>CM059429.1:80445438-80580019 GCA_030390025.1 Squalus acanthias | reverse complement strand
CGAGAGGAGCAGCCCGTAAAGGGGCGAATGAAACCTGGGGACCTCACTGTGGGTAAATAGTGAAAGATTGTTTCTACTGGTGGGAAAAAGGGTATGGAGACCGAGGATTCTCACTGGAAGAACCAAGGGAGAAGATAGATGGAAGGTTTTTAAACTGAGAGCTATTAGGCCATGGGATGCTTCACCACAAGTGGCTAATGAGGCAGCGACTAGAGCATCATTTGAAGGCAATGGCGAATTGTTTGAAAAGGAAGAATACAACAGCATTACTATTAGGCCTCAGTGCAATTTCGGTGAGTTACCATTAGTTACTGGTGGAATCAAAGTTCCTCCCACTTCTGGTTTTTCCTCTGCGAATCACCCCCCACCCACATCTTCGGTTTCCTCTCTTTGCCGGCTTGCGGGAGGCCTCCTGGTTTTCAGAATTCCTCGTACGACAGCTGTTGGCGCAAAACCACAAGCAAAGATACTCAACTACAGGGGACCCAATCTTTGTAAGGTGAATGCAGTAACATTTGTAGACGTCATGTGATCAGACATCAGGTGTCACGTGGTCAAACCTCCAGGAATGCCTCCAAACAGAGTTAGCAATCCTGATTTCTAGACGCATCTGTTTTTTAGATGTTGGTTCAGGGATAAATGTTGCCATGCACACTGTGACAACTCCCCAGCTCTTACTTGAATAGTGCCACGGCATCTTTTACATCCACCTGAGAGAGCAGACGGGGCTTCGGTTTAACGTCTCATCCCAAAGACGGAACCTCCGACAGTGTAGCACTCCCTCAGTACTGCACTGGAGTGTCAGCCTAGATTTTGTGGACTCACCAGGGCCCTATATAATTGCAGTAAGACGTCTTTACTCTTATACTCAAATCCTCTTGTAATAAAGGCCAACATACCATTTGCTTTCCTAATTGCTTGCTGTACCTGCATGTTAACTTTCAGTGATTCGTGTACAAGGACACCCAGGTCCCTCTGAACACCAACATTTCCCAAGCTCTCACCATTTAAAAAATACTCTGTTTTTCTATTTTTCCTACCAAAGTGGATAACTTCACATTTCTCCACATTATATTCCATTTGCCATGTTCTTGCCCACTCACTTAGCCTGTCTATATCCCCTTGCATCCTCCTCACAACTTACATTCCCACCCAGCTTTGTATCATCAGCAAACTTGGATATATTACATTTGCTCCCCTCATCCAAATCATTGATGTAGATTGTGAATAGCTGAGGCCCAAGCACTGATCCTTGCGGTACCCCCTAGTTACAGCCTGCCAACCCGAAAATGACCTGTTTATTCCTACTCTCTGTTTTCTGTCTGTTAACCAATCCTCAATCCATGATAGTATAATACCCCCGATCCCATGAGCCCTAATTTTGTGTAGTAACCTTTTATGTGGCACCTTATTGAATGCCTTCTGAAAATCCAAATAGACCACATCCACTGGTTCCCCCTTATCGATTCTGCTAGTTACAGCTTGAAAATACTCTAACAGATTTGTCAAACACGATTTCCCTTTCATAAATCCGTGTTGACTCTGCCCAATCCTATTATTATTTTCGAAGTGCCCTGTTACCACGTCCTTAATAATAGATTCTAGCATTTTCCCTACTACTGATATCAGGCTAACTGGTCTGCAGTTCCGTTTTCTCTCTCCCTCCTTTCTTAAATAGTGGGTTTACATTTGCTACCTTCTAGAATCTATGGAATTTTGGAAAATGACAACCAATGCATCCACTATCTCTATAGCCACCTCTTTCAAAACCCTAGGATGTAGGCCATCAGGTCCAGGGGATTTATTGGCTTTCAGTCCCATTAATTTCTCCAGTACTACTTTTTTTACTAATATTAATTTCTTTCAGTTCCTCATTCTCGCTCGTCCCTTGGTTCTCCACTATTTCCGGGAAGTTTTTTGCATCTTCCGTGAAGACAGACACAAAGTATTTGTTTAATTTCTTTGCCATTTCCTTATTCCCCATTATAATTACTCCTGGCTCAGCCTGTAAGGGACCCACGTTTACTTTTGCTAATCTTTTCCTTTTTACATACCAATAGAAGCTTTTACAGTCTGTTTTTATGTCTCTCGCTAGTTTACGCTCATATTCTATTTTCCCTTTCTTTATCAATTTCTTGGTCCTCCTTTGCTGAATTCTAAAATCCTCCCAATCCTCTGGTTTACTACTCTTTTTGGCAACATTATAAGCCTCTTCCTTTGATCTAATACTATCTTTAACTTCTCTTGTTAACCACGGTTGGACCACTTTTCCTGTGGGGTTTTTTGTGCCTTAAAGGAATGTATCTTTGTTGTAAATTATGTATTAATTCTTTAAATGCTAGCCATTGCTCGTCCACTGTCATACCTTTTAATGTAGTTTCCCAATCTACCTTAGCCAGCTCGCCCCTCATACCTACGTAGTTTGCTTTGTTTAGATTTAAGACCCTAGTTTCGGATTTAACTAAGTCACTTTCAAACTCAATATAAAATTCTATCATATTATGGTCACTCTTCCCTAAAGGCCCCTTTACTACAAGGTTATTAATTAACCCTTTCTCATTGCACAATACTAGATCTAAAATAGCCTGTTTCCTAGTTGGTTCCTCAACATACTGATCTAGAAAACTATCTTGCATACATTCCATGAATTCATCCTCCACACTATTACTGCAAATTTGGTTTGCCCAGTCTATATGTAAATTAAAGACCCCCATGATTACTGTATTACCCATGTTACATGCGCCTCTAATTTCCTGATTTATACTCTGCCCTACATTACGACTACTGTTTGGGGGCCAATAAACAACTCCCACCAATGTTTTCTGCCCCTTGTTGTTTCTTAGCTCCACCCAAACTGATTCTACTTCTTGATTTTTGGAGCTAAGATCCTTTCTCTCTACTGTCTTTATCCCATCCTTTATTATCAGGGCTACCCCTCCTCCTTTTCCATTTTGCCTATCCCTTCTAAAAATAATGTATCCTGGAATATTTAGTTCCCAACATTGGCCACTTTGCAACCACGTCTCGGTTATGGCTATTAGATCAAACCTGTTAATTTCTATCCTCCCCCAACCCCCACCCCCAAACCCCCACCCCCAAACCCCCACCCCCAAACCCCCACCCCCAAACCCCCACCCCAAACCCCCCACCCCAAACCCCCACCCCCAAACCCCCCACCCCAAACCCCCACCCCCAAACCCCCACCCCCAAACCCCCACCCCAAACCCCACCCCCAAACCCCCCACCCCAAACCCCCACCCAAACCCCCCACCCCAAACCCCCAACCCATACCCCCCAACCCATACCCCCCAACCCATACCCCCCAACCCATACCCCCCAACCCATACCCCCAACCCATACCCCCAACCCATACCCCCCAACCCATACCCCCCAACCCATACCCCCCAACCCATACCCCCCAACCCATACCCCCAACCCATACCCCCCAACCCATACCCCCAACCCATACCCCCCAACCCATACCCCCAACCCATACCCCCAACCCATACCCCCAACCCATACCCCCCAACCCATACCCCCCAACCCATACCCCCAACCCATACCCCCAACCCAACCCCCCAACCCATACCCCCCAACCCAAACCCCCCCAACCCATACCCCCCAACCCATACCCCCCCAACGCATACCCCCCAACCCATACCCCCCCAACCCATACCCCCCCAACCCATACCCCCCCAACCCATACCCCCCCAACCCATACCCCCCAACCCAAACCCCCCCAACCCAAACCCCCCCAACCCAAACCCCCCCAACCCAAACCCCCCCCAACCCAACCCCCCCCCCAACCCAAACCCCCCCAACCCAAACCCCCCCCAACCCAACCCCCCCCCCAACCCAAACCCCCCCCAACCCAAACCCCCCCAACCCAAACCCCCCAACCCAAACCCCCCCAACCCAACCCCGTCCCCCCAACCCAAACCCCCCCAACCCAAACCCCCCCAACCCAACCCCCCCCCCCAACCCAAACCCCCCCAACCCAAACCCCCCCAACCCAAACCCCCACCCCCAAACCCCCAACCCAAACCCCCCCAACCCAAACCCCCCCAACCCAAACCCCCCCCAACCCAACCCCCCCAACCCAAACCCCCCCAACCCAAACCCCCCCAACCCAAACCCCCCCAACCCAAACCCCCCCAACCCAAACCCCCCAACCCATACCCCCCCAACCCAAACCCCCCAACCCAAACCCCCACCCCCAACCCAAACCCCCCCAACCCAAACCCCCCCAACCCAAACCCCCCCAACCCAAACCCCCCCCAACCCATACCCCCCCAACCCATACCCCCCCAACCCAAACCCCCCAACCCAAACCCCCCAACCCAAACCCCCCCCAACCCATACCCCCCCAACCCATACCCCCCCAACCCAAACCCCCCCAACCCATTACACAATTTTTTTTCAGAATTGAGTAACTTTTTGTGTGTGTTATGACAGTTTGAAATAAATATATATAGCCTGAATGAGGAAGGGAAGTGGCAGCTGAAAACTGTGAAGAAAATATTGCTGCAATTTGATTAGTCAGTTATATAGTACTTGTTGGTTATTGAGTAAATCCACAGGGATAGATGGTTTTAATCCCAGTGGGCTAAGAGACTGCGGAGAATCATAGAATGGTTACAGCACAGAAGGAGCCATTCGGGCCGTCGAGCCCGTGCCAGCTCTCTGCAAGAGCACGTCAGCTAGTCTCACTCCCCCTCCCTTTCCCTGTAGCCCTGCAAATTGTTTTCCTTCAGGTACTTATCCAATTCCCCTTTGAAAGCCACGATTGAGTCTGCCTCCAGCACCCTCTCAGGCAGTGCATTCCAGATCCTAACCACTCGCTGCGTAAAAAAGCTTTTCCTCATGTCGCCTTTGGTTCTTCTGCCAAACACCTTAAATCTGTGTCCTCTGGTTCTCGACCCTTCCGCCAATGGGAACAGTTTCTCTCGATCTACTCTGTCCAGACCCCTCATGATTTTGAACACCTCTATCAAATCTCCTCTCAACCTTCTCTGCTCTAAGGAGAACAACCCCAGCTTTTCCAGTCTATCCACGTAACTGAAGTCCCTCATCCCTGGAATCATTCTCGCAAATCTTTTCTGCACCCTCTCTAAGGCCTTCACATCCTTCCTAAAGTGCGGTGCCCAGAATTGGACACAATACTCCAGATGATGCCGAACCAGTGTTTTATACAGGTTCATTATAACTTCCTTGTTTTTGTACTCTATGCCTCTATTTATGAAGCCCAGGATCCTGTATGCTTTTTTAACTGCTTTCTCAACCTGCCCTGCCACCTTCAACAATTTGTGCACATATACCCCCTGGTCTCTCTGTTCATGCACCCCCTTTAGGATTGTACCCTTTAGTTTATATTGTCTTTCCTCGTTCTTCCTACAAAAATGTATCAATTTGCACTTTTCTGCGTTAAATTTCATCTGCCACGGGTCCGCCCATTTCACCAGCCTGTCTATGTCTTCTTGAAGTCTATCACTATCCTCCTCACTGTTCACTATACTTCCAAGTTTTGTGTCATCTGCAAATTTTGAAATTGTGCCTTGTACACCCACGTCCATGTCATTAATATATATCAAGAAAAGTAGTGGTCCTAGTACCAACACCTGGGGAACACCACTGTATACCTTCCTCCAGTCCGAAAAACAACCGTTCACCACTACTCTGTTTCCGGTCACTAAGCCAATTTCGTATCCATGCTGCCACTGTCCCTTTTATTCCATGGGTTTCAACTTTGCTGGCAAGCCTATTATGTGGCACTTTATCAAACGCCTTTTGGAAATCCATGTACACCACATCAACCGCATTGCCCTCCTCAACCCTCTCTATTACCTCATCAAAAAATTCGATCAAGTTAGTTAAACACGATTTGCCTTTAACAAACCCGTGCTGGCTTTCCTTAATTAATCCACACTTGACCAAGTGACCGTTAACTTTGTCCCTGATTATCATTTCTAAAAGCTTCCCCACTACTGAAGTTAAACTGACTGGCCTGTGGTTGCTGGGTTTATCCTTACACCCTTTTTTGAACAAGGGTGTAACATTTGCAATTCTCCAGTCCTCTGGCACCACCCCCGTATCTAAGGAGGATTGGAAGATTATGGCCTGTTCCTCCGCAATTTCCTCCTTAACTTTCCTCAGCATCCTAGGATGCATCACTTGTATTATCAACTTTAAGTACAGCCAGCCTTTCTAGTACCTCTTTATCAATATTTATCTCATCCAGTATCTCTACTACCCTCTTTCACTATGACTTTGGCAGCATCTTCTTCCTTGGTGAAGACAGATGCAAAGTACTCATTTAGTACCTCAGCCATGCCCTCTACCTCCATGCATAGGTCTCCTTTTTGGTCCCTAATCGGCCCCACCCCTCCTCTTACTATCCATTTACTATTTATATGCCTATGGAAGAGTTTGGAATTCCCTTTTATCTTAGCTGCCAATCTATTCTCATAATCTCTCTTTGCCCCATTTATCTTCTTTTTCACTTCCCCTCTGAACTTTCTTTATTCAGCCTGATTCTCACTTGTATTCTCAACCTGTCATCTGTCATAAGCGCTCTTTTTCTGCTTCATCTTACTCTCTGTCTCTTTCATCATCCAGGGAGCTCTGGCTTTAGTTGCCCTACCTTTCCCCCTTGTGGGAATGTACCTCGACTGTACCTAAACCATTTCCTCTTTAAAGGCAGCCCATTGTTCGATTACAGTTTTGCCTGCCAATTTTTGATTCCAATTTATCCGGGCCAGATCCGTTCTCATCCTAATGAAATTTGCCTTCCTCCAATTAAGTATTTTTACTCTAGATTGCTCCCTGTCCTTTTCCATAGCTAATCTAATGATACTATGATCACTGTTCCCTAAATGTTCCCCTACTGACACTTGCTCCACTTGACCCACCTCATTCCCCAGAAGATTTGTAAGGCATTGGCAATCATTATGAGGGAGACACTGGGGAGTTATCAGTCGATTGGAAACAGGTTAATGTGGTGCCCATAATCAAAAAGGGGGCAAAATAGACACAGGCAACTATGGACCCATTAGTTTTACTTCAATTCTGAGTAAAATAATGGAATTGATTATCAGTAATAAATGTGTGGATTATCCGTACAAAAATAATGCAAATAGCTACCAACATGGATCCAGAAGGGGAAGATCCTGCCTGACCAACCTCCTTGACTTCTTTGAGAAGTGACATCCCAAGTAGACTGTGGAAAGCCCTGCAATGTAGTGTACTTAAGGCTTCCAAAAGACATTGGACAAAGTTCCACACAAAAGGCTACCAGTTAAACTTAAAGCTACGGGGAACCAAGGCAGATCTTGGGTAAGGATTAAAAAAATTGGCTAAAGGGTAGAAAAAAACATGTACTTGTTAGAGGAGTCATGCCAGGTTGGGTGGAGTTGAGTTCTCCTGCACACACGCTTCAAGAGTTTCACTGCTGTGCTTTAGAACATTCGAAAAGTAATTGTTTGTCTCAATACTGTAAATCTCCGTATACGATGAAAATGAGTTTTAATGACGTCGTCTATATAACTAGACAACATCATCAAACTAGACTAGAGGTACTAAGCAGGATGCCCCAGGGACAGGTTTTGAGAAGTTATGGTTTCTAATTTACATTACATTACAATGATTTGGATTCAGAAACCCAATGCAAATTGGTTAAATTTGCAGTTGATAACCAACTAGGAGGTACTGTAGAATTGGAGGAAGTAGCTCAGAAATTACAGAATGAGTTGGTCATAATGTGTGAGTGGGCAGATAGAATTTAGTGCAGTAAAATGCAGCACATCAGGAAAAAGTAGATGGCACACAATATATTCCATGAATGGTGTTGAAATAACTAAGAACAAAATTGAAAGAGACCTCGGAGTCTTAGAGTGAACATGTCCAACCAATAGAGAGCAACAAAGTCAATAGAATGTTGAATTATCTGGCCAAAATGTAGCATATGAGTCAGAGGAAGTCATGCTCTAACTGTACAGGGCACTGGTCAGACTGCATCTTGAATACTGGGTCCAGTTTTGCTCGCTGAGACACAAAGGAGACATTCAAACACTGGAGGCAGTGCAGAGAGGAGCCACGAGACTGCTCCCCAGTGTCAATGATGTCAGTTATGACAACTTGTATTTATTTATATAGCGCCTTTAACATAGTAAAACGTCCCAAGGCACTTCACAGGAGCGTTATCAAACGAAATTTGAAACCGAGCCACATAAGGAGATATTAGGTCAGATTGGTCAAAGAGGTAAGTTTTAAGGAGCGTGTTAAAGGAGGAAAATGAGGTAGAGATGGAGAGCTTTAGGGAGGGAATTCCAGAGCTTAGGGCCTTGGCAGCTGAAGGCATGGCTGCCAATGGTGGAGCGATTCAAATCTGGGATGCGCAAGAGGTATACAAGATAGCAAACGTTATGGGAGACGTAAATACAGAAAGGTACATTAAACTAAGTGGGACAAAGGGACACAGGTTCAAACTAATAAAAGGTAATTTTAGTAGTGATATCACGAAGTTCTCACAGAGAGTGATCAACACATGGAATGGGGGCCAAAACCCTGGAATCATTTAATAACAATGCTGAAGTGAGGATGTTAGGATCTTTCGAACAAACTAAAAAAGGTCAAATGACCTTTATTATCCTGTGATCTGGCGGACGGTTGCTTTGAAAGAAATTGAACAATTTAATTGCTCACTTTTCTGCTGGTCAGTAATTCTTCACTGATTCATTTTACTATTTTTGATTTGTTCACATGGGTCAATCAGATATTTGATTGGTAATATGACAGAGCAAGGTGTGATTTAGAAAGGGCATATTGTAGAGGCTGGATGGTGGGGACTGAAGAACAGGGGAGAATGTAGTTAAGCTGGAAAATAATCTAGAAGTGCAGCATTAACTCAGCAGTCAAGGGCTACTGATTTGATCCTTTTGTTGGAATGTTCTTGCCCTATTCACAATTCCAGCACGGCAGGGAGACACAGGAACAGGGGGAGAATATCAATTTTACATCCAAAACTTCAGATGAAGCATAAAGTCTCTGCAGGAGTGACGATAGAAAGGCATTTAGCCTCCACATTCTTACTGAGAAAAATAGAAGTTCAGGGTTTCAACTGAAGATGGAAGCAGTGCCACAGCACTACATCTGGAGGAAGTGTGTATTGCAGGGGTTACCCATTGCAGTGTTATCTATGATGCGGATTGGACTGGGGTGGACAAAAGTGAGAAGTCGCACACCACCAGGTTATAGTCCAACAGCTTTATTTGAAATCACAAGCTTTCGGAGCGCTGCTCCTTCCTTCACCTGACGAAGGAGCAGCGCTCCGAAAGCTTGTGATTTCAAATAAAGCTGTTGGACTATAACCTAGTGTTATCTGCAGCATGTAATGTATGTAAAGAAAGATTTGCATTCATATAGCGCCTTTCACGACCACCGGACGTCTCAAAGCACTTTACAGCCAATGAAGTACTTTTCGGAGTGTAGTCACTGTTGTAATGCAGGAAACGGGGCAGCCAATCTGCTAACAGCAAGGTCCCACAAACAGCAATGTGATAATGACCAGATAATCTGTTTCAGTGATGTTGATTGAGGGATAAATATTGGCCCCAGGACACTGCAGATAATTCCCCTGTTCTTCTTCAAAATAGTGTCATGGGATTTTTTACGTCCACCTGAGAGAGCAGACTGGGCCCCGGTTTAACATCTCATCCGAAAGCACTCCCTCAGTACTGCACTGGAGTGTCAGCCTAGATTTTTGTGCTCAAGTCTCTGGAGTGGGATTTGAACCCACAACCATTCTGGCTCCGAAGCAAGGGTACTACCAACTGAGCCACGGCTGACATGTAGGTGTGATCATTACACTTTTGTAACATTAGGTAATGCCTAAAGATTTACTAAATTTTGACAAGTAGAAATAGGCGTGACAAAGGGGAAATCTTAATTTATTACTCGCCGATCTCCCGTGTTAATTGCACACGGTAAGTCAGGGAATATGGTCACTAGCAACAACAACTTGGATTTATATAGCGCCTTTAACGTAGTAACACGTCTGAAGGAGTTTCACAGGAGCGTCATCAAACAAAATGTGAGAGCAAGCCAAAGGAGAAGACATCAGGACAGGTGACCAAACGCTTGGTCAGTGCTAGGTTTTAAGCAGCATCTTAAAGGAGGAGAGAGGTGGGTCGAGATAGAGGTGACGAGTGTGGAAAGAATCGGTGGGAGTGTTGGATTCAGCCCACCAGGAAAGCAATAGGGCAGAGGGAGTCCCTTTGATGTGAGGGGATCTGCCTTCAGGATGGCAATGACTACAGATATCCCAGTGGTCCAAACTCCTGCTGAGTCTGTACCATCAGGTGAAAGCTGGACTTGCTCTCCCAGGTT
Source organism: Squalus acanthias (assembly GCA_030390025.1). Classification (NCBI taxonomy): domain Eukaryota; kingdom Metazoa; phylum Chordata; class Chondrichthyes; order Squaliformes; family Squalidae; genus Squalus; species Squalus acanthias. The sequence continues at coordinate 80,569,636 of CM059429.1, read as the reverse complement.
CCCCCACACCTCAGCTAGCACCTGCTCCCATTCCTCCCACCTACGGCTGTTCTCTATTAATGCATCTGTACACATTACGCTGCTTGCTCTCGTCCGAATCATCTGCCCTTCCACTTTATCTTTTCTCCTGTTCCCCAATTGAACTTTCTTCTATACTCCCAGCTTTTTATTCACACTCTCAAAGCCTGCCTATTAACCCTATAATCACCGCTGCTGCTATTCCACTTTATTCACTATCTCCAACAGTTGGTATTTAATGTGGCAGCAGTGAGAAGAATGCCACTTACCCTGGAAGGAGGGAGGATCTGCTCATGTCCACCTTTCCCACTCTTCTGTCGTCAAGCCAGCAAGTGGCATGGGCTCATTCGTGGGTCTTCAGGGCTGTCTGCCTCCTTTAATCATGGCTCCTCCCCTTTCGGGCACAGCTATGAGTGGCCCACTGCAGCACTGCTGTATTCTCTTTGCTGGCAGTGGTGGGATCCCTCTATGCAGCAGAGATACCGCTGGGAGCCTGCCCTGTATGTTCAATGAACTCCACCCCACCTCCCGCAGCGAAACTGACCAGAGGAAAATCCAGCTCCGATTGGAGTTGAGCTACAGATCAGCCACAATCTAATTGAATGGTAGAATAGGATCGAGGGGCCGAATGGCCTAGTCCTGTTCCTATGTAACTCTTGCAATGTAGCATTTCAATTGTACTTTCCACCTGGGAAATTATTCCAAAGATTTGGCACACTTTCAGTGAACAAGTTCTTCTGAAAATTTACGTCCTTTCGTCTACTTTCTGGCGTAATTTGAATTACAGTAATAATCTGAGTTTGTTCTACAATATTTTATACACCTCAATATGGCATTATACCCTTAAACCCTGCTTGGCAGTATGTGAAGCTTGTCTTTAATATTTTATCATATTAATTCCCTTTACAGTTAGGATCAGTCATATTGACGTTCTCTGTACCGTTTACTGTGCAATGTCCAAAATTGAACACAGTACTCCAAGTGTGGTTTGACCAGGCCATTGTAATGCCTCAGCAGAACTTCTGCAACTTGTGTTGGCACAAGGACTCTAATAAGTGTCCAATCCCATGTTGAATGAACACTGCACCCAAGAGATCTGCTTAACAGAGGGTGCAACCATACTATTTATAGGTGATACTACTGCAATTATATTTATTTAGTAGACAATACAGTTCCCAAAAATACTTTATTTTGACAATATAACCATTATTACATCATCTAAAAATACAGATATACAATACTATAATTTTCTTTTTAAAAAAGGTTCACAATAATTTTTCTCATTTACAAAGGGAACATCCACAATGTCCAAACTAAAAGGCATCATGAGCAACTGTATAACAGGTGGTGAAAGTTCAGCATTGTTAGGAATCAGATTGTCCGAGCTGTCTGATAAACCCATGGCTTGGTTCAGCCGCGGTTCTTCCAAATACAGCCCCAAAAACCAAAAATACAGCTGCTCCTTCATTACTGCAGTTATCCCTTTCAAACAAGGTGATCCAGACAAAAAACTGACCGCCAACAAAGCCTACACAACAGGCAGCATCCGTCGCCCTGCTCGCTGTCTCCTTACTGTCCAATGTTCATGGTGACAGAGCATTTTCTTCTGAAAAATGTACACTAAATGATTAACTAAAAGCCCGTCACACACAGAATATCTTTCATAGCAAGGTCTGAAACGACTACACATGGCCTCTTACTATAACTCAGATTATTATCAGCTCACGGATGAAATTTTATGTACTAAAGTGCTTTTAGACTTGCCTGTAAAATTGTTCCTGTCTAGGGAGAGGGCTCTCTGTGCTGCTCCCCCTTTTATAAAATTTCACTCAGATGCTGGTCTCTGTTGTGTAATGTGGAAGCCCAATTACTATGGAGTGTAAACAGGAGGACAATGGGCAAGGTGGTGTATGTTGTCCTCATTTGTACAAATTTTGTTTATTTAACATGAACATGCAGCCATCAAACCAACAGCAGATGCGTAGATCCACATATTTGTGGATCTATAATGTGGTCAGTTCTCCGAAAGGTACGCTGTTTACACCAACAGTGACTTTAGATTAATGGGTGGGAGGGGGGAAACAAAAAAAAACACGTTGAGAGAAAGGTCATCGTCATAAATCTTTCTTTTTTATAAAGAGGGAACGACACAGTGGAGCTTCAACATGCCACTAGTACGATGCAGGTTATCCAACACAAGTTCTCAAACTTAACTGTGCTGCAGGAAAGTAGGGGTTGGGAGAACAGCAATTACTGAAGTGGGAGCTCAGTTGCTTTCCAAACAGGGAGGAAAATAAAGGGGAAAAACAACATGTTTTTAAAAAGCTGCATCCCAAACACAACCATACAACCCCCACCCAAACTCTGAATTTTTCTCTCGGAACATTCAGTCTTCCTAATACTGTGCCCTCTGGATTCTCACTCCGTGCTTGATTCAATTGGATTAGACCAAGACTGGATAAAAATCATCACACGAGGAACTAGATACTGAATCCATCTCATTTTAAAAATTGTTCTTTTAGCTACACCTTAGCGATACCAACAGATCTGTATGAGGTGGTAGAACGTACTTCCCACCATTCACAAACACTAGACGCGAGAGGACTAAGAAAATACATGGCTAAAATAATCTTGGAATAATAGTGGCCAATGAGTTACATAGCAAAACCAGTTCCCATCCAAACTTCTTGAGATTGTGGTCACTCTATGCAAAAGATGTCGCGGCATCTCCGCATCATGCAAAAGATGGGTTGATGTTGGCTGACTATGTGTCAATATCTCCGTCTCCCAGAACTATTTTTGCCCATTAATGTCCATGTTGAAGCTGGCTACTGTATTTTCCTTTACAACTCTCCTAGCATGCGGTACTAATTATTTACCATAGGCATTAGATAGGGAACCTGATCCCAGGTTTTGCCTAGACAATAGGTCAGATTGGTTCACTGTGGCATTCTCCCTCACCGTGGAAAGCACCTCAGCTCCACAAGTCTTGCCACTCCTTAACTGGCCAGCATACATTTTTCTACCATAGATAACGGATGTTGTGTAGATTTTATCGGTGATAAGTTTTCAAACATGGTCTATCAGTTCAAGAATATTTACAGCAGTGATTAACAAAATCTGAAATGAGAATCACAGCCTTGATGATCAGTTAAACAGCACTTGTAAAAACATTAAAAATTCAGGAATGAGAAATAGCTATTTCACCCATCCAAGCTCATTTCTCTAGGCCATTAGCACTCCATAATGGAATCGAATTGTATTTTAAATAACCCCAATATTTTTCTTTCCATTACCCTGCTTGTAGATTATTCCAAACATTTATCATTGTTTGAGTAGAAGTTCTTCTCGATAGCTGTTCTGTTTACTTCTCATTTCCATTTATGGCCTCCTATTTCTTTGGCGTATTTTCATACATTAAATAATTTGTACCTTATGTAGATCATTAGTATTTAAATGCTTCAGAGTCCATTATTAACCACTTTCTTTCTGGACTGTAAAGTATTATTCTTTGCCGATCTTTCTCATTGTGGCTAGGCTCCTTCATACTTGGGATCAAGTTGTCTTTCTCTTCTCGGTAGCGTTCCAAATCATCTTTTGCAGTACGGTGACCAAAACTGAAGACAACAGTGTGATCTGACTGGTGCATTGTAAACAAATTGAGGAGTGGAGCTATCAGCAAGTGGGTGCAACATGAGGCTGATATCAGTGGGCTCTGGGGCCCGTCACCAACAGCTGACAGACCGGAGCCAAACAGATTCACTATAAAAACATTCCAATTTACACAAACAACCTGCAGGCTCTGTATTAAACAGGTCAGTGCTAGCACAATACATTTCTGATCTTGTATCGCACAAGTGGTCAGGTAAACAGGACTTACTACCAGTTCACTTCTCATTCACCTGCAGTTCGGAGAAACTCTTGCTGTACTGAACACCCTGTGCAGTGCTCAGAATTCCACCCATGTCTCTTTGGAGTCAAGGTAGCTCCAAGTTTACCTGCCTGACGGCAGAAGATCAGAACCAAGTCCACCCTCTGTGGCAGTCTTGATAATCTGATGCCTGAACCAGGCTAGGCCTGCAGCACTCCAGTGCACTGTTAGTGATTGACCAGCCGGGATCTGAGGGATAGACCAGTCACTGGCAACTGAGATTCAGCCCACTCAGCTTCATTAAACCAACTGCTTAATGGGTAGAGTGGTCCCAGCCAGATAAGCAGTGGGGAGCTTACCAATGCTTCTAAATGATAAGCTGCAAGGTTTTCGCTGGTTACATTCTAGCCGTACCCCTGCACACAGCTGGGAGTCCCACAGCCTCGGGTCTGCCAACCTGTACCAAAGCTCTCTGAGCCTAGGCAAGTAGAGTGCGTCCCTATAGGATAAGAATTTGCACTCCATGTGAAGCAAACAAGGAATTGCACAGGTGTAGGTTTCTCAGGAGCTCAGTTCTGAGATTCTTAGACAAGCTTGCCAGGTTTCCACATGTGTAAGACACTCGGCTGACCAGAAACAAAAACCACTAGAAGTGACAGGCCACGTCCAATTGCCCGACAAATTTATCATTCGACTGTAGGAGGCATGTGAAGCATCGCCCCTGAACTTGGATCTATAATGCTCAATCCTGTAACATCTACAAACATGTGTTCCTGCAAATTCAGAATCTCTGAACTCAAGATACATACTGTTTAAGCATTGAAGTTTGGTCGAATATTGGTTATGCCAGCCACACTGAGTCCCTGTTTATTCACCATGGCAAGACTTGACTTCATATTATTCTTCAAGAAAAAAAAACTGGTATACGTTTTATTTTGGTTTTAAATCTTCCTTCAATACTGAACAGGCTGAAGCAGTCTTAAAAATATTCAAATGTATATATTATATTAAAAAAGACACGTGGTATAAAGAGTACACACCAACAGCAGTGGTTTAAAATAAAATATCCCATTCTTGAGGTGTGGGCCCTGTAGGTTACAAGCTCCAACTTCAGTGAGATATTTCCAGAGTCTACAGCTCTGCCTTATAATCCTTTCAATGGATAGTCCTTTATGAAAGTATCACAATGCTTCTATAAATCACAATATTGCACGATAAAATGGACATTCCCATTTTCCTTAAAACATATTTTTTGTCAAAGTATAAAGGTTTTTCTTACTATCACAATCATATATATTATTTTGCATATCACAAAACAGTGCACCCCACTTAATATCACCAAATCCCTGTTAATACCAACTTTAGAGAGGCTGTCATTTCCTTTCTTAAAGCAGTTTTGGTCTTGGGTAACACCAAATCCCAGTCAACAGTTGCCACCGTGTGGTCACTTGCTACGCTCCACGTGCGTTCTGCACAACTGCAACGGAGATACAAATCTGGTATCTTCCTGGGACCAGGGACAGCAGTGGTTGCAATGGTAAATGCTATCTTTAGTATCCAGTGAATTACAACATTTTTTTCCCTTTGGCAGCAGAGAGCTGTGTGCATCCCAGTTTTACTGTACTGGTATCTCTAGGGCCTAAGGGAGCAGGAATTTGGAGTAATCAAGTTGCTAAAGCCAATGTTTATTGCTGTAGTTTCAATATGGTGACTTCAAAAAAGGTTTGATAATTTCCACAATGGCTCCCTGTTCTCTAACTTCAACAAGAACCCATGTACATTTTCACATATCATTCCCATTTATTAATGGCACGCCCAGGCCTCGTCAAGTTGACCTTGGAATCGATCTCTAACCTCTTGACTCAGGAACTATCATGGACTGAACGATACATCCCAGCTTAGTCAGCTGCAGACGCCTTCGATGTCCAACAGAGGTTCATTTACCTGGAAATGAAATGTCAAAATCCTCAACTGGCTTTCATTAAACCAGTCGTAGGAGTGAAATAAAACAAAGCCTCCCACCCCAGCCACAAATTACGGAAGGTTAAATAAAATTGCAACAACGTGAAGATACAAGAACAAAAAGCGCAATGTGGACATAGTGAGCAGGGAGTAGCTTCACTTCTTTTTCCTTTCCTGGGTACATCGTGGACAGAACCTGTACACAAACAAGAACGGAGAAGTAAACAGGCAGTCACAATGTTATTCCTTGAATTCCTCAACACCTTCCTTCCCCATCCCCTAAATTGAGTTATTGTCGTTCACATCTACAAAGCCTGCCCCGAGGAAAGGGTGGCTAAAAGGTGTATTTACAACAGCTGAATCAGTGCGAACGGTTACACTTTGCTATCGCTTTAGTGTAAATTAACCCGTAGACGTTTAGAGCTCGGACCGCAGCTAACACCACTTCTAATACCAGCTACAAACCAAGCACCTTCTCCCTCCAGGATCATTCTTCCTTGTGGCCAGAAATTCAATGTCTACTGATCATTTTAATCTTCTGTCAGAGACCTTGCTTTTCCCCAAGTAGAATTGTACAATACTTGTGCTGGCCAGCCTTACTTACCATTTCCCTTTTGGTTTTGTTGCGAGGTCCACGCAAGCAAAGTGAAACCACTCAATTGGGCACTATCGGTAACAAAGCAGAAAACAACAGATTAATCCCACTGACAAAACATCAGAACAACTGGCATACTTCTACACAAACCAGAATAACTATTTCAAGTCTCTGTCTCAACTTGCTCATACAGCAGAACCCACAGGTAACAGTTTTGAGTTGCAGTTTGGTTACTGGATTTAACTGAGAATGTATCACAGCATCTACTTAAAGCACATTGATAGCAACCAGATGCAGCTGGTTAGGTGCTTGGCAGCTAGGTAGAGGAGAGACTGGAAGTCACCTTGCAGCACACGGTTATATCTACTGTTGAGAGCAGCACATGCACAAGGCTCTGGAACCAGATCCCTTGTTCACCCACTTGATTGGAGATAGATGCATTAGGCAGAAGGGAAACTAGAAAAAAAAACCTTAAAAATGGAGGCAGGAGAAGGGGTATGAGGGGTTTCTGCAAGAAAAACTGGGCTGTAACACCATTAATTTACAAAGGTTCCAGCCACTCCCTCCACCCAAACCTTGTACAGAAAGAGTCTCCAACAGCAGATGATGGAACTTTCAAACCAAGTGGTGATTTTTCAAACTAACACCAAAGGTTCTCAGAATATGGAGTTACTCTATAACCAACGACAGCTTGAACAAGCGATACAAATGTGACCCTTGTAGTTGCGGAACGCACAGGCAGACATGGATTTCTCATAGCCTAATGCATGCTCCAAAAACTCTAGTTCAGCAAGTTAGTTACTCTGCATTTAAACCTCTATGCATAAGGAACAAAGTACCAACCACTCCCTTTACCCAGCTCTAATTATTAATAGGAATGGTATTTAAAACAGTATTGGCAACAGAAAATAAAACTAAAACACTAGAAATATTCTCCCACAATTCGGCCAATCCAAATCGCAGGCACTTACATCTGGGTTATCGCAGCCAATCATTTCTCCGTAAGAAACCTGGTGACACAGACAGTAGGTGGGTTCGTTGGGGTCAACTGGCATGTCCAACACATCAGATGGGTGCATTTTCAAAATGGAGTCAGAATATTCAGACCTAGAGGAGAAGGAACAAAATTATCACACGGCTTAAATAGTTAAATAAGTTGGTTTGAATTGATTTTTTTCTTAATATGTCTGATACAAATTTGAGGTCTGACTAAATAGTCTCTTAAGTTCAACGTCATTGGTCACTCCTGTAACGAACCCCACATCCCCTACGATCTGGTTAGTACCGTTATTACCCAAAATCTAGCTAAATGATCGGATGGCCCGCGGCCTGTAACAATAAGACCCCTCATTATGTGTACTGGATACTGTGATCTTACAGATGTTGCCACATACATTTCTCAGAAGGTGGACTGATGAGCACTTTATTCATAAGCTAATTGTAAACCAACAAACTGGTTTATTTTAAGCAAAATACATAAATGAACAGAATGCCACTTTAACAGCAAGATTTATGGATTTCCTATTGCTCCTAATATCAAAAATAATAAATTATGCAAACCTTGACGTGAGCTTAACTCACTTTACACATTAATACTGAAACAACAGGCACTGTCTTAGAATGCGGGATCCCTGTGCCTCTCTCTGTTCCAGACACAAACCTCCTGCAGACTGCTTTAGCCCTCCTACAGAGAGGGGAAGCCAACAGCCTAATGTCTGATTCTTCCTCAGCTTGTGGATTGGCTTACTGAGCTACTAATCAAAACTACTAGCTCAAATAAGGAACTCCACCCCCAGCTTCCTGCTGTTCTCAATGAATGAAATCAATCCAACATTATAGAAAGAAAGACTTGTATTTATATAGCGCCTTTCACAACCTCAGGATGTCCCAAAGCACTTTACAGCTAATGAAGTACTTTTGAAGTGTAGTCACTGTTGTAATGTAGGAAACTTCTCTGGAATGTGCCAACGACGCCACTCATTGTCTCAAACTGATATGGTATTTTGAGTATACACAATTCTGTTAGCTACTTCATCTAGTACACCAGTAAAAGGTCCTACTTGACATCCTGAACAATGTGTTCATGGAGTTAACTCCTTGTAAACCAAATCAAAACACATAGCAACACTAATACAAAGTTGCCCAAAACGACCTCTCAGACAAATAGGTAAAGATTTTGAAATGTGACAGTGTGATAGACAATATTATACTTCAATCTGTCACCTCAAATTGCTTCCATCACAAACAGCACCTGTTCACATGACACACACCTCTCTACCATTCATTATTCTGTTCAGCCTATTCCTCATTAAAAGTATTGGTATCTCTACCAAACACCCGGTACCAGACTCAAATTCTTGCTGACAGGAGTAAAAACCTGTTAACGCGACTGTTCCCTTTAGAGAGGACAATGGGCCTGCTGAGTACTTTCCACGATTGCGACTTTTATTTCAGATTGCCAGGATTGTTTTTTTTAAATAGTTATTTGTCCTCACTGGCAGGAACGGGTTATGGGATCAAGTCTGTTTTTTTTTTAAACTTAGGGCTGACAACTACGTGCCTCACTGACACTCAGTGTCCACTTTTACTCAGCCTGATATCCCCTAGCATTGCACTTCCATTTCTGGCTGTTTTTAAGATGACATGGCTACCACTTGTTCAACGTCTTTCAACAGCCATCTCTAAGGTCTCTCACCCGGCACATGGTAGAACAAGATGACAACTCACTAAAATAATTTGGCTGGTGGCTGGCAACAGAGACACATGGAGTATCCCTATACTAAGGAATAATTTCTTGATAGTGTACAGATAAGGCAAAAAACAGCTATTTGAGTTATGCATGAGGACGAGAAACAGTTCCGTGAAAATGTTCATCATGGGGTTATCTTAAGAGGTTGGATAAAGCAGCTCACCATATAACTCATTCTGTCCTATCCGTGCATGTTCAAATTAGATGCACGACTGTCGTTGAGAAGCTTATTAATAGTACCACACAGATTAATTACAAAATCAGCAAATCAACCTTGAAGCTCATGGTCACTCCCACCGCTAATTCTTCCTTTTTGTCTCTTCACCCACACAGCTTAACGGGAGGTGTGTATGTGAGGAGAGTAAGTTCAATATAAGAAATCTCCCATCAATGCAATGGGGAAAGGACTTACATAAAAATCTGTTGCCTTGTTGAAGATATTCAGCTGTTGTCTACTCAGCTATCAATCACCTTTTCTGGTTCAGATAAAGAAAGACTTGCATTTATATCACACCTTTCATGACTTCAAGATGTCCCAAAGCGCTTTACAGTAGGTGAAGTACTTTTTGAAGTGGAGTCACATAATGTAGCAAACATTACAACAGTGTAAGAAAGATGTCTTGAGCTCAGCAACCATGGTTGGTCCCAAGTGCCAATGTTCTGATTTCTCAGTGGAATTGTTCACTTAAGCAGCTTTCCTGTGTAAGGAGACACCCATGGGGAGAAACTAAATGCTGAAAAAGATAAAGTACATCCCTCATAGGGTGGGGTTTTTTATATGAATGATGTACATCCTCCAATTGCAAGAGTTACTCAATGGTATTTTGATGGCAGAGACTTTGGGTAGTATTGCACATTGCATTCTGCTACTGTGTCTTATACAAGTCCATGTCATACACTGCTGCGCTAATTCATTCTGACCCACAGAAAGGCCAAGCCAAATCCTCAAGTCCAAAAACAAGCATTTGTTCGAGGTCTGAGAGAATGATCAGAGGAGAGTGGGGTGTGTCGAAGATGCATATCATTCAAAGAATGAAGACAATCCTACAAGGTAGGTGATCATCTATAAGCTCCATGCCCCACAGGCGACTAACCAAGCAGCATCAAGAAACCCCAACCAACAGGACTTCCACCAGATGATCACCAGACAATGTATGTGGGTTACTGCAGATGCTATTGACCAGAACTCAAGTTAGTGATGCCCAGAAAGAGGCTGTAGAATAGGCGGAATGACCTTTGATTGAACCACTAGGTTCCCCGCCCCCCCCCCCAACCGAGAGATGATCAGTAGAGAATGCAGTGCTCCACCCATTTCACTATCTGCTACTTACACTGACATGTCCCAACTGCCTAGCCTTTCAATGGGATTTTGTAAAATCTATGCAAGAACACAGACTTCTAAGCATGTCCACATAATGAAAACATTGCTCTAGCTTCAATTTGTACACAAGGAGATTACAAAAATGGAGAATTATAATTTCTGATCCTAAATGAAACAGATAGAAACCCACAGTGCACCCTGGACTTGTGTCTAAAGTGGTCTCTCAATTTCATTTAAGATAGGAAATCTAATTCCGTTTTTATCGCCCTGCTCCAACAGAATGGCATCTCAAACATTGCTGATCAATTTCTCAAGTTTTTAGTTTACTAGCCCTGTGCACAGAAATCAGAGCCATTAGCAGCACCAGTTCCCATGATGGAAACACAAGGTCACACATTCAAATTGGTTCAAACAGAGGATACATTAACTTGTGAAAACCAAACTGAGGTCCAAGTTAGCCAATAGTGACCAAAACAGAAAATGCTGTCAATACATAGTATCTGTAAAGAGAAAGAAAGGATTCAGATGAAGTACACACTAAAAACATCTTTTCTCTTTACTGACTGTATATTTCCAGCATTTTCTGTTTTTATTTCAGCCTTCCAGTGTTTGCAGTTTTTCCTTTTCATTTTACTGTGTAACTATGCCTGCAGGAAGCAAAGTACCAATGGGTGTGCCCTAATGGATTTGATGAAAGACCACAGTAATTTCAATATGTGCACAAACACAGATACAGTTTAACCTAGATGGAGATACTCAAGGATGGGAGTAACACTACATGAGATGGAGCCCACAGATTTGGTAGAGCCCCAATGGACAATTTTTTCGATTTGGCTTCATACCCCCTTTGAAAAGAACTTGTGTAAATTAAGTAAGGTGGCAACTGTAAAAGGTGGATCTCAGTCCAACAATTGATCTGCTCGATAGTCAGGCTATCAACCAGAAATTGGCCTGACAGTTGAGAGAAGAAATCTTATCCACGGGTAGAGAAAGTGGGCAGTGCTTGACATTAGGATGTTTGTGAAATGAGGCTTGCAGCAACGGTAAGGTGCCACCAAAATCGCTTCAACTGCTTTCCCTCCAACCTTTTGGGATCTGTAGAAACAGGACTGGTTGGGCTGAATGGCCTGTTTCTGTGCCGTATATCCTATGTAATCCTATGTAGAAACCTGTGTCGAAGAGGTGGTCAATATATCCCTTAGCTTTGAACAGACTGATGCAACCTGGTGACTGGCAGTGAGACAAACAGCTTTCATCTCCAGGTACTCCTTTTCGTGTGGTTTCGTACTCCTCACTCATGAGGGTGGACTGTCAAATGGCTGAGAGGTTTGGCTACTGTGCTATCTACCCCAGCCAAGCTTTGAGCTGAGCTGAATGCATCACCCCATTGTTCAACCACCAGCAGCAAGCAGGACTGATTCTTGACAGAGGGACTGGGAATAGGTACTGCCTTGTTTGTACATGGTTAATTCTTAACTTTTAGCTTTTGTCTGTTAAGTAAGTTTCTGTTAGAAGGCTGGAAAAGTCAGTTTTGTTGACCGGGCAGAGACTTTAGCTGATAAGCATTCAGCTACAAGCTTTCTTAACCTTAGCAGCTGTCCTCCTTGGGATTAACTCCTTCAAGGACACATCTGCGCAAGGCAAGTGATAACTCATCCAGTTGAATGACAACTCAGTCAAGATAAAGCCTTCATAAGATTTATGGGTTAGGCCTACTTGTTAAAACTGAAATTCATTAAGTTAATAACGGGATGAGGTAATCCTTTGATAACAAGCGGGTTCTCACGTAGCCAATGTGAAAGAAAGGTATAAAAAGAGGGCTGTTAGAATAGATACTTTAGAATTCAACAAGGCTTGGCCAGCCGATCCCCTGGAGCTCACGAATTGTAACGTGAATTATCGGAAGTGCAATCTTAAGTATATGTGTAATTATTAATAAGTTATCATTGTATGCTTAATTCCTATGAAAGCCAATGCATGCTTTTGAACCCTATTATCATGTGGAATAACTTATAAACTTATAAGAACATCCATTCCCTAACAGTATAGCTCCACTGTCACATCATATAATCAAAGATTTGCCCTACATCAGTGCCGGGAAATATTCCAGGCCCAGCTGCAACACCCATAACTTCAGGTGGTTGTTATTAAAAACCTACCTCTTTGACCAAGCTTTTGCTCATCTGTCCTGATATCTCCTTTTGTGGCTTATCATCAAAAATTTTTATTGATATCGCTCGTGAAGTGCCTTGGGATGTTTTGCTACGTTAAAGGCGCCATATAAATGCAAGTTGTAGTAGTAGCAGTTATGCCAAGCAGATATGCTGTATTTCACTTACATCGAGCCCATGCATCCTGAAGATCTGCCCCCCCCCCCCACCAAGAGGGATGTGTCTGGTTATCAGCTGGGGAGAAGATGGCGTAGGGGATCTCCTGAGGAGGACACTGCACTCCTAGGCCCATCACCTGAAATCCAGAGCTTCTGCTTGGTCGATCCACACTGGCTGAGATAACTGAGACCATTGCCAAAGCAGGGTCAATTGAAGAGACCTCACTGAATAGACATGCATTGGGGAACCAAAAATGGCTGTCAGTTCAGATGAGGACTCGTAAGTAATACATTTCCAGGGTATGGGGATACCACATTCTGAACGATTGTAAATCAGTTTGGGGACTGAAACACAAACGTGAAGTTAGCTCCAATCGAGCACAGAGGGAGGAGCCGGCCGTGTTTTAAAAGGAGCGGGAGTGAGAGAGAATTGCCAGTCAGTGCAGAGCACCGAGGGAGGAGCTGGCTAGCACAAACACCAGAGGATTCTCGGAATTCTGAAAGCGACGTCAGCAGTGACGTCACGGCGAGCATGGAGGAGGAGCTCTGAGGGCGTGTAAATCGGGTGAGTAAGCAGTAAGTAATTTGTTTTTTTAACAAAAGCAGTCTACCTAAATTTAATTCAGGCTATCGATAAACAAATAAATAAAAAAGACTCGAGATAGCAGGGCAGGCTATGTGTCGAGACTGCAGTAGGCTATGTGTTGGGACTGCAGTATGTGGGAGTTTGTGGACAGCGAGACTGTCCCGGATTCCCATATATGCAGGAAATGTCTCTGCCTTCAGTCACTCCGGCTCAGAGTCATTGAGCTGGAGAGCGAGTTAGAGATACTCCGACACATAAGGGAGGGGGAGGAATTTCTGGATAGTTTTATTCAGAGCACAGTCACACCCCAGAGGAAAGTACAGGAAGGGGAGAGTGTGACCGTCAGGGAGCCGGGTAGCGGAGACTTAGGAGAGGTTGAGAAGGGGGTCCTGCAGATACTGATTAGGGCTGCTCCCCTCCTACATGCTGGCTGAAGGATGAGTAAACTCCAGTCTGACATCAAAACATTAAGCAAACACACCCAGCACGTGGCTTCCCAGAACAAATAAATCCACACCTGGACTAACTCCTTAGGATTGTGGAGAATATAAAATGATGATTCTCCCCTCTTACAAGCTAGTCCTTTTCTACAGTATGTTGGAGATGGGGTATTTTAGATTCAAATACTCCCCATATATCACAGTGAACTTGCACCTGCTGGGAACTGTGTTGATATGAAATGGGGGGAAGAGAAGAAATATCAAAATGAAAATCAACTGCACTGTTTAGAACAAGTCAAATATCCACCCTACCCAGCTTTCTGCTTCTTCTTCTTTGGTGTATCATCATCAGATGCCCGTCTGCCACGACCCCGAGACCCCCTCTTGTCTTTCTGGCCTCTGCCTTCTAAAAAGGGGGAAGAGAGAAGCACGTGAAATGTGCAGGTAAGTGTATATGTAGCTCTATTTGTCATTCAGTTTTAGCACTTTGAGCTCCAACCCATCTATTTCTCCTGTTGCCAGTTTAAGAGATGATTTTGAATTTACTCTTTAGCCTTTTCTTAAGAGAATGGATTTTTTCCATTTTACATGTATAGCAAAGGGAGGGTGCTTCCCTGGACATAGTTTTGTTTTTTAAAGCAAGCGTCCAAATAAATTGCATGAGACACAACACTGAACGAGAGAGGGATGTAGAAGAGAGTATCTGGGAGAAGTCTGCATCAGGATAATGAATTTGAATAACACAACAATTAATAAATCTTTATCAAATCAGTTGCAGCAAGTTCTCTCCCTATTAAGAGAGAGATGATAAATGGATACGCTTCTCTGCTACTTAACTTGAGGTCTGCAGTCCAACTAGCCTCATCTTCATGGTTCAAGGCTGATATATGGTAGTGAAGAGTAACATCAAAGAAAAAGAGATAAACAAACAAGACAGATGTTGCATGAGACACGAATATCTGGTAGCTTCATATTTATGCCATCTGCTTGGAACCTGCGCTCTCAAAAATCAGTGTGTGGCCTTTCAACACCGAGTTAGTTAGCAAACCCAGTTTAAAAAAAATTTAAAATCCCCCAAAAAGCTGTTGAGGCTAGATCAATTGATAATTTCAAAACTGAGACTGATAGATTTTTGATAGGCAAGGGTCTTGAGGGTTACGGAACCAAGGCGGGTCAATGCAGTTAAGATACAGATCAGCCATGATCTAATTGAATGGTGGAAAAGGCTTGAGGGGCTGAATGGCCTCCTCCTGTTCCTATGCAGGTAATTTTCCACTGGTTCTCCATTTCAGAATTATTTTCTGCATCAAAACAATTAATACCATTACTTACTCTTATTGCCTCTCCCTCCTGAGCTGTCATAGTCACTTGATTCCAACTTTTCCTTCAGATCAGCTTCAAACCTGGCCAGTTCAGCATCCAGCCGCCTGATGTGTTTATCAACCTGCCATAAACACACAAGTAATTTCTAACACAGCGCCAGACAATTTGAATGTTCACATATTCAGATCTGCATCACTGTGACAATATGCACTGAAAAGCAGCCATAGTCCAAAGAATCTGGGACAGGGAGGTGAGAAATGTCACACTTTTCTACCACTCAGGCTCCTGGCCCAACTGACACTTATGTGCCCCAGATGTACTAAATCAGAAGATACTGCCAGTAATGGAAATTCGGGATCTTTGAACACACAGCAATACAGTTCCACTTTAAAGCATCAATGCTAGTTTAGCAGCTTGAGTAAAATGGCATAGTTTTGAAATTTTATCACCCTTTCAGAATGCAGAACATAATAAACATCATTTTTATTATCTTTCCATGTCACTTCTGCCTCTGAACTATGTCTTGTGTATTGAAAGGGTGATATAATTTCAAAACGGTGCTGGGAGAACAACACATGAAGTAAATGCAGAAAGATGGAGAAGGTTAAATACCTGCTGGTCTATTTTGCGTCAGAACAAAGTACAAACATCTCTAGGTCTAGACATAATTTGCAGTATTTCCTCCACCTCAATAACCCAGTCTTCTTGGGATACTGTTCTCCCACTAGACGGTTTGATAGTGTCAGTTTGAGATACTTTCATATTTTGTACCAACTTAGTGCATCATTTCTGTGTGTGGTTTAGTTCATTAGGATTGCACCCGTGAAAGCTGCATTTTTTTTTGCAGTTTAATATAATGTCTACCATGACTTGGGAAAATGGCAATAGATAGACCGTTGGTATTTCAGAAACATTCCGTAGATTATTGGAGCATTACACATGCAATGATAAAAAGCCATTGTTCATCAAGCCCATTTCTTCCACAGACCATGTACAAGCCACCTAATTACACCTTGAGGAAAATTGCTGCACTTTTACCCTAACCCCAAAATGTAATTAACCTTGGATTCCCCTGCAGACTAACAGACCACCCACCATTTCATACGTCTCCATTGCTAGCTGCACTTTATCATCGCTGTATTCTCTGCATTTATTGTAGGCAAGCTGAATCTTCTTCAGATGATCAACCCGTTGATCCGGAGACAGGTTCTTCACGTTTGAGATATATTCAGTTGCCAATTTGTCGATCTCTACTTTTTTATCTGCAAACAGCGGGCAATGCAATTAGACAGGTACAAGTACATAAATAGCACCCTCTACTTTACACGATTTACCGCCCCCCATACCTCTCTCTCCTCCCATTGGTAACTTTACTGCTCTCAAATCCACACGTTTGCCCATCAGAAAATAAGGTGCAACAATGGAATTCTTCATTATCTTTCTTCTTTCTCACCAATTTCCCCCCTCATGAAATGCTGATTCCCTGCTGGGCTACAGTTCCACAGGAAGCAGGCATTATTTAGTACCTCACACAGATGACTATGATTTACAAGTAAGACAATGCTGGCAGGATAATTGGTCACGGCGAGGCATCACAACTGAATTCAAGTTCTGTTCATATCCAAACTCTACCTGCGCACTTCCAGTGGACACTGCGGGATAGCAACCAAGAGCAGAAACTCTGGCTGATTCGCAACCCCCACCCCTCTGGTGCCGAGACCCACTGTAATGTCTATCCACCATGCTGGCTCAGATCATAATGGAATTTTTAAAAGCTACTTAAAGGTATGTGGACAAACTATTTAACCTTACAAGTGCGAAAAAAGTAAGACCTAGAAAACAGAGACAGAATAAAGTACAGAGCAAGAATGCTAAATGCAGTAATTTTCCTCTTTTAAGCAACGTAGATACAGAAAGAGCAAAGACCACATAAATCCTTTAAAGGATAAATTGGATAATAACCACAAAGTTCTCCTTTTCCAGCAATGTATCTGCCATTTGTAAATTAGGTAGCTTCCACATCCTGTTCCCTTCAATTGAGTAAAATGGAGCATTTTCTCCCTGAGCTTGGAAAAAAAATGGCCTTTGATGAAGAATTAATAAATTCATTAAAATCAGAACTCTCAATTTGTACTCCACTTCCACAGTATATACCAAAGGCTGAATTTCCTCTGCATTCCCCTCCAATGAGGGACCAGATAAGGCTGCCATTTCTTCTCTTTATGTGTCTGACAACAGCCATAAGCATAAATACATAAAATATCATTGTACATCAATGGCATTATTATACACGACTAGTCTCACTACCTCACTGCCCAACATATTCCTGAATACTGAGCCAAAGGAAATATTAGAAGGGGGTGAATAAAAGCTTGGCAAAGAGGTGGGTTTTAAGGATGATCTTAATGGAAGAGAGGTTCAGCGAGGGAATTCTAGAGCGTAGGTCCTATACGGCTAAAGGCATGGCACAAACATAGAAAGAGCCATATGCTTATTTACTATTGATATCTGAAAACATTTTTCAAGATCCAATCAAAAAGCAAAACTCACAATCTATGAGCAGATCTCTTACAAATGTATTTCCAAGTTCCCCTCTCCCAGGGCAGCTAGACCCAGCCTCTTCCTCATGAAGCCAGAAATCAGATTTCAACCCCAGTTCCCTTGCAGCAGTGCTGCCAAATTGCAGGACCCACCACCACTGCTCACAAACCCCAGGACCCCCACCTCAATACTGTCAAACCCCCAGACACCCCCACAGTGCTGCAAAACCAAGGGCTACAATACCTCAGGACACCCACTACTACCAAGCCTGGGATCACAGCTGAGTCCTCCCAAACCCCAGGAGCTACCCTTGTGCTGTTAAACCCTAGCACCAATCGCTAGAGTGTCAAACCCCAGCACCTCTCCCAGTGCTGCTAAATCAAATGGTAAATATTTCCATCTTGGTACATCTTACCTACCATCTTGTTGGGTTTTAAAAGAGATAAAATTTGAATACATAGTTAATAATCATCAAGACCAATTTATAGTTTTCATGGTAAGACAGACAGAATTTCTCAAAAGACTGCTAGAAATCCACAATACCAAATGGCATAACACCCATTATCCCGAGTCACTATGGGGGTTCCACTAGTATGTTATTAAAAACATTTCTGGTATGTTTTGTCCACCACACCGCACCTTTGTGCATCAACTCTGGGCAGCAAACCTTAGTATATGCAAAATTCTTGCAGCTGATTTGACTCAAATCTTTCAGTTATAAAACAGCATAAAATCACAACTAAAGGGCTGTCAAGTCAAATTGAAGGAAATCAGATGGATAAACTTCCAATGAGGAACTATGAAGTGTATATTAAAGCAACAAACCAAGAATGAGAAGTCAGCAGGACCTACCAATTAAAAAAATAGGGGAAACTAATCAAATCACTCGAGAGATTTTTGGAAAGTCCTTTCGGTCACCAATTTGGTTTGTTCAATAAGTTGAGTACTTAATAATGGAAAATGGTTCTTAACACAATAAGAACAAAACAATACTTAACTTACAAGAATGATTAGTCTTATCTATGCAACACCATTTACCTTTGTGAAAATGCCTGTAACAATGTTTCTTGTCAGAGCCTTGACTTCATGCTAGTTCTTAGACCCATCATTGATAGCCTAAGAGACTCAAGCTGGCAGGCTACAACTCCGAAGAGACACCTATACCTAAAACATCTAGAAATGTTTGATTGTCAGCATTCACAGAGCATGCCAGAACTTGCTGTTTGTAAGTGCCAGCCCATCATCTACTCTGGCGTAGCAATGGAAAATTACTGAAAATGTAAACCACAAGGATACCATTTTTAGGACAGTGAAAGTAACCAGGCCATTTATATTAAACATTAAAAAAAAAGGGTAAAATATGAATGCCAACATTTTATAAGATAATTGGTATGATTTAAAAAGCACACAGGAGCAGAAGCACTTTGGTGTCCGTTAAAGGTGGCAATGCAGTAGGAGGCTATAAAAAGGCAAATGCAATCCTTGGTATTGTATCTAGAGGCATAGAATACAAAAGCAAGGAGGTAAGTTGAACTTGTACAAGACCAGTTAGATCTGTTAAGAGGACTTCAAGATCATTAAGGGTTATGACAGGGTAAATAGTTTTAGATTGTTTCCATTGGTCAGAGAGACAGTAATAAGGACATAAATTTAAGATAATCACCTAAGCAGACTCCATGAGTACTTTTTAAAAGGGATTGCATAGTTGCTTGAAAAAGAGGAATATTAAAGGATACGGGAAGCAAGCAGGAAGGAGAGCGAGATAAGACTCGGTGGCATGTACAGAAGAACACCAGAGAAGACTCAATGGGATAACTATGATTCTGTTGGGAAATGTTCCAACACCCACTGCTTACATTTCTTACTTTAATAAGTTAAAAAAAATAGCTTTGCAGGTCACTGTTTGAATTGAAACGGATATTGGAAAATAATTTCCAGAACTGCTACAGAGCTGCCTGGAAAATTAAGTTATGTATGTTAGTAGGAGACCAAACACCAATTGAGGGCTCCAATTAAAAGCTTAGATACATTCACACCTTCATGCCAAACTCTGAAAGCTCACTATGATGTGATCCACTACTACACTGCACAGCACAATGAAACCCCAAACCCCCAAAGGTTTGACACATATTCCCTAATCGTGTTGTACGCACCTTCAGTTCTCTGGTCCAGGTCTCGCATCAGATGGAAGATCCGCTGAAGCTCACAGGGAAGGTTTTCAATACCTGTCAGAGCAGAGGTGGCTTAAGTTTTCATTCTCACTGCAAGCACATTTTCAAATTAAGCATCTTAACTACTGGTGCAGGAAATGGGTACATTTTGAATTGAACCCTAGGTTTGTAGGTTCTCCACACTGATGATTACATAATCTAAAAATTGTGGGCAGTGGGGAAACATAACAGAAGAATATGCGAAAGTGCAGTCGGGGAATTGCAAGGATCTGCAAAAGTCCATTTTGGGGTGGACAGACAGGAGGATCCTCAAGAGTGCGGGCAGGAGGGAATGGAATGAGAAACTAGACTTGCGCTTATGTCTCAAATCGCTTCACACAATCAATTACTTTTGGAGTGCAGTTATGTAAGCAAAATGAAGAGAGTCCACAATAGTGTGGGCAGGGGAGATGCAACAGGGAATCTGCCATAGTGTGGGCTGGAGGAAAGCCAAAGTATGAGCAAAGGGGGAAATGATTGGGGAGGAGCCATTAACTAAAGTGCAGGCTGGGGAAATCCAACAGAACCTGCCAAAGTATGGGAGAAATATAGCAGGAGTGTTTGTGTGTAAGGGGGGATGTAATTGAGAATTTATTACGAAGGTGGTATTAATGGGAAGTCTGCTGGAGGATGGATGGGTCAAAATCTGCTGGGTGTTGGCATGCCAACTGACATTTATTAGAAGCTTTGATTACTAATTTTGGTCTGTTTTGATTTATTTTGCTCTATAAAAATAAAACAGCTCCATATGTTTAGGGTTTTATTCCTGTTGCTCTTTGTGTTATAAATACCACATCCAGTTGACAGTTCTGAAAGCAGGGGCAAAACATAAAAAACCTTGCATTTGTATAGCACCTTCGTGCAGCTCTCAAAACACTTCATGTCCAGTGAGCTATTTTGAAGTGCGTCGAATTGTTATGCAAGCATACGTGGCAGCCTGTTGCACACAGCAAGATTTCACAAACAGCAGTGAGCTGAACGACCAATTCAATGAAAAAGCAGTTAAAATGTAATCATGTGTGGAGAATCTGCAAATCAAGAGTTCAATTAAAAATGTGCCCATTTACTGCAACCGTAGTTGTCAGCAAGCACAAGGGTGATGGGTGAGCGGGATAGAATATGGCCAGCAGAGTGTTGAATCAGCTGAAGTTTATAGAAGGTGGAGAAGGTTTGGAGTCAGGAGAGCATTGGAATAGTTGAGGATCACTCCCCATTAAAACACCTGTACGCACTATTGCGGATCCTTGCCCCACATGCCCTCCTGCCCGCACTACAGATCCTTGCCCCTTATCCCTCCCTGCCCGTACTATTGTGGATCCTTGCCCCTTATAACCGCTGCCCGCACTGTTATAGATCATTGCTTGTTACCCCCCGTTGCACATCATTGCCTGTTACCCCCCTGCCCGCACATCATTGCCTGTTACCCCCCTGCCCGCATAGTTGTACATCATTGCCTGTTACCCCCCTGCCTGCACTGTACACATCATTGCCTGTTACCCCCCTGCCTGCACTGTACACATCATTGCCTGTTACCCCCCTGCCTGCACTGTACACATCATTGCCTGTTACCCCCCTGCCTGCACTGTACACATCATTGCCTGTTACCTCCCTGCCCGCACATCATTGCCTGTTACCCCCCTGCCCGCATAGTTGCACATCATTGCCTGTTACCCCCCCTGCCTGCACTGTACACATCATTGCCTG
The DNA here is from genome assembly GCA_030390025.1 of Squalus acanthias. Taxonomy (NCBI): domain Eukaryota; kingdom Metazoa; phylum Chordata; class Chondrichthyes; order Squaliformes; family Squalidae; genus Squalus; species Squalus acanthias. The sequence goes on along the minus strand of CM059429.1, from coordinate 80,547,987 downwards.
TTACCCCCCTGCCTGCACTGTACACATCATTGCCTGTTAACCCCCTGCCTGCACTGTACACATCATTGCCTGTTACCCCCCCTGCCCGCACTGATGCACATCATTGCCTGTTACCCCCCTGCCCACACTGATGCACATCATTGCCTGTTACCTCCCTGCCCGCACATCATTGCCTGTTACCCCCCCCCTGTTGCACATCATTGCCTATTACCCCTCCTGCCCGCACTGTTGCACATCATTGCCTATTACCCCCCCTGCCAGCTCTGTTGCACATCATTGCCTGTTACCCCCCTGCCCGCACTATTGCACATCATTGCCTGTTACCCCCCTGCCAGCTCTGTTGCAGTCTCCCAGGTGTTTACATACTTGCAGCCTCTTTGTGGGGGTGGGGGGGAAGAAAGCAGGGCAATTCTTTTTGCGCATGCGCAGTGCGGACCGAGGGCGGCCGGAATCTCCTGAACCTTCTCGAAACTTAAAAGAAAAGCCTCGCCACTCGGCAGCGCCGGTTTGTGCAGGAAGCACAGAGGAGCCGGGCCCGAAGTGGCGCTGCTGAGCGCCGGTCCGCACGGTCGCCCAGCGGAGCCGCTCGCCCGCCACCCTCCCCCCTCCGGCTCGAGTAAGGCCGCCTGCCGCCGCAGACACGCGGCTCGCCAGGGCCCGCTCCCAGGGGACCGAGCCAACCGGCTGGCTGAGCCTCGGTGACTAGCGCGATGGCTGTCGGCGGCCCGGCGCTGGGCCCAGCGGCCCGCCGCACTCACTGTCCAGGTAATGCTCCAGGTACATCGCGGTCGCCATCTTGTCATCCTTCAGCCCGCTCGCAAGGCGCTGCACCGAGCATGCGCACCGCTGGCAGGCCCGCTGCCATGGCAACCCCGCCCCATTCAATTCAAGGTCGACCAACAGGATGGGGCGCCGCTTGTGGCGCAGGCCTCCTGTCTCTGTGAAAGAAAAACTTGCATTTCTATCGCTGCCTTTCACCACCTCAGGACGTCTCAAAGCGCTTCACAGCCAATGAAGTACTTTTGGAGTGGAGTCACTGTTGTAATGTAGAAAACGCGGCAGCCAATTTGCGCACAGCAAGCTCCCACAAACAGCAATGTGATAATGACCAGATAATCTGTTTTAGTGATGTTGGTTGAGGGATAAATATTAGCCAGGACACCGGGGATAACTTCCCTGCTCTTCTTCGAAATAATCTTTTACATCCACCTGAGAGAGCAGACGGGGCCTCAGTTTAACGTCTCATCTGAAAGACGGCACCTCTGACAGTGCAGCACTCCCTCAGCACTGCACTGGAGTGTCAGCCCAGCTTTTTATGTGCTCAAGTCCCTGGAGTGGGACTTGAACCCACAACCTTCTGAGTCAGATGCGAATTTTGCCACAGATGACACTGCCAACCCCATAGACTATATGCTGGGGGCTGGGAGAGGTTTTTAATTAAATAATCATCCAGCATACTTGTGAGGGCAGAGGTCTAGATGTCAGTAGCCACACTCCCTAAACCCCCTCCACCTGTACCTTCACCTTCACCCATGCCTTTGATCAAGGTTTTGGTCACCACCCCCCACCATCTTCTATCTCCTTTGGCTCATCAGCATTTTTTGGAAGTGGTTCTGCCCTCTCTACTGAACAGAAGAAAATTAAGATTTCTGGGGGCCCTGGGCACCAAGAACATTTCCCTCCCCTCTCCTCCCTCCCCACCACTATTAGAACCTGCCCCAAGCTGAGCCTCTGCTCTCCGCCGCTGGGACTTGGAGGCATTGACGGGCAGCTCCTTGTTCCAGTCGGACGGGGATGGGGAGGCTGAGCTCTTCGGCTTGTAACAGGCAAGCTGCCTATTGGACATGGCTTGCTGCCCCTGGCAGGGGCCGCAGATTTGGCTCGGGTAGAATTCAGGAGCAGTGCTTTGGGAGTGGCGTGGGAAGAGTGTCAGCTTTAATGGGGGTGGGGAAGGAGTGTCAGCTTCTACTGAGTTGTAGAGTGGGAGGAGGAGGAGTGTGATGTTGAATAGAAGAGAGTGCAAGAAGAGTGTCACATTAAGTCACACTCATCCATCACCCGTGTCTTCATTTGACCCACACTAACTCGTCATCCTCAAAGCATTAAGCTTACATTCTTACCTCATCTTTATATCCCTGCCCCCCCGCCCCCCCATGACCTTGATCCATCCTATCACTGCAACCTTCTCCACCCAATATCCCTTTCCAAACACTCCATTCCTTCGATTTTGTTTTTTTAGTCACCTCTCCAAATCTCTGCTTCCTGGCTCAGCATCTGTATCTTTACGGCCAGGATGTATTGTGGGTCAGTTCTGTTTCAAAGGCTGTCTTACTGCCCCTTCCCCCAGTTTCCATGTATTTACCTTCTGTCCCCTCCCTCGCCTCTTTTTCCAGTACATTGATGGCTGTATTGGTAGCACTTCCTGCTCTCGCCAAAAACTGGAATTTTTTAATCAACTTTGCTTCCAATTTCCACCCTTCTCTCACCTTCACATGGTTCATCTCCGACTCTTCCCTTCCATTCTTCAACTTCTCTATCTCCATTTCTGGGGATAGACTGTCAACCAATATCTACTATAAGTCCATCGACTCCCACAGCTACCTTGATTACACTTCGTCCCACCCCGCTTCCTGTAAGGACTCTATTCCATTCTCCCAGTTTTTCCATCTCCATCGCATCTGTTCTGACGATGCCACCTTCCACACCAGTTCTTCCGATATGTCTTTCTTTTTCTTCAACCGAGGATTCCCCTCCACTGTGATTGACAGGGCCCTCGACCATGTCCGTCTCATTTCCCGCACTTCTGCCCTCACCCCTTCCCCTCCTTCCCAGAACCACAATAGGGTTCCCCTAGTCCTCACCTTCCACCCCACCAGTCTCCACATTCAACGGATCATCCTCCTCCATCTCCAGGGCGATGTTACCACCAAACACATCTTCCTGTCCCCTCCCCTTTCAGCATTCCAAAGGGACAGTTCCCTCCGCGACACCCTAGTCCACTCCTCAATCACTCCCAACACCCCCTTCCCTCCCCACGGCACCTTCCTGTGCAAGCACAGGAGATGCAACACCTGCCCTTTCACCTCCTCCCTTCCCACCTTCCAGGGCCCCAAACACTCATTCCAGGTGAAACAGCGCTTGTACTTCTTTCAATTTGGTATACTGTATTTGCTGCTCACAATATGGGCTCTTATACATTGGGAAGACCAAATGCAGATTGGGTGCTTGCCCCTGAGCTTCTGGTCACTTGCCATTTTAAGTCTCTGTCCCACTCTGACCTCTCTGTCCTTGGCCTTCTGCACTGTTCCAATAAAACTCGAGGAACAGCACCTCATCTTTCAATTTTACAAGCACGGGAAGGCACTTTACAATCTTCCAGACTCAACATCGAGTTCAACAATTTCAGATCATAACCACTGCTCCCATTTTTTCAGACAGCAGGTGCTGGTAATGATTCTGCTGGTCATAGGGGATTTGATAGTTAGGGGGATAGACAGGAAATTCTGCAACCGACGGTATGAGTCTCGCATGGTGTGTTGCCTCCCTGGTGCCAGAGTAAAATAAAGAAAGACTTACATTTATATAGTGCCTTTCACGACCTCAGAACGTCTCAAAGCACTTACAGCCAATTAAGTACTTTTGAAGCATAGTCACTGTTGTAATGTAGGAAATACGGCATGTAGGAAAGGACATCACTGAGAGGATGCAGATCATTTTGCGCGGGAAAGGGGAACAGCCAGAAGTCGTCGTCCATGTGGGAACCAATGACATAGAAAGGAAAAGGGTTGAGGTCCTGCAGTCAGAGTTTCAGGAGCTAGGGAGGAAGTTAAAAAGCAGGACCTCCAAGGTAGTAATCTCTGGATTACTCCCAGTCCCACGTGCTAGTGAATATAAGAATAGTAGGATAAAACAGGTTAACGAGTGGCTGGAGAAATGGTGCAAGAGGGAGGGCTTTAGATTCCTGGGGCATTGGGACCAAGGGAAATTAGGGATAGCATAAGATCCAAGGAGAGGACATATAAATTGGCCAGAAAAAGCAGCAAACCTGAGGATTGGGAGCAGTTTAGGATTCAGCAAAGGAGGACAAAGGGATTAATTAAGAGGGGGGGGGGGAAATAGAGTATGAGAGTAAGCTTGCAGGGAACATAAAAACTGACTGTAAAAGCTTCTATAGATATGTGAAGAGAAAAAGATTGGTGAAGTCAAGCGTAGGTCCCTTGCAGTCAGAATCAGGGGAATTTATAACGGGGAACAAAGAAATGGCAGACCAATTAAATACATACTTTGGTTCTGTCTTCACAAAGGAGGACACAAATAACCTCCCAGAGATGTCAGGGAACATAGGGTCTAATGAGAGGGAAGAACTGAATTAAATCAGTATTTGTAGGGAAATGGTGTTAGGGAAATTGACAGGATTGAAGGCCGATAAATCCCCAGGGCCTGATAATCTACATCCTAGGGTACTTAAGGAAGTGGCCCTAGAAATAGTAGATGCATTGCTGGTCATCTTCCAAAATTCTATAGACTCTGGAACAGTTCCCATGGATTGGAGGGTAGCTAATGTAACCCCACTATTTAAAAAAGGTGGGAGAGAGAAAACGGGGAATTAAAGCCTGACATCGGAAGTGGGGAAAATGCTAGAGTCCATTATAAAAGATGTAATAGCAGAGCACTTGGAAAACAGTGACAGGATCGGACAAAGTCAGCATGGATTTACAAAAGGTAAATCATGCTTGACTAATCTACTGGAATTTTTTGAGGATGTAACTGGTAGAATAGATAAGGGAGAACCAGTGGATGTGGTGTATTTGGACTTTCAGAAGGCTTTCGATAAGGTCCCGCATAAGAGATTGGCGTGCAAAGTTAAAGCACATGGGATTGGGGGTAAGGTACTGACTTGGATAGAGAACTGGTTGGCAGACAGGAAGCAAAGAGTTGGAATAAACGGGTCTTTTTCCGAGTGGCAGGCAGTGACTAGTGGGGTACCGCAGGGATCGGTGCTAGGACCCGTTATTCACAATATATATTAATGATCTAGACGAGGGAACTAGATGTAATATCTCCAAGTTTGCAGACGACACAAAGCTGGGTGGGCGTGTGTGCTGTGAGGAGGATGCAGAGAAACTCCAGTATGATTTGGACAAGTTGGGTGATTAGGCAGATACATGGCAGATGCAGTACAATGTGGATAAATGCGAGGTTATCCACTTTGGTGGCAAAAACAGGAAGGCAGATTATTATCTGAACGGCAATAGATTGGGAAAAGGGGAAGTGCAACGAGACCTGGGAGTCCTTGTGCACCAGTCGTTGAAGGTAAGCATGCAGGTGCAGCAGTTGGTTAAGAAGGCAAATGGTATGTTGGCCTTCATAGCGAGAGGATTAGAGTACAGGAGCAAGGATGTCTTGCTGCAGTTGTACAGAGCCTTGGTGAGACCACACCTTGAGTATTGTGTGCAGTTTTGGTCGCCTTATCTGAGGAAGGATGTTCTTGCCATGGAGGGAGTGCAGCGAAGATTCACCAGACTGATACCTGGGATGGCAGGAATGACGTATGAAGAGAGATTGGGACGATTGGGCTTGTATTCGCTAGAGTTTCGAAGAATGAGAGGGGATCTCATTGAAACTTATAAAATTCTAACAGGACTAGACAGACTAGATGCAGGAAGGATGTTCCCGATGACGGGGGAATCCAGAACCAGAGGTCACAGTCTAAGGATAAGGGGTAAGCCATGTAGGACTGAGATGAGGAGGAATTTCTTCACCCAGAGAGTGGTGAACCTGTGGAATTCTCTACCACAGAAGGCAGTTGAGGCCAATTCATTAAATATATTCAAGAAGGAGATAGATATATTTCTTAAGGCTAAAGGGACCAAGGGATATGGGGAGAAAGCAGGGACAGGGTACTGAATTTGGATGATCAGCCATGATCTCATTAAATGGCGGAGCAGGCTCGAGGGGCCGAATGGCCTACTCCTGCTCCTATCTTCTATGTTTCTGAGGCAGGAGGGACCTGATCAATGTGAACGGGTGGCACCTCAACAGAGCTGGGACCAATGTCCTCGCGGGAAGGTTAACTTGTGCTGTGGGGGAGGGTTTAAACTAATTTGGCAGGGGGGTTGGGCACCAGGATGAAACATTAAAGAGGAGAAACAAGGTGCACAGAGGACTGGGAGAGGCAAATAGCACTAGAGTAAAGAATAGTTCAGAAATAGGAGGGATCAGACATGGGCAAATGCGAAGCCGTCTCAGATGGGTTTGGAGTGCATGTACGTAAATGCACGGAGCGTGGTAAATAAAGTTGGTGAGCTGCAGGCACATGTCGCCACATGGGACCATGATATAGTGACAATAACAGACCTGGCTCAAAGAAAGGGAAGTTTGGGAACTTAATATTCCTGGCTGCAAGGTATTCAGGAAAGATAGGGAATGAAAAAAAGGAGGGGGTGGCAGTATTGATTACAGAAACTATTATAGCACTGGAGAGGGATTTGATTAGAATTAAGGAACAATAGAGGAGCTATTACGTTACTGGGTGTATACTATAGGCCACCAAATAGTGGGAAGGAGATAAAAGAGCAAATTTTCAGGCAAATTACAGAAAGATGCAGGAACTATATTGTAGTGATAATGGGGGACTTCAATTATCCTAATATAGACTGGGATAATAACAGTGTAAAGGGAAAATAGGGGGAGAAATTCCTGAAAGGTGTACAAGAGAACGTTCTTGATCAGTGTGTTTCCAGCCCAATGAGGAAGGAAGTAGTGTTGGATCTAGTTCTGGGGAATGAAGTGGGGCAAGTGGAGCATGTTTCAGTGGGGGAGCTTTTGGGGAACAGTGATCATAATATCAGGTTTAGAATAATTATGGAAAAGGAAAAGGTACAATCAAGTGTAAAAATACTTAACTGGAGGAGGGCTAACTTCAGTGAGTTGAAAAGGGATCTGGCGTAGGTGGATTGGAATCAAAAATTGGTAGGCAAAATATTAATTGAACAATGGGAGGCCTTCAAAGAGATGGTTCGGGTACAGAATAGACACATTCCCATGAGGGGAAAGAAAGGGCATCCAAAGCTAGAGCTCCCTGGATGACTAAATTTATAGAGGTTAAAAGGAGACCTATGACAATTGTAAGGTTCATAATACAGTGGAGAACCAAGCTGAATATAGAAAGTACAGAGGAAATCTAAAAGGGAATAAGAGGGGCAAAGAGAGAGTATGAGAATAAATTAGTGGCTAACATAAAAGGAAACCCAAAAGTCTTTTATAAACACGCAATTAGTAAAAGGGTAGTCAAAGGAAGGGTGGGGCTGATTAGGGACAATAAAGGAGATCTTTTTGTGGAGTCAGAGGTCATGTCTGAGGTACTAAATGAGTACTTTGCATCTGTCTTCACTAAAGAGGATGCTGCCAATGTACCAGTAAAGGAGGAGGCAGCAGTGATATTGGATAGGATAAAATAGATAAAGAGGAGGTACTTACAAGGTTGGCAATCCTCAAAGTAGAAAAGTCACCCGGTCCAGATGGGATGTATCCTCGGTTACTGAGGGAAGTAAGGGTGGAAATTGCGGAGTCTCTGGCACTGGCCACAATCTTCCAATCCTCCTTGGATATGGGGGTGGTGCCAGCGGACTGGAGGATTGCAAATGTTACACCCCTGTTTAAAAAAGGGGAGTGGGGTAAACCCGGCAACTACAGGCCAGTCAGCCTAACGGTGGGGATATTTTTAGAGTCAATAATCCGGGACAAAATTAATTGGCATTTGGAAAAGTATGGGCTAATTGTAGGCTTCGCAAAATCCCCCAGAAACGCGAACAGAACCCTCAGTGAAGTGATTTGAGGTAAAACCCTCAGTTTTGGACATTTTTAAAGATCAGGGAAGAAAACCCTGAAGAAAATGACTTTTCGAATCTTACTGTTGGGAAAGACACCTTGTCGCAGACACCGACAGGCTGCAGAGGGGCGTGGCCAGGCAGTGTATTAAGCTGTCTGGCAGTGTGTTTACACTGCCTTCCTATCAAGGAGGAAAAGACAAAACCCAAAAGCCTCACAACACATCAAAATATGAATAATCCAAGACATCTTTTGAAATTCCCAGGCCCACATAGGATGCCAGGGGCCTGAAATCAATAAAACATTTAGTACTTCATCATAAACCAATCAACCAGGTATCCACAGGACAGATTTAAAAGCCCGCCAAGACCTAGGACAATAGGGACGAGATTTGGCGCGTAGATAAAGGCTTTGCCTAAATCGGAAAACGATCAGGACATGTTTAACACTAAGTTAAAGCCATCAGAACTGGCAAGCCCACCAAAACTAGACAATGGACTAAATAGGGCTCATTTGAAACCTAAAGGAAACCGTTTTAGTAAGGGGTTTTGGGCACGAAAAGGACAATATAATTGGAGAAAACGCTGGAAAAACTCAGCAGGCGAGGCAGCATCCGTGGAGAGAGAAACAGAGTAAACGTTTCTCTCTCCACGGATGCTGCCTCGCCTGCTGAGTTTTTCCAGCGTTTTCTGTTGTTATTTTGGATTTCCAGCATCTGCAGTATTTTGCTATCACAATATAATTGGAGCCTGTTCCAGGGCTCGCTCTCTTTTGGACTCGCTGGAACAGCTCTCTCTCTCTCTCTCTCTCTCTCTCTCAGCCCTGCTCCAGCAAAAGACACCACAAGCCATGAGGAGGAGGAGGAAGGAACGCCAACAACTCCACATACAGACCATCACACAAGAAGAAACCAGAGTGACTGCCTCAGTGACCATCGGACACTTCGCAGCAACAAGGGCCTTACGAAATTTTTTAATCAAAAGACTCTAAAATCCTGTCAAGGATTCGTTGGTGAGCATTATCCCTGATCTCCTGAAACCAAAAACCTAGCTAGATAATGGGATCTTTGGGAGGGATAAGGTTTTTGTTTGGTATATTGTCATTCTCCCTCGCCTGTACCGTGTGTTCCCCAACCTGTGTTTAAGTATTAAGTGTGTTTTAAGTTTGTTACCTTTTTCTTTTAATAAAGTCAAAATTCTTTCATCAGAACCTGTTGTCTACTGCATTTTTGTTCACAACCCCTAAATAAGTCCAAAGTCTAGGAACCAGGGGCGTGGGAGCGATTCGAACCGCTCACTGAGTCAGAAGGCGAAGGCTGACCCCATTACCACCCCCTACATAATAAATGAAAGTCAGCACGTATTTGTTAAAGGCAAATCGGATTTGACTAACTTGATCAAGTTCTTTGATGAAGTAACTGCTCTTTTTGATATATATTAACGACCTGGACTTGGGTATACGGGGCCTAATTTCAAAGTTTGCAGATGATACGAAATTCGGAAATGTAGTAAACAATGAGGAGGATAGTAACAGACTTCAGGAGGACTTAGACAGACTGGTGAAATGGGCAGACACATGGCAGATGGAATTTAATGCAGAGAAGTGTGAAGTGATACATTTTGGCAGAAAGAATGAGAGGCAATATGAACTAAATGGTACAATTTTAAAGGGGGTGCAGGAACAGAGAGACCTGGGGGTGTGTGTACACAAATCCTTGAAGGTGGCAGGACAAGTTGAGAAGGCTGTTAAAAAAGCATATGGGATCCTTGGCTTTATTCATAGAGGCACAGAGTACAAGAGCAAGGAAGTTATTCTAAACCTTTATAAATCACTGGTTAGGCCTCAGCTGGAGTATTGTGTTTAACTCTGGACACCACACTTTAGGGAGGTATCAAGGCCTTGGAGAGGGTGCATAAATGATTTACTAAAATGGTGCCAGGGATGGGGGACTTCAGTTATGTGGAGAGACTGGAGAAGTTGGGGTTGTTCTCCTTAGAGCAGAGAAGGTTAAGAAGAGATTTGATAGAGGTGTTTAAAATCATTAATGGTTTTGATCGTGTAAATAAGGAGAAACTGTTTCCAGTGGCAGAAGGGTCGGTAACCACCGGACACAGATTTAAGGTAATTGGAAAAAGAACCAGAGGCGACATGAGGAAACATTTTTTTACGCAGCAAGTTGTTGTGATCTGGAATGCACTGCCTGAAAGGGTGGTTCAATAGTAACATTTAAAAGAGAATTGGATAAATACTTGAAGGGAAAAAATATACAGGGCTCTGGGCAGTGCTCCCGTTAAGCTGTGCGGCCGGGCAGCGATCTGGAGGTCCCGCGCAGGCCGCTCAATGGCTTTATAGTGGGAAAAACATAATTTGAATGGGCTGTGCAGCCCCTTAAAGGGACCGCACACTCAAAAAAAAAGGCTATGGGGAAAGAGCAGGGAGAGTGAGATTAATTGGACAGCTCTACCAAAGAGCCGGAATAGGTACGATGGGCCGAATGGCCTCCTTCTGTGGTGTATCATTCTATGATTCTCACCCACTTCTGCCTCGCACCATTATCCCTTTTGTCATTTAATCTCTCCCCCGCCCCGCACCGCACCCCTACACTTGCTTAAAATCTGTTACATCTCTAACTTTTTCCAGTTCTGATGAAAGGTCATCCATCTGAAACGTTAACTCTGTTTCTTTCTCCACTGATGCTGCCTGACCTGCTGAGTGTTTCCAACATTCCCTGCTTTTGTTTCAAGTTTCCATTATCTGCAGCATTTTGCTTTTGTTTTAAATATTTTAATTCAAAAACAATAATACCTGTACAAATCATCAATTACATAGTAAATCCATTACATTAAAAAAAAATAAAGCCTTAAAAACAGCCTTATAATTAATATAAATGCAATGATTAATTTTACAAATAATCAATAATGTTTTGCTCTCTTTCTCTCTCCACGGATGCTGCCTGGCCTGCTGAGTTTTTCCAGCGTTTTCTGTTGTTATTTCAGATTTCCAGCATCCGCAGTATTTTGCTATCGTAATAATGTTTTGCTTTTGTTTTAATGTTTCTCTTTTTCCCGCTTTGTGAAGGGTGGAGCTCTCAGAAAGCGGCCAATCGGAGCCCGGATCTTTCAGTGGTAGCCAATCAATGCTCGGGCATTTAGGCGGCAGCCAATCGATTCACGACATTCTAGGCGGCAGTAGCCAATCACGCGGCAGCAATCGGTGCCCGGGCCTTTCGGCGGCAGCCAATCAATGCTCGGGCATTTAGGCGGCGGCCAATCGGTGCCCGGGTCTCGGCGACAGGAGCCAATCGGTGGCCAGGGTCTTGGCGGCTCGGGCTGATGGCGGCCAAGCGGGGAGCTCTGATCGTGCTGGAGGGAACGGATCGGACCGGCAAAAGCACCCAGTGCAGGCGGCTGCAGGAGGCGCTGCGGCAGCAAGGCCGAGCCGCCGAGGTGCTGCGCTTCCCGGGTAAGGGATCGGGGCCTGCGCTTCAACAGCGGCCTGCAGCGTCCCACCTGTAAACCCCCCCCCGCCCCCCTACCTGGTAACCGCCCCCCCTCCCCCCTACCTGGTAACCGCCCCCCCTCCCCCCTACCTGGTAACCGCCCCCCCTCCCCCTACCTGGTAACCGCCCCCTCCCCCCTACCTGGTAACCGCCCCCTCCCCCCCTACCTGGTAACCGCCCCCTCCCCCCCTACCTGGTAACCGCCCCCTCCCCCTACCTGTAAACCCCCCCCTCCCCCTACCTGTAAACCCCCCCCTCCCCCTACCTGTAAACCCCCCCCCCCCTACCTGTAACCCCCCCTCCCCCTACCTGTAAACCCCCCCCTCCCCCTACCTGTAAACCCCCCCCTCCCCCTACCTGTAAACCCCCCCTCCCCCTACCTGTAAACCCCCCCTCCCCCCACCTGTAACCCCCCCTCCCCCCACCTGTAAACCCCCCACCTGTAAACCCCCCTCCCCCACCTGTAAACCCCCCCTCCCCCTACCTGTAAACCCCCCCTCCCCCTACCTGTAAACCCCCCCCATCCCCTACCTGTAAACCCCCCCTCCCCCTACCTGTAAACCCCCCCCCCCTCCCCCTACCTGTAAACCCCCCCCCCTCCCCCTACCTGTAAACCCCCCCCCCCTCCCCCTACCTGTAAACCCCCCCCCCCCTCCCCCTCCCTGTAAACCCCCCCCATCCCCTACCTGTAAACCCCCCCCATCCCCTACCTGTAAACCCCCCCCATCCCCTACCTGTAAACCCCCCCTCCCCCTACCTGGTAACCGCCCCCTCCCCCTACCTGTAAACCCCCCCTACCCCTACCTGTAAACCCCCCCTCCCCCTACCTGGTAACCGCCCCCTCCCCCTACCTGTAAACCCCCCCTCCCCCTACATGTAAACCCCCCCTCCCCCCACCTGTAACCCCCCCTCCCCCACCTGTAACCCCCCCCTCCCCCCACCTGTAACCCCCCCTCCCCCCACCTGTAAACCCCCCCTCCCCCACCTGTAAACCCCCCTCCCCTACCTGTAAACCCCCCTCCCCTACCTGTAAACCCCCCTCCCCTACCTGTAAACCCCCCTCCCCCCACCTGTAAACCCCCCTCCCCCTACCTGTAACCCCCCCTCCCCCCACCTGTAAACCCCCCTCCCCTACCTGTAACCCCCCTCCCCCTACCTGTAACCCCCCTCCCCCTACCTGTAACCCCCCCTCCCCCTACCTGTAACCCCCCCTCCCCCTACCTGTAACCCCCCCTCCCCCTACCTGTAACCCCCCCTCCCCTACCTGTAACCCCCCCTCCCCCTACCTGTAACCCCCCCTCCCCTACCTGTAAACCCCCCTCCCCCCACCTGTAAACCCCCCTCCCCCTACCTGTAACCCCCCCTCCCCCCACCTGTAAACCCCCCTCCCCCTACCTGTAACCCCCCCTCCCCCTACCTGTAACCCCCCCTCCCCCCTACCTGTAACCCCCCCTCCCCCTACCTGTAACCCCCCCTCCCCCTACCTGTAACCCCCCCTCCCCCTACCTGTAACCCCCCCTCCCCCACCTGTAAACCCCCCTCCCCCCACCTGTAACCCCCCCTCCCCCCACCTGTAAACCCCCCCTCCCCCCACCTGTAAACCCCCCCTCCCCCCACCTGTAAACCCCCCCTCCCCCCACCTGTAACCCCCCCTCCCCCACCTGTAAACCCCCCTCCCCCTACCTGTAAACCCCCCCTCCCCTACCTGTAAACCCCCCCCATCCCCTACCTGTAAACCCCCCCCTCCCCCTACCTGTAAACCCCCCCCTCCCCCTACCTGTAAACCCCCCCCTCCCCCTACCTGTAAACCCCCCCCTCCCCCTACCTGTAAACCCCCCCTCCCCCTACCTGTAAACCCCCCCCTCCCCCTACCTGTAAACCCCCCCTCCCCCTACCTGTAAACCCCCCCTCCCCCTACCTGTAAACCCCCCCCTCCCCCTACCTGTAAACCCCCCCTCCCCCTACCTGTAAACCCCCCCTCCCCCTACCTGTAAACCCCCCCCTCCCCCTACCTGTAAACCCCCCCCTCCCCCTACCTGTAAACCCCCCCCTCCCCCTACCTGTAAACCCCCCCCTCCCCCTACCTGTAAACCCCCCCCTCCCCCTACCTGTAAACCCCCCCCTCCCCCTACCTGTAAACCCCCCCTCCCCCTACCTGTAAACCCCCCCCCTCCCCCTACCTGTAAACCCCCCCCTCCCCCTACCTGTAAACCCCCCCTCCCCCTACCTGTAAACCCCCCCCTCCCCCTACCTGTAAACCCCCCCCTCCCCCTACCTGTAAACCCCCCCCTCCCCCTACCTGTAAACCCCCCCCTCCCCCTACCTGTAAACCCCCCCCCCTACCCCCACCTGTAACCCCCCCCCTACCCCCACCTGTAACCCCCCCCTCCCCCCACCTGGTAACCGCCCCCCCTCCCCCGACCTGGTAACCGCCCCCCCTCCCCCGACCTGGTAACCGCCCCCTCCCCCGACCTGGTAACCGCCCCCTCCCCGGTAACCGCCCCCTCCCCCGACCAGGTAACCGCCCCCTCCCCGGTAACCTCCCCCGACCAGGTAACCGCCCCCTCCCCCGACCAGGTAACCGCCCCCTCCCCCGACCAGGTAACCGCCCCCTCCCCCGACCAGGTAACCGCCCCCTCCCCCGACCAGGTAACCGCCCCCTCCCCCCGACCAGGTAACCGCCCCCTCCCCCGACCTGGTAACCTCCCCCGACCTGGTAACCTCCCCCGACCTGGTAACCGCCCCCGACCTGGTAACCGCCCCCTCCCCCGACCTGTAACCTCCCCCGACCAGGTAACCTCCCCCGACCTGGTAACCGCCCCCCGACCTGGTAACCGCCCCCTCCCCCGACCTGGTAACCTCCCCCGACCTGGTAACCTCCCCCGACCTGGTAACCTCCCCCGACCTGGTAACCTCCCCCGACCTGGTAACCTCCCCCGACCTGGTAAACCTCCCCCGACCTGGTAACCGCCCCCTCCCCCGACCTGGTAACCTCCCCCGACCTGGTAACCGCCCCCTCCCCCGACCAGGTAACCGCCCCCGACCAGGTAACCTCCCCTCCCCCGACCAGGTAACCTCCCCCTCCCCCCGACCAGGTAACCGCCCCCTCCCCCGACCAGGTAACCGCCCCCTCCCCCGACCAGGTAACCGCCCCCTCCCCCGACCAGGTAACCGCCCCCTCCCCCGACCAGGTAACCGCCCCCTCCCCCGACCAGGTAACCGCCCCCTCCCCCGACCAGGTAACCGCCCCTCCCCCGACCAGGTAACCGCCCCCTCCCCCGACCAGGTAACCGCCCCCTCCCCCGACCTGGTAACCGCCCCCTCCCCCGACCTGGTAACCGCCCCCTCCCCCGACCTGGTAACCGCCCCCTCCCCCGACCTGGTAACCGCCCCCTCCCCCGACCTGGTAACCGCCCCCTCCCCCGACCTGGTAACCGCCCCCTCCCCCGACCTGGTAACCGCCCCCTCCCCCGACCTGGTAACCGCCCCCTCCCCCGACCTGGTAACCGCCCCCTCCCCCGACCTGGTAACCGCCCCCTCCCCCGACCTGGTAACCGCCCCCTCCCCCGACCTGGTAACCGCCCCCTCCCCCGACCTGGTAACCGCCCCCTCCCCCGACCTGGTAACCGCCCCCTCCCCCGACCTGGTAACCGCCCCCTCCCCCGACCTGGTAACCGCCCCCTCCCCCGACCTGGTAACCGCCCCTCCCCCGACCTGGTAACCGCCCCCTCCCCCGACCTGGTAACCGCCCCTCCCCCGACCTGGTAACCGCCCCCTCCCAGACCTGGTAACCGCCCCCTCCCCCGACCTGGTAACCGCCCCCTCCCCCGACCTGGTAACCGCCCCCTCCCCCGACCTGGTAACCGCCCCTCCCCCGACCTGGTAACCGCCCCCTCCCCCGACCTGGTAACCGCCCCCTCCCCCGTCCTGGTAACCGCCCCCTCCCCCGACCTGGTAACCGCCCCTCCCCCGACCTGGTAACCGCCCCTCCCCCGACCTGTAACCTCCCCGACCTGTAAACCCCCCCCCCTCCCCCGACCTGTAAACCCCTCCCCAGACCTGTAACCCTCCCCTCCCCTCCCCAGACCTGTAACCCCCCCAGGGATCTTGTTGGTCTCTGTGGGCCCAACTTAGTTAACTAAATCCACCAGCAAAATAAATCAGAATGAAAAGTCCCTTTGGGATTCATTTATACAGTGTAATTGACATACTCGTGATCGCAAAGCTACTTTCTTTGTGAAAGTTTAAACCTTGTGTGTGCCACTGTTGTAAACTATATTTTTATTACTGGTCTTGTGTCTAGAGCCTCTTGACGTGTCACAGGTCAGGTGTGTCACATGTCACATTTGTACCTGATTGGTAAATTACTTCACAAAGCAGCAACAAATCATCATTACGTAGGTATGGAATGTACCAGTGAAGACTTTTATTTCTGTAGAGCTCTTCACCTGCAGGAAGATGTTTCAAGATGATTTATGTTGAGGAATAACTGCAAACATCACGCGGGAGTGAAGGAGGCAAAGATGAAGCAGGTTGGGGACACCAAAGGGATTGTGGAACACACAAGTTGTGAAGGAGTTTTATCATTTTCCTCAGATTTCAACAGCACCTTGGGATGTTTTTCAATGTGAAAGGCTCGATTCTAAATGCAAGGTTTTTTTTTGAAAGCAGGAAGGGAGGTGGAAAGGCAGAGGAAACTAGGCAGGGAGTACCAGAGGGCTGGAATTTAGTAGCTGAACCAGATGCTACCAGCGGTGGAGCAGGGAGCAAAGAACAGGCCAGGGTCGGAGGAGCAGAGGGTGTGTGCCGAAATTGTTTTGGTAGGGTGGGTGACACCATGCAGTGAATTGAAAGCAAGGACATGAATTTTGAAATCAACTCACTGGAGCACAGGGAGCCAGTGTATCGGAAAGCGCAGGTGTGATGGCAGGGCAGGGCCGGGTGTGACGGGACGGGAGGGCAGGGCCGGGGGTGGGAGAGAGCAGGAGTGATGGGAGTGCAAGACTGGGTGCTGGTGGGGATGTAGACGGCAGCATTTTGGTTGAGTTAAAGGTTATGGAGGCTTGAGGCAAGGAGGCTATGGACAGGAAAGAAGTGGAGCCTCGGGGCGATGAAGGCATAGATTAGGGATTTGTCAGTGGGCAATGTTTGTTTCGGTGGGTGAAAGTAGACTTGGTGCTGGAGCGATGTGCGTGAGGAAGCTAAACTCAAGGGCGAGCAGTAAGCTTGAGGTAGTGTATTCCAGGTTCATGCAGAGGTGGAAGCAGGAGACTTGGATCGAGTCCCTAGAGATACATAGATGCTGATGGAAGCCAAAATAGATGGCTTTGATTGTTGTCAATATTAAGCTGGAGGAAATGTTGGTTTATACAAGCCTGGATGTTGGACCGACATTTGCAGAGCGTAGCCGCAGCTGTTGGATCAATGGATGAGGTAGATCTGGGTGTTCGTATACTTGTGGAAGTTGATCCTTTGCTTCTGCATGATGTGGTCAAGAGGTGGCATGTAAATCCTGAAGAAGTTGGAGCTAAGGATGGACTCCTTGGGTCCATTGCAGGGGACCATGCAGGTAGAGGAGGAATAGCTTTTAGAAGCGATGTAGGTATGGGCAGAACCAGGAGAGAGCATTGCAATGGAGAGGAGCTTTGAAGGAGGATGTAATGATCAGTGGTGTTGAAAGATTGAGCAGGTTGAGGATGGAGTCATGGTCAGAGGATTTGTGACTGACTGGTGTGGGGGAGGGAGGTGCATTGGGAGGATCTTGAATGAGGAGTGTTGTTGCAAGGCAGCAAAACATTCCAAGACTTCTGAAGAAGAAGCTTGGAGGTTTGAGAGTAGTTGAAGAGAATGGAGGGGTTGGGGTGGGTTAATGAGTGGTAACAACTTCAGTTTGGAAAGAGATGGGGATTTCCGGTGCTGGGAATAGAGGATAATGTCAGCAATAATGGGCCTGGGGAAGTGAAGTTGGATGGTAAAAATAATTTTATCTTTAAACTTCCGGCTGTGTGTCTGCTGAACTGGTTCTACTGGTTTTTCAGCTCTGCTGGCTTGCAGGTAGCAGCTCCACTTGCTGGAAAAAAACTCTCCCTCCCCCAACTCTCTTACAACTGCACTTATGAAATCCCACCTGTCCAGCCTCTGGCCCTCCATTCACCATGACATTTCTGCAGCTGTGATCTGCTCAACCACACCCTCACCACTATCTTTGATGCCCTAGTCCCTACTAAAACAATTACCCTCTCTCACCCTGGCCGTTCCCCCTGGTACGGCTCTCATCTTCGCTCCCTTAAGTCCAAGGGACGTAGGTTCAAACGGATATGGCGGACAACTGGTTTAGCCATTCACCGCCAGATCTGGCTGGACCATATAAAGCATGGAAACGTAGAAAAATAGAAGCAGCAGTCCTTCGAGCCTGCTCCGCCATTAAATATGATCATGGCTGATCCTCTATCTCAATACCATATTCCCCCTCTTTCCCCATACCCCTTGATGCCTTTTGTGCCTAGAAATCTATCTATCTCCTTCTTAAATATATTCAGTGACTTGGCCTCCACAGCCTTCTGTGGTAGAGAATTCCACAGGTTCATCACCCTCTGAGTGAAGAAATTTCTCCTCATCTCACAGAAACACAGAATCACCACAGTGCAGATAGAGGCCATTTCGGCCCATCGAGCCTGCACCGACACATATCCCACCCTATCCCCGTAACCCCACTTATTTAATCCCCCCTAACACTAAGGGTCAATTTTTTATCATAGCCAAATCAACCTAACCTGCACATCTTTGGACTGTGGGAGGAAACCGGAGCACCCGGAGGAAACCCATGCAGACATGGGGAGAATGTGCAAACTCCACACAGACAGTTACCCGAGGCCGGATTCGAACCCGGGTCCCTGGCGCTGTGAGGCAACAGTGCTAACCACTATGCCACCGTGTTGCCCCTAAATGTCCTAAATGTCTCAGCCCTAAATGTTCTACCCCGTATCCTGAGACTGTGACCCCTCGTTCTAGACCCCCCCAGCCAGGGGAAACAACCTCCCTGCATCCAGTCTGTCTAGCCCTGTCAGAATGTTATATGTTTCAATGAGATCCCCTCTCATTCTTCTAAACTCTAGTGAATACAGGCCTAGTTGACCCAACCTCTCCTCATACGACAGTCCTGCCATCCCAGGAATCAGTCTGGTGAAGCTTCGCTGCACTCCCTCTATGGCAAGTATATCCTTTCTTAGGTAAGGAGACCAAAACTGCACACACTACTCCAGGTGTGGTCTCACCAAGGCCCTGTATAACTGTAGTAAGACATCCTTGCTCCTGTACTCAAATCCTCTTGCAATGACGGCCAACATACCATTTGCCTTCCTAACTGCTTGCTGCACCTGCATGTTTGCTTTCAGTGACTGGTGTACAAGGACTCCCAGGTCCCTCTGTACATCAACATTTCCCAATCTATCACCATTTAAATAATACTCTACCTTTCTGTTTTTCCTACCGAAGTGGATAATTTCACATTTATCCACATTTTACTGCATCTGCCATGTATTTGCCCACTCACTCAACTTGTCTAAATCGCCTTGAAGCCTCTTTTCATCCTCCTCACAACTCACAATCCCACCTAGTTTTGTGTCGTTGGCAACCCTGGAAATATTACATTTGGTTCCCTCATCCAAATCATTGATATAAATTGTGAATAGCTGGGGCCCAAGCACTGATCCCTGCGGTACCCCACTAGTCACCGCCTGCCACCCCGAAAAAGACCCATTTATTCCTACTCTGTTTCCTGTCTGTTAACCAATTTTCAATCCATGCCAGTATATTACCTCCAATCCTATGTGCTTTAATTTACACACTAACCTCTTATGTGGGACTTTATCAAAGGCCTTCTGAAAATCCAAATACACCACATCCACTGGTTCTCCCTTATCTATTCTACCAGTTACATCCTCAAAAAACTCCAGTAGGTTTGTCAAACACGATTTCCCTTTCATAAATCCATGTTGACTTTGTCTAATCCCGTTGATATTTTCTAAATGTCCTGTTATCACATCCTTTAGTTTATGAATCCTCTCCGCCCACCCGCTGGTCCATTAGTCCGCTCCGTCCGCCCGTAGTTCCCTGTTTTCTCCCTCCTTTTTTAAATAGTGGGGTTACATTTGCCACCCTCCAATCTGCCGGAACTGTTCCATAATCTATAGAATTTTGGAAGATGACAACCAATGCATCCACTATTTCCATGGCTACCTCTTTTAGTACTCTGGGATGCAGATTATCAGGCCCTGGGGATTTATCAGCTTTCAGTCCCATTAATTTCTCCAGCACTATTTTTTTTTTACTAATACTAATTTCCTTTAATTCCTCCTTCTCACTAGACCCTTGGTTCCCTCGTATTTCTGGGAAGTTATTTGTGTCCTCTTCCGTGAAAACAGAATCAAAGTATTTGTTTAATTGCTCTGCCATTTCCTTGTTCCCCATTATAAATTCTCCCGTTTCTGACTTTAAGGGACCTACATTTGTCTTCACTAATCTTTTTCTTTTTACATACTTGTAGAAGCTTTTACAAACCACTTTTATGTTCCTTGCAAGTTTACTCTCATACTCTATTTTTCCCCTCTTGATCAATCTCTTGGTCCTATTGGGCATTATCGGGCCCTGCTCTCGTCTGCCAAAATTGGTCACTACTCCAGAATCATTCTGGAATGCAAAGATAAACCCTGGCTCCTATTCTCTACTGCTAACCGTCGTCTTAAACCCCTCTCCCCTGTCTCCTCCACCCTCACCTCCGATAACAAGTGTGTGGAGCTCATGGACTTCTTTGTCTCTAAGATTGAGACCATCCATTCAGCTGCCTCTGCCACTTCCCTTCCTTCCCCTAGTCCACTGGGCCAAACCTCCTTTAAGGTTCCCCCGCCCTAGCCATGAACTCACATCTTTCTCCAGTTTCTCTCCAATCTCCCCTCATGACCTCTCTGTGCTCATCTTGTCTGAGACCCACCTCCTGCTCCCTCGACCCTATTTCCACCAAACTGCTGACCACCTAACTTCCTTTTCTGGCTCCCATGTTAGCTGATATTGTTAACAGTTCTCTCTCTCCTCAGGCACTGTCCCCCTCTCCCTCAAATTTGCCCTCATCACTCCATCCTCAAAAAAACAAACCTTGATCCCTCCGTCCTTGCAAACTACCGCCTCATCTCCAACCTCCCTTTCCTCTCCAAAGTCCTTTAACGTGTTGTCACCTCAAATCCGTGCCCATCTTTCCTGCAATTCCATGTTTGAATCCCTCCAATCAGGTTTCTGCCCTTGCCACAGTACCGAAACGGCTCTCATCAAAGTCACAAATGACATCCTTTGTGACTGTGACAAAAGTAAACTATCCCTCCTCGTCCTTCTTGACTTGTCTGCAGCCTTTGACACGGTTGACCACTCCATCCTTCTCCAACGCCTCTCCACCGTCATCCAGCTGGGTGGGACTGCACTCGCCTGGTTCCATTCTTATCTATCTAATTGTAACCAGAGAATCACCTGCAATAGTTTCTCTTCCTGCTCCCGCATCGTTACCTCTGGTGTCCCCCAAGGATCTATCCTTGGACCCCTCCTGTTTCTCATCTACATGTTGCCCCTTGGCGACATCATCCGAAAACAGTGTCAGTTTCCACATGTACGCTGACGACACCCAGCTCTACCTCACTACCTGTTCTCTCGACCCCTCCACGGTGTCTAAATTGTCTGACTGCTTGTCCGACATACAGTATTAGATGAGCAAAAATTTTCTCCAATTAAATATTGGGAAGACTGAAGCCATTGTTTTTGATCCCCGCCACAAACTCCGTTCCCTAGCCACTGACTCCATCCGTCTCCCTAACAACATCTGTCTGAGGCTGAACCACACTGTTCGCAACCTTGGTGTCATATTTGACCCTGAAATGAGCTTCCGACCGCATATCCGCAGCATAACAAAGACCGCCTACTTCCACCTCCGTAACATCGCCCGTCTCCGCCCCTGCCTCAGCTCATCCGCTGCTGAAACCCTCATCCATGTCTCTGTTATCTCTAGACTTGACTATTCCAATGCACTTCCGACTGGCCTCCCACATTCCACCCTACGTAAACTTGAGGTCGTCCAAAACTCGGCTGCCCGTGTCCTAACTCGCACCAAGTCCCATTCGCCCATCACCCCTGTGCTCGCTGACCTACATTGGCTCCCGGTTAAGCAGCGCCTCAATTTAAAAATTCTCATCCTTGTTTTCAGATATCTCCATGGCCTCGCCCCTCCCTACCTCTATTAGTCCTCCAGCCCCACAAACCCCTGAGATATCTGCGCTCCTCTAATTCTGCCCTCTTGAGGATCCCTGATTATAATCGCTCAACCTTTGGTGGCCGTGCCTTCTGTTGCCTAGGCCCTAAGCTCTGGAATTCCCTGCCTAAAGCCCTCCGCCTCTCTACCTCTCTTTCCTCCTTTAAGACACTCCTTAAAACCTACCTCTTTGACCAAGCTTTTGGTCATCTGCCCTAATAGCTCCTTATGTGGATCGGTGTCAAATTTTTTGTCTTAAAATACTCCTGTGCAGCACCTTGGGATGTTTTACTACATTAAAGGCGCTATATAAATACTTGTTTTGTTGTTGTTGGTAGTGAGAGGATCGAGGGAACGGATGGTAGCCTTCATTGATTTAGTGTGTTCAGCGTCCAGGGGAAAATGATAGCGAAACAACAGCGGACGGAATTGCCGACTGCTCGGCGGGTGGACAACAGAGGAGAGAGCTGGGAATAGAGGGGAGGGGGAGTTGAGCGGCAGTCCGAGGAATCGGTGGCAAATGGAGGACCTTGATTTTGAGCACAAGTGATCTAAGGTGGAGATGGGGGGTTGTGGAGGAGGGATGACTGAGTAGGTGTTTTGTGGACCAGAAGTGGAGCTGGAGACTTTCTCCTGCTCACCATTTGACGATCTTGCACCAGACAGAACTTTGAGGTGGTCGTCCGATCTGGTGGGGGAAGCGCCAGGTACGTTTGGATTTACAGCCTGTGGATTTGAAGCTGTGGAGGTGTGTGTTATTACCAGGGGAAGGGTGGAGATGGGAAAGGAGGAGGGCACTGCAGACAGGCGAGATCACAGAGCTGATCAACAAAAGTGTTGGTGTCATCACACATCAAACAACTGGAAGGGAAGGTCAAAATTAATTGGAAAAGAAGGAGGAGGAAAAGCTTTCCAATCCTGAACTACTTCTGTTTTTCAACCCTTGCTTTAAATAACCTAGAGTTCCAACCTGTCACACAGCAAATCCAAGCACAGGCTTTTTGGCTATTAATATGAACTGAGTAATTTGCGCTAATAATGTGCACTTGCTGGAGATACTGTCTTGTGCACAGTGCCATTGTGAGGTAAGCTAATACACCACGATCTGGTCTAATGCTGTGGGAATATCACTGAATATCCGTAACATCGCCCATCTCCGCCCCTGCCTTAACTCATCTGCTGCTGAAACCCTCATCCATGCCTTTGTTACCTCTCGACGCGACTATTCCGATGCACTCCTGGCCGGCCTCCCACCTTGCACCCTCTGTAAACTTGAGCTTGTCCAAAACTCTGCCGCCTGTATCCTAGCTCGCACCAAGTCCTGTTCACCCGTCACCCCTGTGCTCACTGACCTACATTGGCTCCCGGTCCGGCAATGCCTCGATTCTTAAAAAAAAATTCTCGTCCTTGTTTTCAAATCCCTCTGCGGCCTCGCCCCTCCCTATCTCTGTAAGCTCCTCCAGCCCTGCAACCCTCAGATATCTGCGCTCCTCCAGTTCTGGCCTCTTGCACATCCCCGATTTTAATCGCTCCGCCATTGGTGGCCGTGCCTTCAGCTGCCTAGGCACCGAGCTTGGGAATTCCCTCCCTAAACCTCTTCGCCACTCTACGTCGTCTCCTTTTTAAGAGGCTCCTTAAAACTTACCTCTTTGACCAAGCTTTTGGTCACCTGCCCTAATATCTCCTTATGTGGCTCAGTGTCAACTTTTGTTTGATAACACTCCTGTGAAGCGCCTTGGGACGTTTTACTATGCTGAAGGTGCTATATAAATACAAGTTGTTGTTGAATAAGAACATGGCACCAATACATCCCTGATCTGTATCTCGTTTGGTTTCAGACAGAGGGACTGAAATCGGAAAGCTGATCAGCTCATACCTGGAGAAGAAGAACAATCTGAATGATCACACCGTGCACCTGCTCTTTGCGGCCAACAGATGGGAACAAGTGTAAGGGACTTTTAAGGCACTTTGTTTAAGAATGTAAATGTGGAGACGAGGACGATGGTCTCCTTCTGATGGGGAGTGGCTGTTGCAGTGCGTTAGGTAAAAGTACATTTTCGGATCAGTTACTGAAGTATTCTGTTCCTGTCTGCCTTTCACTTGGAGCTTGACTTGTAATTGAGATTGGTTTGGATCCTGCTTTACACACATCAGTTCACAGAATCCAGCTCCTGTTGCCTTTAGCTAAAATGTAACTCGGTGCTACAGGAAAAGGAGCTTCGAACTCATGGGTGGGACAATACCAGAATAATCTGTAGAAATACATGTGTTTTGATGTGGGTTCCCTGGTGCCAGTGGACTGTGCTTACTGCAGTGACGCATTATTCCCTTGTTCCTGTGTTCCAGGCCACTGATTAAAGAGAAGTTAGAGCAAGGGGTCACTCTGATCGTGGATCGATATGCATTTTCTGGAGTTGCATTCACAAGTGCGAAACCAGTAAGTATAACAAAACTGAGCAAAATAGTATTTTGAACTGTAATGCGGGTAAACAGTAAATCCACAGAATATCTAAACCGGTTTTAGTCAGAAGGTATCAGACACCTCTTTCTGCTTTTCCCTGACACATACAACATCAAAGCACTGCGTTGTTTAAGATTGATAAGATGCCTCAATTAACTTGCCTTTGAGCCGGAAATAGACGGCATCTGTAACGACAAAAGATAGATTACGAGTTTACGACCCTGAAGGTTTGTAACCATCACAGAACTGAAGGATGAGAGATAAATAGACATTTTAGTAAAGTTTGGCAAAATAGAGAAAATTGACAGACATACCGATCATAGAGAGGAGTTAATGAGTTGAATGAGTTTGCTAATAGATTCGATTTGTTTTGGGTCTTGTTGAACTTTACGCTGCAGTTCTCGTGCTCTCCACGGGGTGGCGATCTCCCACACCACCAGCTGGCCATTAACCCAGCGCAGCCCAGACCAGCGAACTACAACTCTGACATCGGCCCAACCAGCCCGTGCTCGCCCTCCACACAAGCAAATAGTCCTGGTAATATTTACCCGCCCTGTTCCCATATCCCTTCACCCACCTGTCCAATCTAATCCGGAATATTGACATCGTTTCTGCCTCAACCACTGTCTGACCCTCTGTCTGCTCTGTTCTCCCCACCCCCCCACCCTGTCTGCTCTGTTCTCTCCCCCCCCCCCCCCCCCCCCCGTCTGCTCTGTTCTCTCCCCCCCCCCCCCCCCCGTCTGCTCTGTTCTCTCCCCCCCCCCCCCCCCCCCCCCCCCCGTGTGCTCTGTTTCCCCCCCCCCCCCTCTGTCTGCTCTGTTTCTCCCCCGTCCGTCCGTCTGCTCTGTTTCCCCCCCCCCCCTCTGTCTGCTCTGTTCCCCCCCCCCCTCTGTCTGCTCTGTTCCCCCCCCCCTCTGTCTGCTCTGTTCCCCCCCCCCCCTCTGTCTGCTCTGTTCCCCCCCCCCCCTCTGTCTGCTCTGTTCCCCCCCCCCCCCCCCCCTCTGTCTGCTCTGTTTCCCCCCCCCCCCCCCCCCCCCCCCCCCTCTGTCTGCTCTGTTCCCCCCAATTAGATCTGTTGGGCAGTGGGGGGGGGAATGGAAAGACATAAAATATATAAAAGGATATGCCAATAGTTGAAAGAAAGAACTTGCATTTATACAGCACTTTCACGACCTCAGGACGTCCCAAAGTGCTTTACAGCCAATTAAATACTTTTAGAAGTTCCATTTCAGGGTGTTTCATTATTAGTCATTTTTTTAAATTCGTTCCTGGGATGTGGGCGTCGCTGGCAAGGCCAGCATTTATTGCCCATCCCTAATTGCCCTCGAGAAGGTGGTGGTGAGCCGCCTTCTTGAACCGCTGCAGTCCATGTAGTGAAGGTACTCCCACAGTGCTGTTAGGGAGGGAGTTCCAGGATTTTGACCCAGCAACGATGAAGGATCAGCGATATACTTCTAAGTCAGGATGGTGTGTGACTTGGAGGGGAACTTGGAGGTGGTGGTGTTCCCATGCGCCTGCTGCCCTTGTCCTTCTCGGTGGCAGAGGTCGCGGGTTTGGGAGGTGCTGCCGAAGAAGCCTTGGCGAGTTGCTGCAGTGCATCTTGTAGATGGTGCACACTGCAGCCACGGTACGCCAGTGGTGGAGGGTGTGAATGTTTAAGGTGGTAGATGGGGTGCCAATCAAGCGGACTGCTTTGTCCTGGATGGTGTCGAGCTTCTTGAGTGTTGTTGGAGCTGCACTCATCCAGGCAAGTGGAGAGTATTCCATCACACTCCTTACTTGTGCCTTGCAGATGGTGGAAAGGCTTTGGGGAGTCAGGAGGTGAGACACTCGCCGCAGAATACCCAGCCTCTGACCTGCTCTTGTTGCCACAGTATTTATGTGGCTGGTCCAGTTAAGTTTGTGGTCACGCAAAGTAACCAATTTTGTACATTGGCTTATTCTAAGCTGCCGTTCAGCTGCAGACATACCAGATTTTAATTAGTTAGACAAAGGCCAGATTACTTAGATTGTTTATTCCTTTCCTATTCCAGCACCCAAATTAGAATAAGAGACATCTTTTCTGATCTGTTGTTCAAAGTTCTACATGTACTGTTTATTGAGACACGGTGACACATGAATATTAGTCCGTTAGGATTGTAGCCATGACAAATTTAACCCTAACTGGTGCCATTCCTTAATGAGGATAATTTGCTGGTCCGAGCATGTATGAATCTTTGTCTGTCTTGGCTTCTCTTCTTCTTTGTCAATTCTGAGAATTACAGTATCAACATTTTAGGTTTTCTCAGAAATCTGTGGTGCGGTATAGAAGGACGATTTTCCTGCAAATCCCTGGCAAAGGTGGGAGGTTCAGAACATTCCTTCTTTGCAGGACTTCATCAAAGGTGACCTGAGAGGGGTATATACAATTATGAAGGGGTTTGATAGGATAGATGTAGAGAAGATGTTTCCACTTGTGGGGAGACCAAAACTACGGGCTATAAAAATAAGATGGTCACTGTCCATTCACCTGTAAAAGCTCAAGGAAAGGTTATCAATTTTAATGCTAATCATCTCTCCTCCTTGTCTAATGCTGCTTGAACTGCTTCCTCCAATAGGATTTCACACTGGAGTGGTGCAAACAACCAGACATTGGTATTCCAAAACCAGATGTAATCCTGTTCCTTCATCTTACCCCTGCGGCAGCCATGAAACGAGGGGACTTTGGCAAAGAGCGGTATGAAAACCTTGCTTTCCAGAAGCTGGTGCTTCAACAGTTTGGAGAACTGATGAAAGATGAGAGTCTAAACTGGCAGGTATGGGCAGGGTGTCTCCGATGGGCCGCGGTTTTACAAAGGAAGGGAGGGGGGCGCCAATGACGGGCCCAAGCGGGTAATGTCAATTGTCACTAAGAAGTGACATGATTGAGGGGGGGTGTCACCCACGGGCTTTATTGGGAATAACACTGAAAGCACTTTGCACTACACTGACCAGTTAGTTGAGAGAGGCTGATCGGGGTGATAGCCTGTATGAGAATGGATATAGAGCCCAATAAAGTTAAAGCTATGCTGTTTACTAATGTTTTACCAGAAACTTGTCTCATTCAGAGCCGATGTTCACTCTGTATATGCTGCCCAGGGATTGAATAGGAACTACCCAGCAGCATAATAGCTCCCGCATCCGTCCCATTTCCCAAACTTCTGCCCTCACCCCTTCCCCCTCCCTCCCAGAACCACGATCGGGTTCCCCTTGTCCTCACCTTCCACCCCACCAGTCTCCACATTCGACGGATCATCCTCCTCCATCTCCAGCGTGATCCCACCGCCAAGCAATCTTTCTGTCCCCGCCACTTCAGCAAGCCAAAGGGACAGTTCCCTCCGCGACACTCTGGTCCACTCCTCAATCACCCCCAACACCCACTCCCCTTCCCGTGCAAGCGCAGGAGATGTAACACCTGCCCTTTTACCTCCTCCCTTCCCACCGTCCAGGGTGCAACCCTCCTTCCAGGTGAAACTTGTACTACTTGCAATTTAGTATACTGTAATCGCTGCTCACAATGCGGTCTCTTCCACATTGGGGAGACCAAACGCAGATTGGGTGGTCGCTTTGCTGAACACCCCCACCCCGGTTCAGTCCGCAAGCATGACCCTGAGTTTCCGGTCGCCTGTCACTTTAATTTTCTGCTGCACTCCCACTCTGACCTCTAGGTCCTCGGCCTCCTACACTGTTCCAATGAAGCTCAACGGAAGCTCGAGGAACAGCACCTCATCTTTCGATTAGGCACTTTACAGCCTTCCGGACGCAACAAAGAGTTGAATAATTTCAGATCATAACCACTGCCCCCATTTTTTCGGACAGCAGCTGTTAATGATTCTGCTATTGCCATTTACCCCACCTCTAGACCCATCTATTGTTTCTTTACTTGTACCATTACCATCCCCTTTAATTGCACCGGCATCCCTTTTGTCATTTAATCTCTCCTGCCTTCCACCCTATCACAGACCTTCCCTTTCGTTCTTCCAGCACTTTATTATTTCAGATTTCCAGCATCCACAGTATTTTGCTTTTGTAATTGCTCCTCTATTGTTCTTTAATTCTAACCAAATAGATTCTGTCTTTGAACCCACAAATAAATCATCCCTTTCTAGTGCTGTAACATTATCTTTGATCAATACTCCCTCCTTTTGTTCCGTCCCTTTCTTTCCTGAATACCTTGTAGCCAGGAATATTAAGTTCCCATTCACCCCCTTCTTTGAGCCAGGTCTCTGTTATTGCCACAATATAATAGTCCCATGGGGCGACTTGTGCCTGTAGCTCACCAACCTTATTTACCACACTACGTGTATTTACGTACATGCACTCCAAACCCATCTTAGACTGCTTTGGATTTGCCCCTGTCTGATCCCGCCTATTTCTGAACTATTCTTTACTCCAGTGCTACTTGCCTGTCCCAGTCCTCTGTGCACCTTGTATCTCCTCTCGAATGTTTCATCCTGGTGCCTCACCTCCAGTGAAATTAATTTAAACCCTTCCCCACAGCACTGGTTAACCTTTCCGCAAGGACTTTGGTCCCAACCCTGTCCATCTTGTACAGGTCCCTCCTGCCCCAAAACTGGTCTGAATGCCCCAGGAATCTAAAGCCCTCCCTCTTGCACCATTTCTCCAGCCATGCATTAACTTGTCTTCTCTTACTGCTCTTATACTCACTAGCACGTGGCACTGGGAGTAATCCAGTGATGATTACCTTTTTTGAAGTCCTGCTCTTGAACTTCCTCCTTAGCTCCTGAAACTGTCTGTCAACCCTCTTCCTATGTCATTAGTTCCCACATGGAGCACGACTTCCGGACATTCCCCTCTTCTGCCCACCCGCCGCCCGTTCAGCGATGTCCTTTACCCTGGCACCAGGAGGCAACGCGCCACGCGGGACGCACGTCAGCAGCTGCAGAAACGCCTGTCTATCCCCCGACTATCGAATCCCCTATAACCACTGCATTTCTACACTTTGCTGTGCCCCCCGTGCTGTCTTTTGCCCCACAGTGCTGTGGATGTGTTCGAGACTGCACTCCCCAAGGTGTCGTCACCCTCACCGGTATACAGCACTGAAAATGTTTGAGTGCGCCGCACCCCCGGAGGATTCCTACCCTGCCAGATGGCCACCCACTTACTCTCCTCCTCAACTCTCTGTATCTGCATGGGTGACCAATTCGTGGAACGTGCGCTCCGGGAAATTCTCCGCCTCCAGTCCGCCCGGCAGTGACTCCAGCCGCTGCTCAAGCTCAGGAACCCCGAGCTCGAGTTCGAGCGACTGCAGGCACTTCCTGCACACGTGGTGATCCAGGACTCATGAAGCATCCTGGAGTTCCCACATGGCGCAGGAATTGCAGGTAATGGATCTCGGCTGTCCCATCATTTTACTTAAAAGTCTATCTACTTAGTCATATACATGTTTGTCTCTTTATATAAAATGTTTTTAGTGGGTGGAGGCGATGAACGTGATGGTTATAATAGCACCAGTGAAGGGCCCGGACTGCGCTGCCTATGCAGGACACAGACTTCGCAGCCTATTCTCTGGTTGTATGAGAGCTCAGTTTTCACATTATTACATGTTTTACTTTATCCCTTTACTGCATCATAGAATGATAGAGCACAGGAGGCCATTCGGCCCATCGTGCCTGTGCTGGCTCTTTGGTGGAGCTATTCAATTAGTTCCACTCCCCTACTCTTTCCCCATAGCCCTGTAAATATTTTCCCTTCAAGTATTTATCCATTTCCCTTTTGAATGTTGCTATTGAACCTCCCTTTCGGGCAGTGCATCGAGATTACAACTCGTTGCATAAAAATGTTTTTCCTCATGTCTCCTCTGGTTCTTTCACCAGTCACCTTCAATCTGTGTCCTCTGGTCACTGACCCTTCTGACACTGGAAACAGTCTCTCCTTATTTACTCTCATTGCTCAAAACCCTTCAAGATTTAACTTTATTTTAACTTTATTTAAATAAAACAGGTGTTGGATGCTTCTCAACGTATTGAAGATTTACACCAGGAGATAATGTCTAAGGTGCAGAAAACCATAGAGAAAGCTGGGGAGGAGCCGCTCGGAGAACTCTGGAAATAAGATCTTTTTTTCCTGCACACAGGGTGAGAGATTTGGGGGACCAGGAGGTTATCACTCTCACCCCACATTCAACTCCATTTTCCAGATTCACCCGGTGTATTCTACTGCCTGCTATTGTGGAAGGATTTAGTTCCGCTGCCTAGCCTTTTAAAGAAAGGGGGATATTCAAATGGACAGTGTTGTTCCTTTTTATGAAAATCATAGCGATCCAATAATATATATACAGTATAAGAAAAATCAAACTGAATCTTTGTAACTTAGTGGTCACAAACCTTCCTCGTTCAGTTTTCTCCGACACCTCCTGACTCGGACTACAGTGCAGTTCTACTGTACCACTTCACTCCAGCCTTCCTGATGTGTAAGCATTAAGTGGCCGGTGCTTCACAACTGGGTCTGATCATCTCCATGTACCCTCACTCCCAGTCCTGGATCCCAGACAGCAACCAGGAGCGGGTACTCCAGCTTCAAACCTGTCCCGGCCCCGAGCCCTCGCAGTGGCCCTCGCTGCTGCTGAGCTTGAGTAGAGACCAGTTACCAGTAACTCCTACAGGGCATATTGTTACCTGTTCTTTCTGCACGACTGAACCGGCTTTAATGGCCCCAGCGATTCCCCAGCCCATGATGTGGGAAAAGGAATCCAAAACCGTTTGTGACTCTGGTGGAATGCACATGCACGGTGCTGGCAGACTCTCACTGAGCCTGAGCCCCGATGACTAAATAACCTACAACATGTTGTCTGAGCTTACACCTGAAAAAAGACCATGGGCCGGAATTTGCAGTAGGTAATAATTGCACACTAACCGCGTTCGGCGTTATTACCCCTTTGAAACTGGCGCAACTTCAGGATGTAGCGCATGCGCATCTAAATGTGGAAATCCTGAATTTGCGGTCAGTCATTCACTGCTCTGACTCTGGCTGTGCTGTGGATCCCCCACCCA
Source organism: Squalus acanthias (assembly GCA_030390025.1). NCBI lineage: Eukaryota > Metazoa > Chordata > Chondrichthyes > Squaliformes > Squalidae > Squalus > Squalus acanthias. Next base: position 80,516,878 of record CM059429.1, on the reverse strand, counting down.
CCCCCATAGCCTGATGAAAACTTGGGCTTTTTCCACGGTAATATCTCTGTTAAATACCCCATTAAAAGTTAGACTTTGTTAAATTAGGTGTAACTGGGGTTTCAACAGTGTATTGACTGCTAAACAAATGTTATGGCCCTGAAAAACTAATTTTGTGGAGTGTCAAATTTCTCTCTTTTGATAAATTACAATTTTTAAGCAACTTTTTAGAAAACTTTTTTTTTAAAGTTTGTTCATGATTGTTTTAGGTTCTACCTTATCCCTGAGTGCCCCAATCTTTGTTTTGCTCTCTAACATTTTTAAAAAGACAGGCTAAAAGCAGGTTCTCATTTCCTGTGTGAGAATTCTACATGGTGATTGGCTGCTTGTTGATGCACAGCAGATTGCGTTAGGGATTCTCCATTATATTAGACTGAAATCACTTGCATGTCGAAAAGTCAAGCTTCTCGCCACAGAGACCGTGAAGGGCTACTGCCACCTGTGGTACTGTGTTCCAGTATTCAGGAGGAGGAAAGAAATTGGGGGAGGTGCAAGTTTGTGTGTTTTGATTTTCACTCCAGTGAACCAATTCCTGATTGATTTTTATTACAGAAATATGTTCACTTCCAGTCACACCTGGTTTCGAATGTAGTTTCTGTGAATATAGCTCTCCCATTCTATCTCCCCTCCTTTATGCAGATAAAGAGCTAATGTTTCCCAGAAAGAGGCAGAGTTTGCAACGGAAGAAGTGGACTGACTGGATTGATCTTTATATTGTGTGCTGGGTGAACAAATGGCAGGAATCTGGCTGCCCAGTATGTTCTTTCCAGGCATCAGTAGAGTTGGAATTCACTGACGCCAACATTCACCGTTGTGCTTTCTTTCCTGTGATTGATCAATCCTGTTCACTCAGCCTCAGTTACTGGGGAGTATGACCAGTGGCTGATAATCTATTTCCCTTGAGTTGTGATTAAGCATTTCACTGTTGGAATATGGAAGTGTGGCTCTCCACTTGTTACAAACCTACAACATTTAACTTTTAATCAAAATGGAAGTGCAGCCAAGGTTTCAGATCATTTTATGAATGCACATTGATGGTAAACCCCCTTTTATACAACAATTACTCAGAAGAGGCTCTAAACATGTTTCCCTGTTACATTATTTATTTCAAAATGTAATTATTCTGTTTTATAACGTGTACTGGATAAATGGAATACTGCCTGGGGATGTGAAATATCGAGAGAGGATCGCTGTTCATTTCACATTCTGTTCTGCGTCCCAGAGGTGAATCTTACAGTGACCGACTCGAGTATTTTTCCAAGCTCGGGAGTATGTGTTGTTTAAGTGCAGTGATATTTTAGACTTTGTTGAAACCCCAAAAAGCTTGGAACGGTGAGCTCTTGTGAACAAGGGACTTGGTCTCTAACCCTTGCTGACTTCATACTAAGGTTATCCCCAGCCCAGAAGCGCTTGGGCTGTGAGTGTACAGAGCAGCCTCTGTTCCGTATGCAACTTGAGCTTCTACAGGAATCATTCTGGATACCTGTGACATTACAGACCTCCATTCTGAATCCAGTAGTCATTTAGTACCTCAGCTATGCCCTCTGACTCCACAAGATCATCTCCTTTATTGTCCCTAATCAGCCCCCCCCTTCCTTTGATGACCCTGTTACTAATTGCAGGTTTATGACTTTTGGGTTTCCTTTTATGTTTGCCCCTCTTACTCCCTTTTTTAGATTTCCTCTGTACTTTCTATATTCAGCTTGGTTCTCCACTGTATTATGAACCTTACAATTGTCATAGGTCTCCTTTTAACCTCTATAAATTTAGTCATCCAGGGAGCTCCAGCTTTGGATGCCCTTTCTTTCCCCTCATGGGAATGTGTCTACTCTGTACCCGAACCATCTCCTCTTTGAAGGCCTTCCATTGTTCAGTTACTGGTTTGCCTACTAATTTTTGATTCCAATCCACCTGCGCCAGATCCCTTTTCAACTCACTAAGTATTTGTTATTTCGGATTTCCAGCATCTGCAGTATTTTGCTATCGTATAAGTATTTAGCCATTCTGGGTATTTGTGAACAGCACTTGATTGTACTATACCAATTTCTTATTTAACAACTAGGCTAAGGTTGTAATTCTGCTTGGAGTGATGTATCCTTACTGTCTCACTGGATCATTATTTGCATATGTAGTCAGAAAATTGTTTTTTTTTTGCTCTCATCAGCTCCAGTTTAATTTGAATAAATAAATAAAGCTATCTGACTGGAGCATTGCTTAAAGACCTTTTCTCACTCATTTGGATAAATTTTAAGCCGCGGGTGGTAATCTGTCCACCCATGGTGGAACCCACCAATTGAAATTCTCCAGATTACACAGACTTCCTAAACCAAAGCAAGTTCCAAGAGACTGATAGCTGGCATTCTGAGTAATGGACTAACCGGCAACTTGCCCTCTATAACTGGAAATGCCTTCTTCGGAGCTTGTCAAGTTCCCTTTGAAAGGACTGTAGCAAACCCACATCCACCACATTTCCCTTATCGAGTATAGTGCTTTGTTTCACTTGATCCTAGTAATACTATTCTAAATCTTCCCTAATGTCACCTCACACTGCTTGTGAACCTTTGATGAATTATTGACTATTACCCAGAACTGTCTCTTAATCAGTTACCTTTAACAGGTTTCACAGCTTGTTATAAACATGCCTGAACCTTTCCACCCCAAAATGCATGACACTATTTGGCCACATTGAAGGACATTAGCCACCTACAGGTCCATTCCCATAACTGCCTAAATCAGCCTATAACCTTTTGATTTGATCTGAATTACTAACCTGTGGTCCACATTTTTCTATTATCAGCAAATTAATATTCTTAACTATTTTCATTAATGATTTGCATGAATGTGTTGGCCCAAACATGGAGCCATGTGGAACTCCACTCATGACCAGGCCCCATTCAGATCCATTCCCATTAATAACCGCCCTCTGCCTGTGACATTTCAACTAGTTACCTATGCAGCACATCTGTGCTTGATCGCAAAGGCTCTAATCTTTTCCAATAGTCTCCTATGCGGCATTTTGTCAAATCAAGTTACACATGAGCAGGACTGCCATTATCCACTATTCCAGTCACTTTTCAAAGAACTCAAATCAGGTAGTGAGGCAAATCCTCTGTAACCACTGAACACTCCAAGTGATTGTGAATCACATCCCTTGTAAGGCAATGCAGCATTTTCAACTGAGTGCAGATGACATTGTTGAGTTTGGATTTCAGGGCATCACAGCAAAGCCCAGTCCTGTCCAGATTCAATGTTCACACAAATACTGTCCAGCAGGAGTTTTTTTTAAAGAATGATCTTGATTATGAACTCTTGATTCCTGCACTCTCCCAGCTCGTCCAGGTACCCCCAGACCAATTGTAATTTTGCTAAGATACCAATAGCTTTCTGGCTCTAAAACCGTTAAAGTATACTCTTGAAACAGCTCCAATTAATTGTTTTAAAACATTTACTTCAGCTTTGCCTCTTCCTTGTTTTCTACTCAGTTATTTTACATTTTTACTCCCCCATGCATCGCATGTAGTTTGCCAGTTTACAGTATTGCAAGAGGTGAGGATGCTGGGATGTGCATGTGGGATGGGGTGCACAAACACAATGAAAGAATTTAGAAAGAGGTTTGTCAGAAATCTCTCCCCAGACAGAAGAGATACGGTATATCCCAAAATATATATATGTAAGCCCCAAGTTCTGGATGAGCAGAAATTTTCTCCAATTAAGTGAAGTCCAATTAAAGTTATTATTTTCGGTCCCCGCCACAAACTCCGATCCCTAGCCACTGACTCCATCCCTCTCCCCAACATCTGTCTGAAGCTGAACCACACTGTTTGCAACCTTGGTGTCATATTTGACCCTGAAATGAGCTTCTGACCATATATCCACAGCATAACTAAGACCGCCTATTTCCGTAACATCGCCCATCTCCGCCCCTGCCTCAGCTCATCCGCTGCTGAAACCCTCATCCATGCCTTTGTTACCTCTAGAGTTGACTATTCCAACGCACTCCTGGCTGGCCTCCCACATTCTACCCTACGTAAACTTGAGGTCATCCAAAACTTGGCTGCCCAAGTCCTAACTCGCACCAAGTCCCGTTCACCCATCGCCCCTGTGCTCGCTGACCTACATTGGCTCCCGGTTAAGTAACGCCTCGATTTCAAAATTCTCATCCTGGTTTTCAAATCCCTCCACGGCCTCGTCCCTTCCTACCTCTGTAATCTCCTTCAGCCCCACCGAGATATCTGCACTCCTTTAATTCTGCCCTCTTGAGCATCCCCGATTGTAATCACTCAACCATTGGTGGCTGTGCCTTCTGTTGCTTCGGCCCTAAGCTCTGGAATTCCCTGCCTAAATATCTCCACCTCTCTTTCCTCCTTTAAGACGTTCCTTAAAACCATCCTCTTTGACCAAGCTTTTGGTCACCTGCACTAATTTCTCCTTGTGGCTCAGTGTCAAATTTTTTGTCTTATAATACTGTGCAGAGCCTTGGGACGTTTTGCTATGTTAAAGGCGCTATATAAATACAAGTTGTTGTTGATTTTAACTCTGGGTGCGGGAAGGGCCAATGACAGCGTTGGCGCGAGGCTCAACTCCTGGGCCTCATTACCTTGTTCCAGACTGGACTCCCACCCACACCCGGCGGGAATGGTGAGGTGACCGGTGGGCTGGAGCAGGATTTTGCCTGTAAGGTTGCTGCTGGGGACCCGGGGGAACAGTCCCGGCATAAGCTAATTCGTATGGGTATGGGGTGGCGGGGGAAAGAGACCTGGGCTGGGGAGGCTCAAAGCTTCCCTGTGGGGCCCGGAAGAGCATTCCTGCTCAAGAAAAAGTTAAAAATTGAATTTGGGCCAGACTGTTAATGCAAGGGATCAGGGATTGTTCAGCTAAAGTGCTCTTCAATGAACTGAAGAGCTCTGGCTCCAGGGAGGTGTTGGACCCTCCTGTTTCCTTGCCACCCTCTTCATCAGTTTCCTCTCCATCATCACGCTGAAGGTCCACGTCCAATGGCAGCCTCGTGTTTATGTTGCACACTGCAAAACACAATCATACAGGAGGACACCTCGTGAGCTGTACGGAAGGAAGCTACCAGGCAGCCAAATCGTTGCTCAAGGACTCCAATGGTCTGCTCAGTGAGGACTCCAGTTAAGCCATGGATCTGATTGTAGCGCAGTTTGGCTGCTGAACGTGGGTTCCTGAGAAGAGTCTCGAGCCATGTGTGCAGGGGAGAGCCATAGTCCTCAAACAGCCAGCCTCTCGCTCCCCCTGCAGGGTCAAAGAGTGGGGGATGGAAGATTGGCGCCAGATCAAAGCACCGTGGCAGCTGCCAGGAAAGTAGGCACAGTCCAGCGTGATGCACGGCTGCTGGTCGCACAGCAGTTGCACACTAATGGAGTGGAAGCGCTTGTGGTTGGTGAAGGCAGTGGGGTCGTGTGAAGGAGCCGCAGGGCGATGTGGGAACAGTCGATGACACCATGCACTTGGGGGAAGCCTGCAATCTCTGAACCTGAACCCCTATTCTGTTGCTTTTGGAAAGTGATGCTCTCGAAACTTGGTATTAGTCACCTGTTTAAAGCAAGCAGGGACTACAGACTGACTGATGTTCTAGATTATCTCCAATGGCATCATGGAAGGTGCTGGAGTTAAAAAAGGGGAGAATTAACATCGCGCCTTTCACGACATCCCAAAGCAATTTACAGCCAATGAAGTACTTTTGAAGTCACTGTTCTAATGTAGGAAACACGGCAGGCAACTTGCGCACAGCAAGCTCCCACAATCAGCAATGAGGTAACGACCAGATAATCTGTTTTAGTGATGTTGGTTGAGGGAGAAATATTGTCCAGGACACCACAGAGAACTTCCCTGCTCTTCTTCGAAATAGTGTCATGGGATCTTTTATGTCCACCCGAGGGGGCAGACGGGGCCTCGGTTTAACGTCTCATCCGAAAGGTGGCACCTCCGACAGTGCAGCACTCCCTCGGCACTGCATTGAAGCGTTAGGCTAGGTTACACACTCAACTCATGGAGTGGGTCTTGAACCCACAACCTTCTGACTCGAAGGCGAGGGTGCTACCCACTGAGCCATGGCTGCCACCTTTGCTAGGAAGTAAATGCTCGAATTGTTGTTATTTCAGCTCAGGCATAATGGTCTCAAACATCATTAAATTAAGCTTACACCAATACAGCACATGGAGGAGAGAGTGCGAGAGAATAACTGGGCACTCTGTTATACCTTTGATAAGACATCAGGATACACCAAACCAAATGATATCAGAACATGCAGGGGTCAGTCAGCATCTGAAAGAGAAAGACAGGCAAACACCAAGTGGAATCCTAAATTCTGATGGCAGAGGTTTTTTTTGTATCAGTCTTCACAACACATGATGCTAATTATCAATATCATAGGCTTGTTGCTAAAGTTGAAATTGTCAACGTGGACGCACATAGTCCGTCCTATCAAGAAAAAACGAGAAATCTCAAAATAGACGAGGCTGCTGGCCCCGATGGCATCCACCCGAAAGAGCTCCAAGAAATGGAGGCTTTGCTCTGCTTGCTGGGGTCTGGGCTTGTTCCTACGGACTGGGGAGAGGTGCTGAGTCATGTGGTGCCAATATTTAAAAAGGGCGATAAGCCAGAACCAGAAAATTATAGGCCCATTAGCTCAATTTCAGTTATCTCTAGGGATTGGAATGCCAAGGGGACGAAGTTATGCTTCAGCTGTACAGAGCATTGGTCAGACCCCATCTGGAGTAACTGCGTTCAGTTTTGGGCATCACACCTCAGGAAGGATATATTGGTCTCGGAGTGGGTACAGCCAATGCTCCGTGAGCTGCACTTTGTTCTGCGCGGCCTGTTTCTTTTAATGCACGGTCCCTTTAAGTTGCTGCGCATGCGCGGTATTTACATTGTAAAAGCCGGCGAGCGGCCTGCGCGGGACCTTGCAGATTACTGCGTGGCTGCACGCGCACCTTACAGGAACATTGGGTACAGCACAGATTCACTAGAATACCAGGGCTTAAATGATTAAATTATGAGGACAGGTTGAATAAACTTGGCTTGAGTTTAGAGGGTTGAAGTGATCGAATTGAGGTGTTTAAAGTGATAAAAGGATTCGATGAGAGTAGATACAGAGAACCGATTTGCTTTAGTGCGAGAGCCCAGACCAAGGCGGCATAACCTTAAACTTAGAGCAAGGAGTGAGATCAGGAAGCACTTTTTCACATAAAGGGTAGTGGAAATCTGGAATTTTCTCCCCCAAAAGGTTATGGTTGCTGGGAGTCAACTGAAGCTTTCAAGACTGAGAGTGATAGATTTTTCTTGGGTAAGGGTATCAAGTGATATGGATCAAAGGCGGGTAAATGGATTTGAGGTACAGATCAGCTACAATCTAATTGAATGGCGGAGCAGAATCGAGGGGCTGAAAGCCCTCCTCCTGTTCCTATGAGAAATTACCTAATTTTTTGAAATGTTGATTTATGTAAATTTGCAGACTGGGAAAGGAAATAAAGCTAATTTTAAATGGCCAAATTATCAAAGAAATTTGGTTGCAGTTGAAATTCAAATAAGCATTGGTTTCGGGGCTTGGCAGGTGTGAAACCCGAGTGAGTGTTTATTAGTACGCCCCGCCAGGACTTTGTAGAATGCCTTTCATCTTGGCCGTTGAAACCCTATTTAATCAGAGTTGGGGGATTTCCCAGAGGACAGAGGAGTTCGCTGGTTTGATTGTCTCTTTCCATATGAGGCGAAGAGGGGTCGTGTGGGGTTCGCTGCTCACAATATTTCAGAGACTGAGTTAAAAGAATTTCTAAAGAACTACAAAGATTTTAGATTTTTTTTTGGAACAGTTTAAGCATCAACTAATTACTTGCTGTGTCTCTTCATGTTCTGGTATAATGACCTCACTTGTAAATAAATTACAACTATTAGTTTAGTCTGAACAGTATGGTTATTTACTGCCCAGTGCAGTTGGTTATAAGGCAGCCCACGTGGTCTCTGGTGCAAAGCACCACAGCAATCGGTAATCTTGTGGCGCACACAAGGTTACCAATTTCAGTTCAGAGGGAATGCGGGGCTTCTACAGTAACTGACTGTGCTTTCAACACAAGCCAAGACAGCCCAAACTGTAACCGCCAGTCAAGAGGCGAGAAAAATTAAACTTCTGAAACCACCGAGTGAGAATGCAGTCTCCCCACATCGGACAAAAGCCAAATACAATCTGTTCAAGCATTATTCCATTATTTTAAACAATTTTATTCAGATACATTATAATTTCAGCAGTCCATTTATCAGCCTCTTTAAAATAGGTGCTATTTAAACATGGTTTACAGTTAACTATCAGCACGCTGGCAGAATCGGCCCTTTCACACGAGACATACCTTCCCTTTCAATGAAGTTAAGAACATGGTGAAACCTCGGTTAACTGCCACCTGTATTAAACCAGCTGTCGCAGTCAATCCTGACACAAAACCATGACAAGACACCCCATTAATATGACAGATAGCCAGCACCAGCCTCTTTTCAACACAGCTCAGTAACATGGGGAGGACTGACTGAAAGAATTGAGTTCCTAAAGTTATGTTAACATTCTTTACCCCTCTCTTCATCCCATCCGAATACACACACTTATTTGCTTGAATGTTTTTGCACATTGATGAGTTATTAAAACAATAAGCTGATATAATCACAATGTCAACAGCGAATATACTTCATACAATTAAAAAATTCACATATATCCTTATTATATGTTAATTATATGAAGTGGTTTAGTGGTGACCTATTGTTCTCTGCTTCTATAAACACTACTTACTACTGTGCTTCACTGTGCCTACTATTTAATTCTGCGGCAAGCAACCTCCCCTCTAATGAACATGGAGTGCATTGGAAGTTGAGTCACCTGTCCCCACTCCCCTCCCCCCTGTTCAAATATAGCCAGAAGGAATACATTGGGACAGACATCAAACTGGGCCCGTCTGTTCAGCAGTATCATTAACCCCATTTAGCTAAAGGCAGCCATGGTGAAACTGGGAACCAGTAGACAGGTCTGAGACATATCCTCAATAGCCCTGTGCCTCACGCTGCTGATTATAATTCAGTAATCTGCTCCAAAGGACTGATACGTGTCACTTGGTCCCCAAATGAATTCCAACACACATTAAGATCGAAAACGGATTCTAGGATCAGTGGTAATGACATCTTTGAGCTGCTCCCTCTGCCCCCCAAACTCTCCAACAGAAACAGAACTAAATTGAGCACGACAACTGACGCCACAATACAGTGTGACCTTTCCTTCTCGCTAAACACTGGTCAACCAGCGTGACCTTTCCTTCCGGCCAAACACTAGTCAACCAGCGTGACCTTTCCTTCCGGCCAAACACTAGTCAACCAGTGTGACCTTTCCTTCCGGCCAAACACTGGTCAAGTTAGTGCGTTTCAATCCCATTAATGGGGTTGAAGGTAACAAAGATAGTCGGTCATACCCTTTTGAGAGAAAATAAATCACCCCAATTACAGGGGAAGCGATCAGTCACACACCTTTCCAGGAAAATACGGCCATACTTGTACCTGCTGACAATCCCAGGTTTATCCACAATTCTCTGTCCAACGCGGGTTTAACCTGGGCTAACAGTTGATCCGACTCAGTTTTGAGAGATGGTTTAACACAGGCTCTTATTGACATGACAGGAGAGAACCCAACCCGTCTGCAATCTCGTCTACTTTTCCTTATTATATTTTGATGCTGCCTTAACTGCCAACAGGGCCCCGTTCTGTTGCTGCAGGACTGCTGACAAACAAGCTGCTGGATAAAACCCCAGGAGCTTTCAAATTATGTCCTCCAAATATGCTGCTAAAGTACAACAAAAAATGTTGCATAAGAACATGGTAAATATGGTAAAGCAGAGGCAGGTTTGCAGTTAGTCATCAAATAGTTCTGGAGGATGATCGGAGCTGGCTCACAGATGCGGGATATATCCTCCCAGTGGGGACCAGAACAGCGCGCACCATCCGAGGATCCCAGTGCACTGATGGTGATGATGTGAATTCATGAAACCTGTGCCAATTTGCCACTCCTTCAGAATATTGGCAGCGTGAGAATCACCAAACACTTTGCTCTCGAAAAGCTGAACTCAAAAAAAAGGTCTGTTTTATAACGAGAGGATCTCAAAATCTTCATCTTCAGAATCAAAGAATCGTTCCAGTCTTTCGGAATCTGTAAAGTCTGAAAAAAGATACACTGATTAGTTTAACATTCTTGAGGAGGGATACTGCAACACTAGCTGCAGTTCACAGGATTTAAATTCAACAGGAACATTTTATTGTTACCAGGAGTAAGACAATGGACATCGGGGAAGCGAGAGGTCTGGTGATCCATCAGCTCGAACATCGGTAGGGCATCTTTCTCTTGTGAAATCTGCAGAGAGAGATAAGGACTAAATGAGACTGGCAACTGACCAAGCTTTGTCCCATCAGCAGCAAATACACAATACGTGGGAGGGGCTGGTTGAACACAAAATATTAAAATTAGTGATGAGCTACACAGATGGGTGGGATGTTTTAGAGCAGATCCCCATGAGATGAATGTTCATTCATCACAGAGGAGAAAGGACAGACTTGCATTTATATAGCGCCTTTCACGACTACCACATGTCTCAAAGCGCTTTGCAGCCAATGAAGTACTTTTTGAAGTGTGGTCACTGTTGTAATGTAGGAAATGCGGCAGCCAATTTGCGCACAGCAAGCTCCCACAAACAGCAATGTGATAATGACCAGATAATCTGTTTTAGTGATGTTGATTGAGGGATAAATATTGGCCCCAGGACACTAGGGAGAACTGCTCTGCTCTTCTTCGAAATAGTGCTATGGGATCTTTAACATCCACCTGAGAGAGCAGACTGTTTAATGTCTCATCCGAAAGACGGCACCTCCGACAGTGCAGCACTCCCTCAGCACTGCACTGGAGTGTCAGCCTAGATTTTTGTGCTCAAGTTCCTGGAGTGGGACTTGAACCCACAACCTTCTGACTCAGGCGAGGGTGCTGCCCACTGAGCCACAGCCGAACATGCAATAAAAATCAAGGCCAGACATTTAAGGTTTTCAGGGAAAAATAGACAGTCATGGAATTTAATCCCCAAAATAAATGCAAAAATCCCAAGTTCCAATTCAGAAAGTCAGCATTTGCACTTTTTAAACTCGCTGCTGTGTAATAGGGTGCTCGGATACTAGAATCTCTAACAGTTGTTTTACTATTTAAAAAAACAGGCATGAAGAAACCATGCCTCTTCCTGTGTTCAGAGTGCTATTCCAGGCTCAGTGACCATGTGGCCATGGAGCAGATGAAGGTGAACGGATTAACATAATCTCTTCAACAAAAGAAGTTTGGCTGTGAGGATCCAATTCATGTGAAGAGAATTAGTCGTACCATTTTTATTCTTTTACACCAGTCGTTAAAATCCTCCTCCGAGCTGCAGAAAAAGCCCTGCAGGACAACAGACAAAGCAGTCAATGCCCAGCAGTGAACAACGGCTACAAGCAAATGTATTCACAGATAGTCACCATTCTCCGGCTTCCACACGACAGATTGCGGATTGTGTGAACAGGAAGCACCCCTGCATACACCGGATATATTACTCTGGGAAACCCAGTGGGGCCCTGCACCTTGATGTGAGTCGATGTTGGCGCAGCCACTCCTATTCCAATCCAAGCTGTACAAAAGCTGGGAGGGGGGGGGGGGGGGGGGGGGGGAGGAGAAAGAGAGAGGGGGGGGGGAGAGAAAGAAAGAGGGGGGGGGGAAGAAAGAGGGGGGGGGGAGAGAAAAGAGGGGGGGGGGGGGAGAGAAAAGAGGGGGGGGGGGAGAGAAAAGAGGGGGGGGGGGAGAAAAAGAGGGGGGGGGGGGGGAGAAAAAGAGGGGGGGGGGGAGAGAAAAGAGGGGGGGGGGAGAGAAAGAGGGGGGGGGAGAGAAAGAGGGGGGGGGAGAGAAGAGGGGGGGGAGAGAAAGAGGGGGGGGGAGAGAAAGAGGGGGGGGGGAGAGAAAGAGGGGGGGGGAGAGAAAGAGGGGGGGGAGAGAAAGAGGGGGGGGGAGAGAAAGAGGGGGGGGAGAGAAAGAGGGGGGGGGAGAGAAAGAGGGGGGGGGAGAGAAAGAGGGGGGGGGAGAGAAAGAGGGGGGGGAGAGAAAGAGGGGGGGGGAGAGAAAGAGGGGGGGGGAGAGAAAGAGGGGGGGAGAGAAAGAGGGGGGGGGAGAGAAAGAGGGGGGGGGAGAGAAAGAGGGGGGGGAGAGAAGAGGGGGGGGAGAGAAAGAGGGGGGGGGAGAGAAAGAGGGGGGGGAGAGAAAGAGGGGGGGAGAGAGAAAGAGGGGGGGGAGAGAAAGAGGGGGGGGGAGAGAAAGAGGGGGGGGAGAGAAAGAGGGGGGGGGAGAGAAAGAGGGGGGGGGAGAGAAAGAGGGGGGGGGGAGAAAGAGGGGGGGGAGAAAGAGGGGGGGGGGGGAGAAAGAGGGGGGAGGGGAGGGAGGGAGGGGTGAAGAATGCTTCCTATTTGAAGATCACCCTATAAGGTAAGCACTCTTTCACTCCTCATGCTGCTGAAGGCTAATCCCAGGAGTACCTTGTATGAGGAGAGAGGAACTTATGGGAGGGGGAATCGAGATCGCAGTTACCAGGACAAACATGCAAAGGTGTTAACCTTGGCTGCTCCAAGTAGCAGTGTGTGGATTACCAGGTGAACGGAGACTTGCTACATGAATGTGCAGCAACTGCTGTGGAATTACCGCTTACTGACCGAGTGCAGGGAGCTCCTGTCACAACAACGGCAATCCATCCATCCCCGTGCACCTTTCCGCAATTTAACTCTTCCATCACCCGATGAATCGGGTTTGTTGGGACAGCAACTCTTCCTATCTTAGTTTTTTTGAAGTCTATTCAGACATTATATATAGGAAGGCCCAAACTGGAACATTAATCCAAGTTAAATTACATCTACAAATTTAACTTGTGTATAAACATTGAATATACCAAAATCCTATGTACTTTTAAACCCCCCACCCTGGTTCCCATATCCAACTCTCCAATCGGTTTTTATCCTATTCGTCTGAACAGGGTGCAAACCCAAGTCCCAATAGTGAAAGGACAATGTGCTGGACCTTGCACCACCCAGTCCCCAAAGCTACAGTGCTTTTCACTGGAACAATACCTATCGAGAAACATTAGAAGCTAGAGTTTAGAATGAGAGATGATTTCATCGAAACGTATAAAATTCTTAAGGGGTTTGACAGGGTAGATGCAGGGAGGATGTTTCCCCTGGCTGGGGAGTCTAGAACCAGGGGTCACAGTCTCAGAATAAGGGGTCGGCCATTTAGGACCGAGATGAGGAGAAATTTCTTCACTCAGAGGGTTGTGAATCTTTGGAATTCTCTACCCCAGAGGGCTGTGGATGCTCAGTTGTTGTGTATATTCAAGACAGAGATCAATAGATTTTTGAACTCTAGGGGAATCAAGGGATATGGGGACTGGGTGGGAAAGTGGAGTTGAGGTAGAAGATCAGCCATGATCTTATTGAATGGCAGAGCAGGCTCGAGGGGCCGAATGGCCTACTCCTGTTCCTGTTCCTATTTCTTATGTTAATATTAACAGCAGTCTGGTTTTCTTTCAAGGGAGTTAGGTGTTAAAATTTAAATTTTTATTTAAGTATGGGCTCAACAGAGGATGGTGGTTGGGAGAGGGAGTAAGAAGCCCATGATGGAATGGACGCGGAACAGAGCAGGCTTGTTGGCTTTTTCTCTCTTCAGTTGTTATGTTTTGTTCAGTGCAGACCCAACACAAGTTCAAGGAGTATCTCTCATCATTGGCTCATTATACATCCTTCAGAGATCATCTGTAATCACTGGATTGCTTTTTGCCAGTCTGACAGCCCATTACAACCCAAAGTACTGTAGAGAGATCCTTATAGACCTCATAAGCTGGCTAATACGGATTAGCAAAGGTATTTTTGTGCTCAGCCAGTGTTAAATCACTGCACGTACCACTGCGATGGAAGGGTCCAGGTCACAGATGCTCATTCTACAAGGAGGGTGCTGACAGTGGAAACTCTGGTCCGGTATGGAGAAGTGCTGAAGTGGCTCCACCACAGGCTGCGTTGTGTGGGGGTCAAGGTAGATCAGCTCATCTTCTGGGAAGCAAATGACAGAAGAATTTTCATGGAAGCAGTCAGCTCCCATCAAAGGATCCGTTTACAAAAAGCAACCGGTAAAAGATTTCACAGTTCTGACGAAAGGTTAACTCGGTTTCTCTCTCCACAGATGCTGCCTGACCTGCTGAGTATTTCCAGCATTTTCGGTTTTTACTAAAGGTTTGACAGCACTTCTCAGATTACACTTCTAGATGTGTGTGTACAATTTGCAGTACCTGGCAGAAATTAAACCAGTTACAGTCTCATTAGTTATCAAGTACAAAATTGTTACAAACCATTATTTGTAGAAGTAATCATTAGCTCATTTGTGAGAGCGCACTGGTATTTGCAGGGGGGGGGGGGGGAAAGAATTGTTCTTTGCATGGCCGACGGTGGTAAAACACCATGGGATTAGTCTGTGCGCTGTACACTCACAAACAAAAGTAAGGAGCCAAGTGTTACATTCAAGTGAGAATATTTTAGAGCAATATATTTGCTGCAAAATGTCATTCTTTTACTGGGGATAGTTAATAAGCACAATTCAAAAAGGTACAGCTACATATTGGCAGATCTCCTGTGGTGTTGCCGATGGTGAATCAGAGGACATTCTGCTTTATAATGGTGCGATGGGGAAATGTTACAGGAGGCATTACTTGGGAAGTCTGCACTGTGTCCCACTTTGTCTGACATTTTCCCCTCTAACTGCAATTTCTAATATTTCAATTAAAATGTAAACAAAAATTATAAATTTCACAATGTGACTAAATTTACAGAGTTTTCTTTCGATACCTTCATTAAAGTTTTTAATTCAAGACCTCAGCGAGTCTCGTTAGCTGCAACTGGATAATTTCCCAAGCACACTGAGCATGTGCAGTTTTCAGAATGTTCCAGAATGCATCAACATGACTCACTCGGGATTTTGCAAGTTCAACGCATATTCCAGTTTTGGGGAAAACGTCCGACCATCTCCCAACACCCACTGTTCACTATCCACTACCTCAATACCCATGTTAACTGTATCCATATAGAGTTTTCAGTCTGCTGAAAACCTGCAACAGCCATTCAGAAATCACAGGAATTAAGGTGCATTTCAGTAATTACTGACCTACATATCCAATGAAATAATGGGCACTGTTGGGTTTTCCACCGATGACTCCTAGAGATTGTGGCAGCATAAAGCATTTCTGAAAAAGAAATTGCAATCAGTGAGTGGGAAAGGCCAGGAGGGGGAATATGGCGGGGGAGGGAGGGAGGGAGGGAGGGAGAGAGAGGAGAGAGAGAAAGGCGGGGGGGGGGGGGGGGGGGGGGAGGAAAGGCCAGCGGAGGGGGAGGGGGGGGGGGGGAGGGGAGAGAAGGGAAAGGCCAGGTGGGGGAGGGGGGGAGGAGAGGGGGAAGGGAAAGGCCGGGGGGAGGGGGGGGGGGGAAAGAGAAGGGAAAGGCCAGGTGGGGGTGGGGGGGGGGGGGGGAGAGAGGGGAGGGAGAGAAGGGAAAGGCCAGGTGGGGAGGAGAGGGGGAAGGGAAAGGCCGGGGGGAGGGGGGGGGGGGGGAGAGGGGAGGGAAAGGCCTGGGGGGGGTTTGGAGATAGAGCACCAGACACATAAGGAGGTATTAGGACAGGTGACCAAAAGCTTGGCCAAAGTGGTAGATTTTAAGGAGCGTCTTAAAGGAGGAAAGGGAGGTAGAGAAGCGGAGAGGTTTAGGGAGGGATTTCCAGAGCTTAGGGCCTGGGCAGCTGACATCACAGCCACCAATGGTGGAGCGATTAAAATCGAGGATGTGCAAGAGGCCAGAATTGGAAGTGCGCAGAGACGTTGGAGAGTTGTCGGGCTGGAGGAGGTTACAGGAGGTAGGGAGGAGTGAGGCCAAGGATGGATTTGAACACGAGTATGAGAATTTTAAATTCGGGGCATTGGTGGACCGATAGCCAATGTAGGTCAGCAGGCACAATGTTGATGGGTGAACGGGACTTGATGTAAGATGGAATACAGCAGTAGAGTTTTGGATAAGCTTAAGTTCATGGAGGGTGCAAGGTGGGAGGCCGGTCAGGAAAGCATTGGAATAGTTAAGTTTTGAAATAACAAAGGCATGGATGAGGGTTTCAGCAGCAGATGAGCTGAGGCAGGGGCGGAGACGGGCGATGTTATGGAGGTGGCGGTCTTGGTGATGGAGAGAATATGGAGTCAGAAGCACAGCTCAGGGTCTAATAGGACACCAAGATTGTTGCAGTCTGGTTCAGCCTCAGACAGTGACCAGGGAATGGAGTTTGTAGTGGCGACCGAGGACAATGGCTTCGGTCTTCATTATATTTAGTTGGAGGAAATTTCTGCTCGTCTAATACTGGATGTCGGACAAGCAGTGTGACAAATCAGATGCAGTGGAGGGGTCGAGAGAGGTGATGGTGAGGTAGAGCTGGGTGTCGTCAGCGTATGCGTGGAACTGGAGGTGGTGTTTTTGGATGATGTTGCCGAGGAGCAGCATGTAGATGAGAAAAAGGAGGGTCAAGGATAGATCCTTGGGGGACACCAGAGGTAACGGTGCGGGAACAGGAAGAGAAGCCATTGCAGGCGATTCTCTGGCTACCATTGGATAGATAAGAATGGAACCAGGCGAGGGCAGTCCCACCCAGCTGGACATCGGAGGAGAGGCGCTGGAGGGGGATGGTGTGGTCAACCGTGTCAAAGGCTGCAGACAGGTCGAGAAGGATGAGGAGTGATAGTTTACCACGGTCACAGTGAGGCTCGTGTGGAGCATAAACTCCTGCACAGACCTGTTGGGCCGAATGGTCAGTTTCTGTGCCGTAAAATTTTATGTAGAAGCATAGAAGATAGGAGCAGGAGTAGGCCATTCGGCCCCTCGAGCCTGCTCCGCCATTTAATGAGATCATGGCTGATCATCCAAATTCAGTACCCTGTCCCTGCTTTCTCCCCATATCCCTTGATCCCTTCAGCCTTAAGAAATATATCTATCTCCTTCTTGAATATATTTAATGAATTGGCCTCAACTGCCTTCTGTGGTAGAGAATTCCACAGGTTCACCACTCTCTGGGTGAAGAAATTCCTCATCTCAGTCCTAAATGGCTTACCCCTTATCCTTAGACTGTGACCTCTGGTTCTGGACTCCCCCGCCATCGGGAACATCCTTCCTGCATCTAGTCTGTCTAGTCCTGTTAGAATTTTATAAGTTTCAATGAGATCCCCTCTCATTCTTCGAAACTCTAGCGAATACAAACCTAATCGACCCAATCTCTCTTCATACGTCATTCCTGCCATCCCAGGTATCAGTCTGGTGAATCTTCGCTGCACTCTCTCCATGGCAAGAACATCCTTCCTCAGATAAGGTGACAAAAACTGCACACAATACTCAAGGTGTGGTCTCACCAAGGCCTTGTACAACTGCAGCAAGACATCCTTGCTCTTGTACTCTAATCCTCTCGCTATGAAGGCCAACATACCATTTGCCTTCTTAACCACCTGCTGCACCTGCATGCTTACCTTCAGCGACTGGTGCACAAGGACTCCCAGATCTCGTTGACTTCCCCTTTTCCCAATCTATTGCCGTTCAGATAATAATCTCTCTTCCTGTTTTGCCACCAAAGTGGATAACCTCGCATTTATCCACATTATACTGCATCTGCCAAATCACCCAACCTGTCCAAATCATACTGGAGTTTCTCTGCATCCTCCTCACAGCACACACGCCCACCCAGCTTTGTGTCGTCTGCAAACTTGGAGATATTACATCTAGTTCCCTCGTCTAGATCATTAATATATATTGTGAATAGCTGGGGTCCTAGCACCGATCCCTGTGGTACCCCACGAGTCACTGTCTGCCACTCGGAAAAAGACCCGTTTATTCCAACTCTTTGCTTCCTGTCTGCCAACCAGTTCTCTATCCAAATCAGTACCTCACCCCCAGTCCCATGTGCTTTAACTTTGCATGCTAATCTCTTATGCGGGACCTTATCGAAAGCCTTCTGAAAGTCCAAATACACCACATCCACTGTTTCTCCCTTATCTATTCTACCAGTTACATCCTCAAAAAATTCCAGTAGATTAGTCAGGCATGATTTCCCTTTTGTAAATCCATGTTGACTTTGTCCGATCCTGTCACTGTTTTCCAAGTGCTCTGCTATTACATCTTTTATAATGGACTCTAGCATTTTCCCCACTACCGATGTCAGGCTTACCGGTCTATAATTCCCCGTTTTTTCTCGACCACCTTTTTTTAAAATAGTAGGTTTTTAATATCATAAGTCCATTGCCTTCTGGAGAGCAGGACTGCTGGGGGGAAAAACTGTACCTTCAGTGTTTTGATGTATGCTTCATTGATCTCGCTGAGTCCCAGCCTTAGAGGTATTAGCAACACTAATGGTTTCCATGGCAAATCATCTTCTGAGGAATTGGCACCCGATGGATACCCATTGAAAGGCCTCGGACCATCAGTTTGTGGGAATGCCGCCGCTGCTGCTGCCCCTGCACACGGACTTTCAGATTTGCATAACATCTCTGTCACAAAACAAGAGGTGAAATTGGTGATAGTCTGCTCCACCCAGTCTCACCCCTGCCCATCTGCAGCACCAACTCCCCTGTACTATTGAGACTGCTCGGTTACGGCGCCTGCTTCGTTTCCCCTGTGCTCCTGTTCACCCACAACATCTCAATAAACTTATTTCTCAGTATCAGTCCCTTCATTGATCTCTGAACTCATCCAGTGTTTACTCAACAGCAATTAGACTCTGCATTTTTAGAGGGACTGTCCGGTTTCAGGATTTCTGACTGCTGCCCTGGGAGAGCATGAAACCCCTGACAAAAGGTGGCTACACTCTTCTACATTAGCATTTAAATAGCAATAACCCACAGCTGCCAGCAGTGAATTATGAGCACAGGTGGTTGGGCCAAAGGCTCTCCTGGGAAATGAATTGATTGTTTATCATGTAAAATTCTTTATAAACCAACTAGTTAATCTCCTGTGGCACTGCACAGAGAAATTCAAGAATAAATGTAGACTTCAAGTGAAATGGGGTTAGAGGAGGGGGGGACAATTGGATCAGGGTGTGCAGACATAATTCAACCCCCAATTTAAAGTCATATTACTGTCCCTATTTTGTTCAATATTTGGATTTTATATGACAGTTTAGGTAGCAGAGAAGCAAAGTTAGTTAGAGCACAGGAGTGTCTCTGCAGTACAAGTTGAGGAGCTGGGAGAAAGACGACTAGGCGCTGCAGTGCCACCACTGGCAGAATGGTGGAATTACAGCGTGACAAGTTTACATAGGGAGTTCCCATTATAAATGTGGACATAAGAGTTGATGAGAAAGTTGACAATAGAAAGTAAGGTTTTGTAGACAGCACGTGCGTGCAGACACAAGATTTTCGATAGGTTACACAGATTACAAGATAGAGATCAGGGTCAGGTGACCATTACTGTCTCCTTTCAACGCAGGAAGGAAACTATTTAAAGACCACCATGTCATATTTCTTAGAAATGTTTCAAAGTGTTTCACAAACAATAAACTACTTTCAAGTGCAGTGACTTATGTTGGCAAAGCTAGCAGACATGTGTACACACAGCAGGATCTCACCAAGAATAATGGGATGAATTACTAATTAATCTGCTTTGGTAGTGTTAGTTTAGAGAGCAAAGTTGGCCAGGAGAATGCCCTAATTTTCCTCAAATAAAGCCATAGGATTATTAATGTCCAACTAAATCACAGCAACTGACAGGCAATGTTCCAGTTTAACACCTCATTCAAAAGATTCCCTCAATGCTGCACAGGAATGGGACTTGGACCTCTAAGCGCCCAACTGAGGGCCGAAGGCTATTAACAGAGGTAATTACATTTACAGTAGGGCTCCATCTCGGAGGTATCAAGAGCATAGAACTTTATAGATTCGCTCTGTGGCAACACTTACTTATGTCGTCAATTATTACTGTGTTATCCATTGCTACATGAACTGCTAACAAGCTCCAGTTGTCAAAGAATGTGAGTTTCCTGAAAGAAAAGATGAATATTGTTATCCACCGTGAAGCAGGACAAAAAGAAAGCATGCTCGCACCATGTCACGTACTGAACCACGCAGACCAGGTCCCATGCTCAATCCCCGGTCTATGCGGAGTTAGCTGGTCTTGGGCGACTGTGGGGAAGCAACCGCGCTCAGCAACTGTGGGGGTAGGGAGGGGCGGGTTAAAAAAAAAAGCACCAAATCAAGAAACATTCACAATACCTAGTGAATTGTATATACACACCACTGTACATCAATAGACAGGCTGCTTTCCTCAACAGCACACTTCCAAGAACCTAAGTGCTCCAAAACCAATATGCTCCACACAGCATATTGTAATTATCCTTATAACTGTTAATAGCTTTATCTGGTTGAAAATAGAATTAAGCGCCACAGCATTAACTGCATTCTGGCAGTCTACTCTGCAGAAATCAAAATACAGTAATCCCTCCCCAACCACGGGGGATACGTCCCTGAAAACCCCCGTGGTTGGTAAAACCGCGGTTGGCAAATACAAGACCTTATGGGAAAAATGGGGTTAGGGGGAACGCGGCCGCATTTACACTCGTCAGAGCCTATGTAAGTTGCTTTATTTTAAATAACACAATAAAAAAGATCAATCAAGGGGGGTGAATGCGGAGAAGCGACATCGTGGCTGGCTGATGCAACTGGGTCATCAACTGGCCGGTTTCTTAAAGAATTCTGCGATGGATGGTTGGCTCATTCTTTTCTGAATATCTTTCTGGACCTGCTTGTATGGTCTCATTAAATCCTCCATTTTTTCAAGCTTATGGTCCCGTGGCATAAACGACACTTTAGCACTTTTCGAAGAGCCACCCGCAATACTAGCCCTTATCGACACCTCACTTTTTTTTATGGTTCTAATGGTGGACTCGTTAACCCCCATTAGTCGTCCAACCGACGCTGTACTTTCACCACGGGCAAGTCTATTAACGACATCTAATTTCCTATCTAAGGTTAGTACATTCCTAGCCCTTAATCATGGCCCCCAAGCGTAAACAGAATACTGTAATTAAAGGCAAAATGGGGAGCAACGAGACGACGTTGACACACACACAGTATATCCATGAGTGGAGTGAGACCACGCGTGGTAGCAATTATGCTCAAAAGAGCGGTGCGGATGAATGCAGTCTCGTGTTTGGAAGCACGACCCATGAAACTTGAAAATTAAAAACCGCGTATACGCAAAATTCACTGCCGCGGTTGGCAAAATTTGTTGGAGAGGAAACCGTGTATACTTGAAATCCGCGTATGGTAAAACCACAGTTGGGGCGGGATTCCTGTACCTTCAATCTCAAATTGCTAATTTTATACTCATTCTCTGGCTCTCCTCACAGTTGGAGTTAAATAAACTGCTAGTAACGACATATTTAACACCTTGAACGGGTCTGTTCTCAACATCCCAGCACAAACACCCCCTAAAGCATTATACTCAAGACACATACTCAGCTTTTGAGGTCATCAACACAACAAAGAGACTACAGTTAATCCACAATGCCAGATTCAAAGACCTACAATCAAAAGCTGCTCCCCTCACTCCAGTTTGCTCAGCAGCAGCTTCAGTCATCCTGGGTAACATGACAGCAATATACATCAGTATGGGCCACAGCAACCCACATCACATGACAACACACACTAGACTGAATCACAGGCCCACATCATCAAATTCAACGGACACTGCTTGAACATCACAGAACTGTAGAAAGAGGTCCTCGGCCTATTACACTGTTCCACGGAAGCTCAGCGTAAGCTCGAGGAACAGCACCTCATCTTTCGTTTAGGCACGCTACAGCCCTCTGGACTCAATATCGAGTTCAACAATTTTAGATCATAACCTCAGCTCCAATCACGTTTATATTTTATTTTATCCACCCTTTTATTTGTCCCCCCCACCTTTTTTTTCCTCCTAGAAGCTGGCAGCTGTCCTTCATTCTGCCAGTGGATTTCACACTTCATTCAGCCTTAATCTGTCACATTAACACCACCTCTAGCCTTGCATATCTCTTAATGTCTCTTAATGTCTCTTCATCTCCTCCTTTGTTCCTTTATCCCCTCCCCCTTTTCCCAGCTTTACCCTGGCCTTAAATCTATTTGATTTCCAGCTCTTCCCAGTTCTGATGAAAGGTCATCGACCTGAAACGTCAACTCTCTTTCTCTCTCCACGGATGCTGCCTGGCCTGCTGAGTTTTTCCAGCGTTTTCTGTTGTTATTTCGGATTTCCAGCATCCGCAGTATTTTGCTATCGTATTTGTAGAAAGAGGTTTATCACTGGTCCTGGCACTACCGCAAGGTGACATAAACTGCAATTACAACAACCTCCCAAATATCCAGCTGTTTCACCCTCTCCCATCACTCACCAATGTTCTGCAATCTTCACACCCTCCCCTCGTTCACCCACCAATAGCGTGCGGCCATTGCACCCTCCCCTCGTTCACCCACCAATAGCGTGCGGCCATTGCACCCTCCCCTCCTTCACCCACCAATAGCGTGCGGCCATTGCACCCACCCCTCCTTCACCCACCAATAGTGTGTAGCCATTGCACCCTCCCTTCCTTCACCCACCAATAGTGTGCAGCCATTGCACCCTCCCCTCCATCACCCACTAATAGTGTGCAGCCATCCCACCTTCACCCACCAATAGTGAGCAGCTGTTGCACCCTGACCGCCCTCATCTGTATAAATTAGAACTCCCTTCCCTCACCTCTTGTCTGCAATCTTACCCAACTGCTCACGCTCCATGTGTACAGGTGAGACTCAATGGACATTACAGCCAAGTCTTATCCTGTTCTCACCCTAACACACACATGATCTCCGGAAGGAGTGAATACATAGCAATCAGGAGAGAACATGTGTCCAAATGTAATACCTTGACTGCTGCCCCAGCTGACACTCAGTAACTCAACACATAAAGAATCACAAATCTCTTGAATGAACAGGTATTGGTCTTGCAGAAGCTCCACTGCCCCAACCCTTTATCTTAAGCCACCACCACCACTTGCACTAGGAGACAACTGTACCAACAGCAGCAGGGATGATGCACATAGTTTTGTTGAAACAAAATGATTTTATATATTTAAGCCCTTCAAGAACAGCTCACTCATGCAACACATCTATCCTGGACACATTTTTCCCTGAAAAATAAAGTCCGGCAGCAGAAATTTATTCAAAGGTATATTTCCACAAGGCACGTTTAAAATATTTTAATGCTCCACTTAAAGACCCTAACCTAAGCCAATTAAATGCTATGGAGCTGTTACACAATTGACAATACAAGCCTGCATGTTAAAGGACTCGAGCTACACAGACCCCAGAAACTGCCGCATGAGGGTGGAGACATGGGTGCCGGGTCAGATCAATATGGAGCTTTTAAAAATGCAACATTGCAGCCTTTTTGTAATATAACACGAGTTCAAAGAATCCAGCTTGCTGAAAAGCACTTCAATGGAGATTTGTGTATTTAATGCAGGATTCAGGGTTTGTTCCATCAAGACTGTATTGTTCAGACTGCTGTCCTGGTATGTATTTGTATTACTCAGTCATCTAATAGTCTAACTTTAATCTGGTAATTTATATTAAACAGTAGTTCTTAAATTAGAATAATAAGAATCACACTAACTCCACTATGCAAACAGTGATGAGAAGGTAAGTACAGCAATTTTGAAAGTAAAAAAAATCTAGAACTTTGACTGAACTGAAATCAAGTGAACATTGAATCTGAATTCCAGATTAACATTACCCCAACCTCTACAATTACTGCGGGGACTTGCCCGAGATCTGCCTGTGTGACCCCGGCAATCAGTTGCACATTCCCTTCTGAAGGGAACTAGGACTGTGTGTAGGCTTCTGCACTACAGAGGCAGCAATCCCCTCTCCCCAGTTGCCAAGTGTAAAATATAGTTAGTCAAAGTGCTTAAGCAGTAATGATGCCTACGGGTTTATGCATAATAAATGGTGACATTTTACAATAGTAACTTGCAGTTGGTTATATAGGACTTTTAATGCAGCAAAATGTTCTTCACAATGAATAGAGAATCGACATGGAAGTGCGGAGGGAGGGAATAGCCATGAAACGAGCTTGGACAAAAGTGCAGAGATGTAACCAATAGCACATGGTCAGTCAGGTTTGAGAGGCTTTTGAAGGTCGGGCGAGATGTACAACAACAACAACTTGTATTTATAAAGCGCCTTTAACGTAGTAAAACGTCCCAAGGCGTTGCACAGCAGTATTTTAAGACAACAAATTTGACACCGATCCGCATAAGGATAAATTAGGGCAGGTGACCAAAAGCTTGGTCAAAGGTAGGTTTTAAGGAGCGTCTTAAAGGAGGAAAGAGAGGTAGCGAGGTGGAGAGGGTTAGGGAGGGAATTCCAGAGCTTAGGGCCTAGGCAACAGAAGGCACAGCCACCGACGGTTGAGCGATTATAATCAGGGATGCTCAAGAGGGCAGAATTAGAGGAGCGCAGATATCTCGGGGGGGGGGGTTGTGGGGCTGAAGGAGATTACAGAGATGGGGGGGGGGGGGAGGGGGGGTGCGAGGCCATGGAGGGATTTGAAAACAAGGATGATAATTTTGAAATCAAAGCGTTGCTTAACCAGGAGTCAATGTAGGTCAGCGAGCACAGGGGTGATGGGTAAACGGGACTTGGTGCGAGTTAGGACACGGGCAGCCGAGTTTTGGATGACCTCAAGTTTACGTAGGGTGGAATGTGGGAGGCCAGCAAGGAGTGCGTTGGAATAGTCAAGTCTAGAGGTAATGATGGCATGGATGAGGGTGAGCTGGGGCAAGGGCGGAGACGGGCGATGTTACGCAGCAAGGCAGAGGGGTTCAGGAAGAAAATCCCAGAGTGCTGGTGCATGACTGTTCATTAATTCAGAGGATACGTGGTTTTAAAGGGACCAGAACATTTTAAAATGTGCATTATTCTGTTGATAAAAGTGCACGTGTGTTCCTTTAAGTCTACTAAGTTTAAACGATTTAAGCAAACACTGGGTGACTTCATTCAAAAGGTTAATTGTTAGTATTAGAATCCTGTCTTTTTTGTGGGAAGGTCAATTGAGAGGCTGTAGACATTGTGGCTCTGTAATTTTATTCTTCGAGTATATTTTTCAATGACTTCTTTTAAAAAGGTGTCACATAGAAATTTACATTAGTGTACAACATCTGAAGTGCGATGGACAGGAAATGCATACTGAGAATTAGAATTTTACTCGGAAAACTCCCATGACATTGCTCAAAGTAAGAGAGAAAAATACAGTTTGATGAGGAAAGGAACATCACAATGATACAACACAGGAGGCCATTCGGCCCATCGTGCCAGCTCTTTGAAAGAGCTATCCAATTCGTCCCACTCCCCCGCACTTTCCCCATAGCCATGCAAATTTTTCCTTTTCAAGTATTTATCCAACTCCCTTTTGAAATTTACTATTGACTCTTCCACCACCCTTTCGGGCAGTGCATTCCATTCATTTCCCCTCTGCTTTTGCCAATTACCTTAAATCTGTGTCCTCTAGTTACCAACCCTCCTGTCAGTGGAAGCAGTTTCTCCTTATTTGCTGTATCAAAACCCTTCATAATTTTGAACTCCTCTATTAAATCTCCCCTTGACCTTCCCTGCTCTAAGGAGAACAATCCCAGTTTCTCCAGTCCCTCCCCATAACTGAAGTTCCTCATTCCCAGTACCATTCGAGTAAATCTCCTCTGCACCCTCTCTAAGGCCTTGACATCCTAGAATTGAATACAATACTCCAGCTGAGGCCTGACCAGAGTTTTATAAAGGTTTAGCATAACAGAATATCGCACCAAGTAGGAGAGCAAACCAGGTAGGTGTGCTCCCTATCCCCCCCCTTCAATGCTACAAATTCTAACTACTGATCTCCGCATGGGAACACCATCACCTGCAAGTTCCCCTCCAAATTACACACCATCCTGGAAATATATCGCCATTCCTTCATCGTGGCTGGGTCAAAATTCTGGAATTCCCTCCCCAACAGCACAATGGGACTCCCTTCACCACACGGACTGCAGCGGTTCACCACCACCTTCTCAAGGGCTATTCGGGACAGGCAATAAATGCTGGCCTTGCCAGCGACGCCCACATCCCAGGAATGAATTAAAAGAAATTAAACACTGATAGAGGTCAATTAAGAGACGTCAGATATCCAGGCTCTGGTGTTGCATTCTTGGAGAGTTCCATTGGTTCTTTAAACTTTTGTGTGACAAGAAGTTGAGTGTGACTGAAGTGTGATGAATAGGGACCGGCACTAGATGTCGAGTTTTTATGTTGTTGCTCACGGTGAGTCGGAAGATACAATAGCAGTGTTATGCCACACAATGTACAACGTATTATCAGAGCCACTGATTTACAGTCACCAAATAAGTCAAACTACATTTTTATTGCTTGGTATTCTGGGGCTTTTAAAACCAGCATTTTCCAGATTCAATGCAGAAATCAATTTTTTTTTTATTAAAGTTGTAAATCAGTGACCTTGATTATCAGATGCTCCTTCACCCATGTTCTCAATTTCATCTCTTACCTTTTTAAAGCTCTAGATACATAGCCAAATGGCAGACAACCTACTGTGCTGGAGGTAGAAACCTG
Organism: Squalus acanthias; assembly: GCA_030390025.1. Taxonomy (NCBI): domain Eukaryota; kingdom Metazoa; phylum Chordata; class Chondrichthyes; order Squaliformes; family Squalidae; genus Squalus; species Squalus acanthias. The sequence goes on along the minus strand of CM059429.1, from coordinate 80,490,074 downwards.
GTATTCTGCAGTACCGAGGGGGCTTTAGCAGAAATGGGGAGGCGGGGAGTGGTGAATGGTATTTTTCATCCGAGACATTTGTGCTCAAAAAAGGTTTAAAAATTGCCCCTCATTGTTTTCCTTTGGCCACACGATACTAATTAGAAAGCGTTCAATCCAAAAGTAATAAATAAAACACAAACATAATTAATATTTGCGTTCATTAAATAATTTCCAGAAAATCTTTCAGAATATGATTTGCTTATTTTTGGTTTTGGGGAAAGGGCTGAGATCACTTCAGAAGCATGAGGAAAGACACTGGAGAAGAGAGAGATATTTTATTAACTAAAATATTCTATTAATAATCATGTTCGACCTTTAAGTATCCATCTATAAAGAATAATTGTTCTTGAATTCCATCAAAATAAAGCACAAGTGATGGTTCTCTCTTTGCTTGGCTGGCGGTTTCTCGGTGGGGACGAAACGTGCAGTAGACCCAATTTAAAAAAAATAAATCTGATATCGATAAATCTTTTTGGATACACACAACTGGCGAATCTCCCACGGCACTGCTCATGGTAAGGGAATATGCTGTTTTACAAGGACAGAAGCACGATAGCACGTAATACTCAATGAATTATTCTGCGTTACTTGGAGGCCTCAGCCTCTCAAAGTGTGTGGATGGAGTGGATATTCTTCCCAAACTCTTGTTAGCTGAAGGGAGTTACCAATTGTAGCGGAGGCTGGAATGCCCAGGAGGCCACAGCCTGCAATGTCGAGAATCTCCCAGCATGTATCAGTGTAGCTGCTGGAAGCACGTCTTTCTCCAGCCACAACAGTACTTATGAGTTTGTTTTTCTAAATCATTTGAAAACAAGTTACAGCATAAGTTTTAGAACTTTTGGAGGCAAGGTTTCACAAGAAAGCTATTTTGAAGTTTTTACTTTTACTTCATGAGAAGTGAGAGAGAGAGAGAGAGAAAGGATTACAGCAGCCACACTTTACATTGTTCATGCTAAGAGTTCAAGAACAATGATTTTACATAAAGATTTATTTACTTATCCAACTGCAATGGGTAAGGGAAACATTATTTATTTTCCAGGGCTCAATCAGAAAACATTGTTCCCGAGAAGAAGTCTTAGAAATTTCTTCCAAATTCTTTCATTGCAGACACGCACTTCTACACCTGAGCATTGCCACAGAAGATCCTCTAGTGTATATAAAAACCAATGTCTAGCACGCGCCTGTAACCCTCACGTCTCGGGTGTCACACTTTGTAACTAATTCCAATACCACATTTGCACTTGATTGTGAGAAATTTTATATCCCTGAAACAATGACAAATCAAAACTGAATTTGTGCAGCATATAAATGAACACGTTGCAAGTGGAGAGAAAAACTACCAGTCAGGAATTTCAAAAACAACAAATCAAGATTCAGTCGTCAGTAAACAGCTACGAATTGCGAGGAATGGTTAAGCCAATGCAGGCATTCTAAATACTTTTTGAAAATCCTTTCAGTCGCCATTTTGGGGTTTCCTCAGCCAGCTGACTACACACGTTACAAATACAACTCAAACCATAAAACCTGTAAAAACTTCAAATAATTTGCAAAATAAATTTTTAATGTACCCATAAATTGCCCAACTCTGCCCATTAGGTTTTGCCTCGACAACCAACCTGTGTCAGGGACCTGAGACAAGTTTGGTTCCAAGGCTGCTGCCTGTGCTCCAAATGTGGCAGCGGCCACTTTTTGACCCTGGTGGAGTCCCAAGCAACTATTCTGATCAGACCCAGCCTGGTCAACCCCAACCTATTCCAATCTGCCCGAAAATATTCCCTGCCTAGCCAACCCGAGTCTTTACACTGGCAGGGTTCAGCCAGGAGCCACATTCGCTCATTACCTGATAATGAATGGACGCAAATGCTGCTGCCAAATACTGACCCTAACAGACAGAAGGGAGCAGTGGGGTTGGGGGGCGGGGAGAAAGAGAAGACACAGGAGACGGCGAGATCCAATCCAACTTGGCTGAAGCTATTTGAGAGCACAGAAGCCAGGAAATTGGGAGGGAAGCTGAATACGAGGCAGGAGTTAGCAGCAAGAACACCTCTTTGGAAGGGAATCCATCACAGTGCCAAAGAAAAGGCACACCTGGAAGGTGAGTGACAGACTGGCCTGTTCTAAATCTGAAAAGGTCAGGCAATTAGGACTTCATATTTTGGAATAGATAAAGTGGGCAACTATTGAGGGGTGAGGGAGGGGGTGAACAGGAGATCTGTTGTGCAGATTTATATAGAATAGAAGATTAGTAATTCGCAACATCAGAAATTAAAGCACTGGCGGAGGCCGTTTCAGCTGATCAAGCCTGTGCCACTGCTAGCAAAGCCCGCTGTCCTCATCCCACTTTCCTGCTCATTTCCCGTACTCTTCAATACATTTCTTCAAGAGTTAATCTAGCTCTTTCAAACATCATTGAAATGGTTCACAGGTACAGTACTTGTGGTAATACATTCTATATTCTAATAATTCAGTCTCTTATTTGACCCTGAGCGGGAGATTCCATCCCTATATCCACCCCATCATAAAGATCACTTACTTCGATCAATGCCGCGAAGCTGTAGCCAAAGCAAATAGAGTATTAGGTTACATTGATAGGGCTATTCAATATAAAGCAAAGCACACAATGTTGTCCTTGTGCAAGACCTTGGTTAGAGCACATTTTGAAGACTGTGTCCAGTTTTGGTCCCTTCAAATGGTTGGTGATATAGAGGCTATGAAAAAGGTTCATTGGAGGGACACAAGAAGTGTAGACTTAGGGATAAGAACCGCTGAACATCTAACCTAGCCCTACCCTTATATAACTTAAGCATGACCCCATATCTTCCTAAATCTGTCAAACTGAAATTATCAATAGGGAAACAATCTAGTCCATTAACTATTTGATATGCCTCCATCAAATCACACCTAAAATCACTGGATTGAGGGTATATTTAAATTTTCTATTCTGCCCCACCCCGCCCCTCAAAAAGAAATGCGTCACTGCACATTTACCTCTTTTGAACTGCATTTGCTACATATCTGCTTACTCCCTAACTTATCTGCATCCTCATAGTCTCCTGCATTCTTACTCAGTTTGTCATGTCCAATTTGATATCAAAGTAGAGCAAGGGAATCAATCCGGACCCATCTAGTTGGTGACCAAATTAAATAGATCATGCACTGGAAATAGCACAGGGCTGAATTTGTTGTGTGTCTTGACAAGCACAAAACTTGCAGCGGAGTTGGGCTATGTTCCCTGTAACTTTCTTTGGCCCTGCTCGGCCCCTTTAAGGGGCTGCGTGGGCCATCAAAATACCGCGCATGCACGGTTTTTACATTGAAATGCCGGCAAGCTGGCTGCGCAGGTTCTCTGGAGCGGTGCGCGGCTTACAGGAAACACTGGTGGCGGGGAAAGAGAGCGAGAGGGGGAGAATCTACAGCACACAAACAGGCCTTTCATCCCAACAGCTTAATGGCAGCGCTTATACTCGACCACAAGCCTCCTCACACTTACCTCTTCCCACCCTGCCATCATATCCCTCTATTCCCATTTCCCTCATGTATGCATCAGGCATGCTGGACAGCCCAAAAAAACTAATTGAATCAGGGATGGGGACTCACCAAAATTAATATAAGCAAGATAACAGTAATGAAGAAAATAATAGCACTAAAGAGTGACAAAACCCCCAGGACCAGATGGTTTCAATCCCAGGGCTTTAAAGGAAGTAGGTAAGAACATTGCAGATGCCCTAACTATAATCTTCCAAAGTTCTCTCGATTCAGGAACCATTCCTTTAGATTGGAAAATTGCACATGGTACTTCGCTATTTAAGAAAGGTGAGAGGGGGAAACCAGGGAATTATAGACCAGTTAGCCTAACATCTGTTGTCAGGAAATTACTAGAGTCTATAATTAAGGATAGAGTGACTGAACACTTTGAAAATTTTCAGCTGATCAGAGAGCCAACATGGATTTGCAAAAGGTAGGTCATGCCTGAGGAAAATGATCACATTTTTTGAAGGTGTCTGAAGTAGTGGACAGGCGGATGTCTATAGGTGTTATTTATATGGACTTTAAGACATTTGATAAAATCCCTCATTAAGAGACTGCTAGCTGAAGTTGAAGCTCAAAGAATTAAAGGCAAATTATTGACCTGGTTGCATTTTCTGTGTTTATATTCTGTGAACTTTTGTAGATTCACTCATTGTAACTTTACCTGAAGAAGGGGTGATCGATAGCTCCGAAAGCTTGTAATTTTAAATAAATCTGTTGGGACTATAACCTGGAAGTTGGCTGAGCAGCAGGAGACAGAGGAGGGATAATGGGCAGGTACTCCAATTGGCAGGATGTGACTAGTAGTGTCCCAGTGTTGGGGCCTCAACTATTCAACCATATTTATTAATGACTTAAATGATGGGATAGCGAGCCACATATCCAAGTTTGCCGATGACACAAAGATAGGCGGCATTGTAAGCAGTGTAGATAGAAGCATAAAATTACAAAAAGAGATATTAATAGATTAAGTGAATGAGCAAAATAGTGGCAAATGGATTTCAATGAAGGGGTACGGTAGCATAGTGGTTATGTTACTGGACTAGTAATCCAGAAACCTGCACTAATGATCCGGAGAAGTGAGTACAAATCCCACCACGGCAGCTGGGGAATTTAAATTCAGTTAATTAAATAAATCTGGAATAAAAAACTAGTATCAATGGTGACCAAGAAACTAACGGATTGTCGTAAAAACCCATCTGGTTCACGAATGGACTTTAGGGAAGGAAATCTGCCATCCTTGTCTGGTCTGGTCTATACGTGACTCCAGACCCACAGCAATGTGGTTGACTCGTAACTGCCCTCTGAAATGGCCCAGCAAGCCACTCAGTTGTACCAAACCATTACCCGGCATTGACCTCGACACCGGTTTTAGACACAACAAAGACACACCCAGCCCAGTCAACCCTGCAAAGTCCTCCTCACTAACATCTGGGGATTGTGCCAAAATTGGGAGCGCTGTCCCACAGACTAGTCAAGCAACAGCCTGACAGTCATACTCACAGAATCATACCTTTCAGCCAATGTCCCAAACTCCTCCATCAGCATTCCTGGCTATGTACCGTTCCACCCAGCAGGACAGACCCACCAGAGGAGGTGGCACAACAACAACAACTTGTATTTATATAGCGCCTTTAACACAGTAAAACGTCCCAAGGCGCTTCACAGGAGTATTATAAGACAGTAAATTTGACACTGAGCCACAGGAGGAGAAATTAGGGCAGGTGACCCAAAGCCTGGTCAAAGAGGTAGGTTTTAAGGAGCGTCTTAAAGGAGGAAAGAGGGGTTTAGGCAGGGGATTCCAGAGCTTAGGGCCTAGGCAACAGAAGGCACGGCCACCAATGGTTGAGCGATTATAATCAGGAATGCTCAAGAGGGCAGATTTAGAGGCACAGTGGTGTAGTCGGGAAGGAGTGGCCCTGGGAGTTCTCCACATTGACTCTGGACCCCATGAAGTCTCACGGCTTCAGGTCAAGCATGGACAAGGAAACCTCCTGCTGATTACCACCTACTGCCCTCCCTCAGCTGATGAATCAGTACTCCTCCATGTTGAACACCACTTGGAAGAAGCACTGAGAGTAGCAAGGGCACAGAATGTACTCTGGGTGGGGGACTTCAATGTCCATCACCAAGAGTGGCTCGGTAGCACCACTACTGACCGAGCTGGTCGACTCCTGAAGGACATAGCTGCCAGACTGGGCCTGTGGCAGGTGGTGAGAACACCAACACGAGGGAAAAACCTACTTGACCTAGTCCTTACCAATCTACCTGTCGCAGATGCATCTGTCCATGATAGCATTGGTAGCAGTGACCACTGCACACAGTCCTCGTAGAGACGAAGTCCCGTCTTCACACTGAACACTGTCCATCATGTTGTGTGGCACTACCACTGTGCTAAATGGGATAGATTCAGAACAGATCTAGCAGCTCAAAACTGGGCATCAGCAGCAGCAGAATTGTATTCCACCACAATCTGTGACCTCATGGCCCAGCATGTCCCTCACTCTACCATTAAGCCAGGGGACCAATCCTGGTTCAATAAGGAGTGCAGAAGAGCATGCCAGGAGCAGCACCAGGCATACCTAAAAATGAGGTGCCAACCTGGGGATGCTGCAAGACAGGACTACATGCATGCTAAACAGCAGAACCAGCATGCTATAGACAGGGCTAAGCGATTCCACAACCAACAGATTAGATCAAAGCTCTGCAGTCCTGCCACATCCAGTCGTGAATGGTGGTGGACAATTAAACAACTAACAGGAGGAGGAGGCTCCATGAACATCCCCATCCTCAATGATGGAGGAGCCCAGCACGAGTGCAAAGACAAGGCTGAAGCGTTTGCAACCATCTTCAGCCAGAAGTGCTGAGTGGATGATCCATAATCGACCTCCACCATCACAGAAGCCAGTCTTCAGCCAATTCGATTCACTCCACGTGATCTCAAGAAACGACTGAGCGCACTGGATGCAGCAAAGGCTATGGGCCCTGACAACATCCCGGCTATCGTGCTGAAGACTTGTGCTCCAGAACTAACCGTACCTCTAGCCAAGCTGTTCCAGTACAGCTACAACACTGGCATCTACCAGACAATGTGGAAAACTGCCCAGGTATGTCCTGTCCACAAAAAACAGGATAAATCCAATACAGCCAATTACCATCAGTCTACTCTCAATCATCAGCAAAGTGATGGAAGGTGTCATCGACAGTGCTATCAAGCGGCACTTACTCAGCAATAACCTGCTCACTGATGCCCAGTTTGGGTTCCGCCAAGACCACTCAGCTCCCGACCTCGTTACAGCCTTGGTCCAAACATGGACAAAGGAGCTGAATTCCAGAGGTGAGGGGAGAATGACTACCCTTGATATCAAGGCAGCATTTGACCGAGTGTGGCATCAAGGAGGCCTAGTAAAACTGAAGTCAATGGGAATCGGGGGGGGGGGGGGGGGGGGAACTCTCCACTGGCTGGAGTCATATCTAGCACAAAGGAAGATGATTGTGGTGGTTGAAGGTCAATCATCACAGCCCCAGGACATCGCTGCAGGAGTTCCTCAGGGCAGTGTCCTCGGCCCAACCAGCTTCAGCTGCTTCATCAATGACCTTCCCTCCAGCTGCTGTGGTGGGATTTGAACTCACGTCTCTGGATCATTAGTCCAGGCCTCTGGATTACTAGCCCAGTAGCATAACCACTATGCTACCGTACCCGTAATTGAACTGATCGGTGTGGCCCAGGATGAACAGTGGTCTCTTTAGCGGTGCAGCCTGGGAGAAGGTCCAACCTGACCAGGGTGGGAATTCCTGCCAGAATAGTTTTTTTCCTACTTCCGTAACCAATATTTTTCCCACCACCCAATCTCTTTTCTCCTCACACACCTGCCTGCTTCATATCCCAAATACCGTACACCTTTCTATATGGATCACATTTGCTTGTACTGTTAGTGTCCCGTCACACTTGAAAAACATTCTAATTTTGATAAAACATTTCCTCCTACTCACCATGAGCAATGCCGCAGAAGATCGGCTGGTAATAAATTCTGCAGGCAGTTACCACAAAGTCAATACACTTTAAATAAAAAATTGACTTGCAATAAAGAAATTAAGTAGAAAAGTAATATTAATGCGCAGCACTTTATATATGTGTCATTCAAAGGATGATCTATGTATTTTGACTGGTCAGCGGATTACATTTCATTTCAAGGGTGTTTCTGTGCACAGTTAAATTAGTAGCTCAATATTGCACCCATTACTGATGCAACAAAACTTCCAATTGAACCAACACAAGCTGCCAAAACAATCCTGGCCCTAGTCCCTACCTGAAACTGCCCCTTCATTCCACAGCAGGCACTGCTTCATGTTGTGGGTGAGAATTCCTCATCTGTCAAAACTATTGCAAGATCAAGAATTCTTGACTGCAATAAAGGAGAGTGAACTCCCAGGTCGAAGCAATAGTTTCAGGAAGGAGCCAAGGAAAAGCATCTCACTGGATGGGACAGAGCGGGGTGGGGGGCAGACGAGGAGAGAGCGCTCGTCCCAGTGACTGGCACTGCACAGAGATTAGTACTGGGCAACTTCATCATTTGACAGAGCTTCAAACAGAATTGGCAGATGTTAGGCAGGTGCCTTCTGTAGTGTAGTAGAGTCTGCATTGGACATTTAGTTAAATCTTTTCAATTCTTCACACAATCCCAGACCTCATCTTGTCGAGCTGCTATGTGTGCGCCTTTAGGACTATGAGAGTGGCGTACAGACACTCCTCTGATGAAATGGAATTGACGCCTTCTTGGTTTGGGCCTGATGTGTCAAGCTTTGGGTACGAGATCCAGTGGGGCATCATGAGTGCATGAGCAGATTCACAGTCCAAGTTTGAAATGCCCATGCCATGCCGGAATTCTCAGGTCCTGGGGACACTCGAGCTGGCTCTGCAAGTGGATCACACGCCCGCAGGACAAGGCAGCAGTCAGATACTGAATCTCTGACCTGACTAGTTCCTGCTAGATAGTGATCAATCAGAAGGGTAGCTGTGACCAGAGGCTCAGGAAGCAGACATGTGCAGAGAGATACTTTATAAAAATTTATATATATGCAAAAGATAAAATACCTTTGCACATAGTATAAAGAGATTAGTTCCAGAGAGCTGTTCTTGTTCTCACTCACGAGGTTGGCCAGACTCACTCATGCTGCTGTTGCCGTGATTCATACTCACTTCAATACTTGTGCTGCAGTGTTTGGACCGTACCACTGTCCAATCGACTTTCCTTCTCCGACTCCCATTTGAGCTAGTTCAAGATAAAGGAAACACAATTACAATAGTTATCCTGTCCCAGAAGCAAACTCTCAATCTACACATCCTTCCTGATAACCAACCTCTCCCACAATACTACAGAAGTCAGTGGATGTCTCCAAATGGATTTACGGCACTGACCCAATTCAGCATTTCAAGTGTGGCTTGTAAACCGCTCCACCTTTGACCCCCCGATACAGGGCCTTGCCCTGCCCTAGTAATCCTGATGAATCCAGTACTGTACTCATCTTCCTGGCACTGCCGCACTTTAGAATTGGAAGGTGCTCCTTCCTGCATTTGCACCTCGCCACGATTGAATCTACACAATGACAGACCCATTTTCCATCTACCCCACCAACATGAACTGGCTGTGAATTCTGATTCATCCAATGCCTGATAAGCTGCAGTGTTTCTGTAGGATGGTGTGTAATAGGCACTTTTCCACATGGTATAAATCACAGTGTTCCATTTTGACAGACACAGTACACCCTCATGTCAAGTTTATTGCATCATTTCTTGAGTTTGGCACGGTTCTGCTTCAAGTCTGATTAAGAGCCCACTCTGACACCATACTCAGCTGTGATCATTCTCAAGCAGGCCTGGTCTCAGACAACACTACCTTTCTCTTAAATAAAAACAGAAAATGCTGGAAATACTCAGCAGGTCAGGCAGCATCTGTGGAGAGAGAAACAGAGTTAACCTTTTTGTCCCCATTTATTTTATTTTATTTATTTTTCTCTCTCCCACATGGCAGCTGTTTTTCATTCTGCCAGTGCCATTTACACTTCATCTAGAGCCATCTTTTGTTTCTTAACTTGTCCCATTACCATCTCTTTTTGCACTGCACCATCTCTTAATCTCTCCTGCCTTCCATCCTATCACAGACCTTCCCTTTTGTTCCTTCCTTCCTCCCCTCCCCCCTTTCCCTGCCCCAACACCTGCTTAAAATCTGTTCCATCTCCAGCTTTTTCCAGTTCTGACGAAGGGTCATCGACCTGAAACGTTAACTCTGTTTCTCTCTCCACAGATGCTGCCTGACCTGCTGAGTATTTCCAGCATTTTCTGTTTTTATTTCAGATTTCCAGCATCCGCAGTATTTTGCTTTTGTACTACCTTTCTCTTGTTGCTTGTGGGGAGAATGGACAAAGGCAATTTAGATGGATAAATTGAAGACAAAGTGCAAGAGCAGAAATCACATTGCTAGGAAGGTAAGTTCCAGAATGAGTTCAAGTGTGCACATGATGCGTGCAATAGGGGCAGTAAGGGCCCTTCTGAGGGAGGGTAAGTTTACTTAGAATTACATTGCACAGAAACAGACCCTTCGGCCCAACTGGTCTATGCTGGTGTTTATTCTTCACAGGAGCCTCCTCCTACTCTAATTACCTCTTCCCACCCTGCCCCCGTATCCCTCTATTCCCTTCTCACTCATGTATGCATCAATCTTCTCCTTAAATGCATCAATGCTTTCTGCTTCAACCTCTCCATATGGCAGCGAGTTCCACATTCTCACCACTCTCTGTGCAAAGGAAATCCTCTTGAATTCTTTATTTGATCGGGTCATGGATATTTTACATTTATGCCCCCTTGTTCTCGACTCACCCACGAGAGCCCACTCCCCTTCCCAGTGGGGGCGGCAGTGCCGCGCGGGCCCCGCACCCACTCCGCGAATGAGAAGTTGCTTATATAATCGGCCAAAAAGCGATAACCATTAGCCGTTTGCATTAACATCAATTTGAAAGTTGCCAGTGATAGCGTCTCAAGAGCTCAGTTTATTTCGGGCAGAAACAGCTGTGCTTACTTGCCCACCAATCACGCACATCTGATCAAACTCTAATTGTTACTCTTTTCACATCGATTATGTAACTCTCAGAGCCAATGCCAAGGAAAGTATTAATTATGGTGCTAACTTAAATTGATAATGGAAACAGAAAGCTTAAATTGATAATGTTTAATCAACTTAGCACAGAACTGCCTCCCTGCTCTAATGCAATGGACCTTGCAAAATGCCATGTGCATTTTGTTCTTTACCCAAATCCCAATAAATATTGTAAGCTGCAGTCGTTCAGCTGAAGGGCAGTTCTCTTGATGTCTTCTTCTGTCATTACTGTATGAATCCTGCTCCTGTCTGCAAACATTTTAACGGTCCTCTCTTGCTACCACGTTATAGACTGAGCGAATCGTGCAGGGAAAGGGTGCTGGGGCGAATCGAGCCGTGTACAGAGTCGTAATAAAATACAAGATTAAATCTCTGTATTTATATTTCAATCTGCACCGGTAACTATGCCGTAAGCCTGTCGGGCGCTGGCTCATCAATGGCACTCTCAGTCGGCATGATCTGACTACGGAGATCGTGGCTGCGGGCTTTTGTGAGCATACTCCTCCGGAACAGGGGTGCGGGACAGCTGCAAATCTTCAGTCAGCGCTACAAGCGGCGCTGGCGGAAGACTACAGACATGATTGGTTCCCAGATAAACCATCCACAGGATCGTGCTACCGGTGCATCTGAATAAATCATATACCGACCATCGCGTATTGCGGGCAAATTGTATTTGCACGCATGCGCCCGCTATAAATGGTGGGGACTGTACGAAGAAAGACTTGAAAAATTGGGGCTTTTTTTCAAATCAGATATGATAGAAATGTTTACATTTATGCAACGATAGGACAAAGTACATAGAAGCAGCTTGTTTCTAGTAGTTGATCCCTCAACTAGAGGGGCCATAGATACAAGATTAAATACAAGAGATTTAGAAAAGAGAGCAGCAGAAACTTCATCACAGAGTTGCGAATGTGTAATTCACTTCCAGGCTTAGTGGTTGAGGCAGAAACTGTCAACATTCCAGGTTAGATTGGATGAATGAAAAGGGAATGAAGGGAACAGGGTGGGTAAATGCCAACACGGACTGGTTGGGCCGAATGGCCTGTTTCCGTGTTGCAACTTCTATGTATAACACGGCAGTGGCAGATAGCTCACCTATCTGATGAATGGAGTAGTAGCTGTCCTTTTTGTCAAGAAAAGCATTTAATACGTTGTAATATTCATCCCTTTGCTGCTTCCCATTTACCCATCTCCATTCTGCAAAGAAAGAGGAGAAAAGGAAGGAAATGAAGACAAAAATGAAAATTAGAAAGCACAAATTGTACTGACAATAGCAGGAAACAGCTTCTGAATGAGCAGGAAAACTATGGTATTTCCAACTCTCCAAAACTGCAGCGGGTGGATGGGGGAATCTGGAAGGTAGCGACCCTCCACATGGTTTACCTTTATGGATTGACAGACAATGTTGAATTTTAGGGCCCAAGTCCAAAATTCCAGCCCCATTTACTCGGCATACTTGACAGGGACACAAAGCGATGAAACAATTTATTTCCCACCATACATAGTCCTCAGCTCCCCCACCCACCCAAGTAGTTCAGACACAAGGCCTGCACATAGCTAATCAGAGACCCAAATCAGCTCTCGGAACTCACCTCGACCCAAATGTCTGCAGATGAGAGCCTGGGCGAAGATCATTTGTCCACACCGCAACATACAGCCCCAGCCATTATCAGAGGTGGGTCCTGTGCCTCCTGTCCACACCAAAGAATGCAGCAGTTAATATTTACAACCTGGCACAAGAGATAGACATACCATAATAATCATGCCCCTTCCCCACGTCACTATGCCAACAATTCTAGTGAGCAGCATAATCCGAGGATTTGCCGCACCACTGACCTGTGCAGTGTCAGTATAGTGGTTTCTGACATATCGCCCAATGCTCCCCAGAACCCCATTTGCCCTACTTTAGGGAACACTATGCTACTTCACATACCTCCCCTGACTGAAGTCAAGCATTGTTAAAACATCTATACCCCTCACTCACCCTTTTGAACAGATATTTTCCAACTGCTTGTTAAAGGTGTGAATTAACGATTTATCATTTATCATTAACATATCCACTATGCGAGAAGTCTACTTGCTAATCTAGCTCCAGGCTTGTGAATTTGTTACTTCTTGTGCTCGAGTCCAATGCTTGTGGTCAATGATACACAGCTTGATTACTTCTACCTCATCTATACCTTTCAGTATTTTGAGACCCATATCATATTACAACAACTTGCATTTATATAGCGCATTTAACGTAGTAAAACATCCCAAGATGCTTCACGGTGCACAGACAAAAACTGACACTGAGCCAAAGGAAGAGACATTAGGACAGGTGCCCAAAAGCTTGGTCGAAGAGGTAAGTTTTAAGGAGGGTCTTAAAAGGAGGAGACAGAGAGGTGGACAGGTTTAGGGAGGAAATCCCAGAACTTAGGGTCTAGACGACCAATGGTGGGTTGAGGAAAGATGGGCGGAGGGGTGGTGGACAAGAGGCCAGAGTTTGAGGAATGCAGTGCTCTCTGAGGGTTTTGGGCTGGAGGAGGTTACAGAGATACCAACAAAACCTTACTTCATAATTTAGTCCCCTGAAGCCTGGAGTCAATCTAGTTATTCCTCTCTGAACCCTTTCTAAATCCATCTGTAGTGTTTTTCCAAGGTAGAACTGCAACCAAATCTGTCTCTCAAGTACACAGTCACACCAATGTTACTGTCAGTTGGAAAGATTATAAAACTCACCTCAGAAATGATGTTATATCTCTTAACACAGTGTTTATGTAACTGAAAAGTGAACACTTAACTATAGTGTCATCAAAATGAAGACAACAAGGACATTTCACCGAGAACATAAATATTTGTAGCTTTGGCTAAGTATGAATAAAAGAAAGGATAGCTGTGCTTGTCTGGCTTTCTCCAAGGTATCGTTTCAGTAGTTTAACTCAGCAGACAATAATAAACATTAACCAAAGAAAAAAAATAAAATTGTTCTCCAGTGTGTTTTGGTAAAGAAGGGGACAAAAAGAAAAGGGAATAGCCAGGAAGAAAATAAATCCTGTCACAGGACAAACACTAACAAAATCCTACTCATACATGGTGAGGAATTTTACACAGACACGCTCAGATTGCAGCATCACTGAAGTTAACGGACTGATTGCTCTGGGCCAAAATATAAACATCAAGCCTAGGCTTTTGACAGAGACCGAGGCTCCTTTCTCTAGAAGAGAGAAGGCTGAGGGGTGAGCTGATAGAGGTCCATAAAATTATGAAGGGGTTTGATAGGGTAGACGTAGTGAAGATGTTTCCACTTGTGGGGAATCCAAAGCTAGGGGCCATAAATATAAGATAGCCACTAATAAATTCAATAAGGAATTCAGGAGAGACTTCTTTACCCAGAGTGGTTAGAATGTGAAACTTGGAGTAGTTGAGGCGAATAGCATAGATACATTGAAGGGGAAGCTAGATAAGTGCAGGGGGGGGGAGAAAGGAATAGAAGGTTATGCTGATAGGGTGAGATGAAGTAGGGTGGGAGGAGGCTCGTGTGGAGCATAAACACCGGCATAGACCTGTTGAGCCAAATGGCTTGTTTCTGGAACATAGGAACAGCAGGAGGCCCTTCAGCCCCTCGAGCCTGTTCCGCCATTCAATTAGATGATGGCCGATCTGCATCTTAACTCCATCTACCCGTCTCGGTTCCATAGCTCTTAATACCCTTGCCTAACAAAAAATCAATCACAATTTTGAAATTTTCAAATGACCCCCCCCAGCCTCAACAGCTTTTCGGGGAGAGAGAGTTCCAGATTTCCACTACCTTTATGTGAAGAAGTGCTTTCCGACATCACCCCTGAATGGCCTGGCTCTAATTTTAAGGTTATTTCTCAGTGTTCTGGACTCTCCCACATTAATCTTTAGCTTTGGCTAAGTATGAATAAAAGAAAGGATAAAAATTGATAAGAGCAGGTATTAGAAAGGCTGGCTGTACTTAAAGTAGATAAATCACCAGGAGCGGATGGGATGCATCCTAGGATGCTGAGGGAATTGTGGAAGCAAATCACAGAACAACTGGCCCTAATATTCCAATCCTCCTTAGATATGGGGGTGGTGCCAGAGGACTGGAGAATTGCAAATGTTACACCCTTGTTCAAAAATGGTGTAAAGATAAACCCAGCAACCACAGGCCAGTCAGTTTGACCTCGGTAGTGGGGAAGCTTTTAGAAACAGTAATCAGGGACAAAATTGTCACTTGGACAAGTGTGGATTAATTAAGGAAAGCCAGCACAGATTTGTTAAAGGCAAATCGTGCTTAACTAACTTGATTGAGTTCTTTGATGAGGTAAGAGAGAGGGTTGATGAGGGTAATGCAGTTGACATATTTCCAAAAGGCATTCAACAAAGTGCCACAAAATAGGCTTGCCAGCAAAGTTGAAGCCCATGGAATAAAAGGGACAGTGGCAGCATGGATACGGAATTGGCTAAGTAATAGGAAACAGAGAGTAGTGATGAACGGTTGTTTTTGGACTGGAGGAAGGTATACAGTGGTGTTCCCCAGGGGTCGGTTCTAGGACCACTGCTTTTCTTGAGAATATATATATATATATATATATATATATACATACACATACACTTGGACGTGGGTGTACAGGGCAAAATTTCAAAATTTGCAGATGACACTAAACTTGGAAGTATAGTGAACAGTGAGGAGGAGAGTGAGACACTTCAGGAACACAGACAGGCTGGTGAAATGGGCGGACACGTGGCAGATGAAATTTAACGCAGAAAAGTGTGAAGTGATCCATTTTGGTAGAAAGAATGAGGAGAGGACATGTACACTAAATGATACAATCCTGAAGGGGGTGCACGAACAGAGAGACCTGGGGGTATGTGTGCACAAATTGTTGAAGATGGCAGGGCAGGTTGAGAAAGCAGTTAAAAAGGCTTACGGGATCCTGGGCTTCATGAATAGAGGTATAGAGTACAAAAGTGTGGAAATTATGGTGAACTTGTATAAAACACTGGTTTGGCCTCAACTGGAGTAGTGTGTCCAATTCTGGGCACCGCACTTTAGGAAGGATGTGAAGACCTTAGAGAGGGTGCAGAAAAGATTTACGAGAATGATTCCAGGAATGAGGGACTTCAGTTGATAGACTGGAGAAGCTGGGGTTGTTCTCCTTGGTGCAGAGGAGATTTGACAGAGGTGTTCAAAATCATGAAAGGGTCTGGACAGAGTAGATAGAGGGAAACTGTTCCCATTGGCAGAAGGGTCGAGAACCAGAGGACACAGATTTAAGGTGATTGTCAAAAGAACCAAAGGCAACGTAAGAAAAATCTTTTTTACACTGCGTGTGGTTAGGAACTGGAATGCACTGCCTGAAAGGGAGGTGGAGGCAGATTCAATCACTGCTTTCAAAAGGGAAATGGATAAGTATCTGAAGGAAAGAAATTTGCAGGGCTACAGGGAAAGGGAGGGGGAGTGGGACTAGCTGAAGTGCTCTTGCAGAGAGCCGGCACGGGCTCGACGGGCCAAATGGCCTCCTTCTGTGCTGCAACCATTCTATGTTTCTATCTATGAATGTCCCTTTGCAACTTTCTGCTCCCATCTACATGATTTACTGTGCCACCTAACTTAGATATACAGTTCTCTATTCCTTCATTTTAGTCACGTGCTGTAAATTCTATGTATAAAAATATTAATGAGGATAAATCAAGCACACAAAGGTTTTATCATGTTATTGTGAAATATCTATTATCTGAACCTGATTATTAGGGGGCGATTGCCAATGGGGAGCTTTTGGAGGCGGGACTCCCACTTGTCGGGTTTTAGTCCCGCCTCCATCAACTTCTGGCCAACCCACGCTATTTTCCCCTTGATTGACCTTGTTAAGCCCGCCCAGCGGGTTTAGCAGGCCAATTAGGGGAAAGCCGGTTACAGAGAACGTCAGCTTATGACATTTCATCTGTCAAAAATTTTTGACAGATGAATTGTCATCGTTTGACAGCTCTGTGAAGCTGTCAAACACTGACATTCTCTGTAGTTTGAGGAGTTCTTGTATTCAAGACTAATCAAACCTCTTTCTTTAGCAGAAATTAGATGGTTGCTGCATTGCAAAATGCAACGGCCATTTGTCATCTCTGCCGCGGAGGTGCGAGACTCTCCGCATACCAAACATTTGAAGCCTGCAGGAAGAAACAAAGGTAAGTAAACATTTTCTATCACTAACCACTCCACACTTGCACCCATCACTTACCTTCACAGCGCACTTTTGCACCCCTCGACCCCCTGCAGACCCACTGCTCGCCTCGGTGACCCTGGCGGGGTTCGGAGCAATCGGGAAACCTCCACTTCAGGGCTCAAAATGGGGATAATCCTCTTATCTGCCTGTTAACTACCTGTTAACGGGCAGTTAAGTGGCTGTAATCCCCTTCCCTCCTCCAAGGAGACGGGACCCGGCGCAGGTCGGCCACCCGCCTCCCGGGAGGATGGCATGGAGGCGGGTTGGGGGCGGGATGGGTACCCGCCCCCAGATTCTGCCATTTTCCCTGCAGTCCCGCCTCCAAAGGGCTGGCAAGATCACGCCCTTAGATTCCAACCTGTAGTTCACTCCAGGTTATTCACTGCTCTAACAATGGGTACGCTCCAAAACCTAAAAGCTGAGCTATTGTCACAACATGGCCTGTTTGTTCTGATTTAAAGTGACACTCAATCTCCAAACTATGCACCCTTCATGTGTAGAACACTCCTTAAAGGAAGGAAGTGCAAGACTGTTTTAAAATCCAATGAATTTCAGCTGTGAAAGACAGGTAATAAACACCTACCAATGGGAGAGAAATTCTTTCTGTATGTAAACCAGAGTCGTGAAGTGACGTCTGCAAAGATCTCATCTTTATCTAGAGAAAAAAGGAACAAACGCACAATAAAAGAGGTAAAAAGATCAGCGCCCATTGGCTTCTGCACTGCAGTCTGGCTGTAGGACTGGATTTAAAGAAAGAAAAAAGACTTTGTACTAATCTAGCTCCTTTCATTCCCTCAGGATGTCTCAAAGCACTACACAGCCAATTTTGTAATGTAGTCACTGTTTTGTAGGCAACATGACAGCCAATATGCGCACAACAAAGTCCCACAAACAGCAATTGGATAAATGACCAATAGATCTGTTATTTTTTGGTGATGCGTGATGGATAAGTGTCAGCCAGGACACTGGGGAAAACTCTCCGCTCTTCTTCAATCAGTGCCATGGGATGTTTTTGCCTCAACAGGCAGACAAGGCCTTGATTTAACATCTCACCAGAAAGACAATGCAGAACTTCTTCAGCACTGCACTCGAGGGTCAGATGACCTAGATCATGTGCTTAAATCCTGCAGTGGTGTTCAAACTAGTTTATTTCAGGACTACTGTCTGCCGACTTCCTGAAAGAGCTGTGTAGTCTTGTGACATCCTCAGGCAATACAAACAAACTTTCATTTTCTATCATGCCTTTCATGACTTCAGACGTCCCAAAGAGCTTCACAGCCAATGAAGTACTTTTGAAGTATAGTCAATTTGTTCACAGCAAGGTCCCACAAACAGCCATGAGATAAATGTCCAGATAATCTGTTTTAGTGATGTTGGTTGATGGATAAATGTTGGCCAGGGCACTGGGAGAACTCCCCTGCTCCTCTTCGAAATAGTGCCATGGGATCTTTTACATTAACCCGAGAGGGAAGATTGTTTCGTCTACTTTACTTATGCAGACAAAAACTTTTTTGATTTAGCAGTGCAATTAAAGCATGTTCAAATTTATACGGCTGAGATATGGAGGAATAATGCATACAAGTGTAACCTGGGATAAGAAGTAGAGTGGAGGTTTATATTTTGTGCCTCAATTATTCACCATTACAAGGCCAACAAAACAAATAAACCTCTATTCAGCGAGTCTTGCTAGAAGTACATGTGGACATACTTAAGAAGGATATACTTGCCATAGAGGGAGTGCAACGAAGGTTCACGAGATTGATTCCTGGGATGGCGGGACTGTCGTATGAGAAGAGATTGAGTAAACGAGGCCTGTATTCTCTTGAATTCAGAAGAATGAGAGGGGATCTCATTGAAGCATACAAAATTATTACAGGGCTTGATAGGGTGGATGCTGGGAGAATGTTTCCCTTGGCTGGGGAGTCTAGAACCAGGGGCCACAGCCTCAGGATAAAGGGTAGGCCATTCAGGACTGAGAGGAGAAGAAATTTCTTCACACAGAAGGTGGTGAATATTTGGAATACTCTACCCCAGAGGACTGTGGAGGCTCAGTCATTGGGTATATTCAAAGCAGAAGTCGATAGATTTCTGACTAGTAAAGGCATCAAGGGATATGGCGATAGGGCCGGTGAATGGAGTGGAGGCAGAAGATCAGCCATGATCTCATTGAATGGCGGAACAGGCTCGAAGGGCCGAATGGCCTACTCCTGCTCCTATTTCTTATGCTCTTATGTTCTTACATCATAATATAAAACTCAAGAATGAGAAAGACCATTGGGCCTACTGAGCTCATCCCTTCAGTACACCAATTCTCTGTCCAACTGTGTTTTTAACAGCTGTAATATTTTCCCTACTACAGTTTGGCAGATTGTCCAAACATTTATCACTCTGGAGTACAGATATTCTCCCTCATACCTGTTTTAAATCTACTTTTCAATATCTAAATTTATAAAGCCATGATCTTGGCTTACATTCGTATATAAACTATTTAACATTTTAAAGACTTCGGTGGGAACTTCCAGCCAATACTAACTTTACAGATACATGGAGGAATAGCCACTGAGGCAAGGTAACAGCTATTCATGGAACCATACCTCAGCATGTTAATGCCTTCAGGAGAAGACAGATAAAGGAGGAGGGTAGAGATGATTCCTTGCTTCTTGAGGTATTACTGGGCCCATAACCACTGGGACTGGGCTTTGTATACTATTCCAACAGTGTCCTGGGCTTTGGGGGGGGGGCGGGGGGAAGGGGGGGACTAGTGCAAGTTTGAAACAAACTCTCAATACAGAAAAAGCTCAGTAGAAATGAAGATTACAAATCTTACTAACCAGCCGGAAAATGGACCACACTGGCAATAATGTTCAGAAGTGTGCATGCTCCAGCGCAATCTCCATCTCAACAGCACATCTCATTAGTTAGAAAACAAATTGCTCCTGTTTAGGAAAAGTTTACAGGAAGTTGAAATAACATCTCAGGGGAAGGGGAAAAAAATGAAACTGTCTGACTTGAGCAGAGATGCCGGCGGAGGACAGGGCTGATAACCGAGGTCTGCTACAGACCCAAAGCAGGTAAATGAAGAGGAGAAGGAGATAAGGTTATGGAAAGATAAGGTTATGGAAAGATAAGGTCGTAATAATTGATGACTTCAACCAACTTAACATAATGCCCTAAGAGAAGTATGCAAAAGAAAAAGCACAAGTAAATGTGCTACAAGACTGTTTGACACAGTATTTTGTGAGTTCCCCTGGGAGAACTCACATCTAGACTTGCTTCTTGCAAGATGGCATCCATAGTAGTGGAACCTCTGCAGACATACGGCAATATAATCTCTTCCACATCATCTGGCAATTGGGGCCAGCCAGGATAGAAGTATATCATTTCAGGAGAGTAATTAGGGATGAATATAATGAGACAAATTGCTAACAGGTCGGCTGAAGAAAAATGGTAACTTAAAACTGTAATATAGCCCCAGGAAAATGTGCAAGGTAAACAAGTAATTGCAAAAATAACTTGTATTTATATAGCGCCTTTAATGTAGTAAAACTGCCCAAGGCGCTTCACAGGAGTGTAATAAAACAAAAAAAAATAACAAACCAACTTGCATTTATCTCATCTCTCAGAACATCTCAAAAGCAATTCACAGATGATGAAATGCTTGGACGTCTAGTGACAGTTTGTTGAAGTTGCTAATTTTTTTACTGTTTTGACAAGAACAATTCAAATGCAAAGGAGGAGGAAAAATAAAATACAAAACAGATAGGGAAATGGGAGGGGAAGAATATTGGGAGGAGTACTGAAATGCTAAACAAGCTATAACAGATATTGAGGGTGCAAAAGGGCACTAGAGATAAACATAAAGGATATAAATTACACAGTAAACAAAGATAAAAGAAAAAAGTAGAACTAGGGAAATACTAACTCCCTATACAATCGTTGCAGTACAATAAATACCGTCAGGATCAGTGTGGAGGGTATTTGATAGGTTCAGAGACTGAAGACCTACAAATTCCTCAGTCATATAGCATATATCCTAGGGTACTTTCAGAGACTTATTGGGTGCTGGAAAGACAGTGCAGGATTGGAAATACACAAATGTAGTATCTACAAGGACCATTAGCCAATGTTAAATAATGGAAACCATTCTGAGGTACAGGTTGAAGTAGTCCTATCTAACAGCTTAATAAGGAGGAGCCAGCTGGGAATTACAAGGGGTAGATCTTACTTGACAAATCTCCTTACAAATAAAATGGAAACTCCCTATGATATAGACTATTTCAGAAAGCAATTTAATACAGAGAAGTGTGAAGTGATTCACGAGGCAATATAAACTAAATGGTACAATTTTAAAGGGGGGGCAGGAACAGAGAGACCTGGGGGTGTATGTACACAAATCTTTGAAGGTGGCAGGACAAGTTGAGAAGGCTGTTAAAAAGCACACAAGCTCCTTGGCTTTATTAATAGAGGAATAGAATACAAAAGCAGGGACATTATGCTAAACCTTTATAAAACACCCGTTAGGCCCCAGCTGGAGTATTGTGGCCAATTTTGGGCACCACACTTTAGGAAGGATGTCAAGGCTTCAGAGAGGGTACACAAGGGATTTACTAGAATGATACCAGGGATGAGGGAATTCAGTTATGTGGAGGGATTAGAGAAGCTGGGGTTGTTCTCCTTAGAGCAGAGAAGGTTAAGAGGAGATTTAATACAGGTGTTCAAAATCATGAATGGTTTTGATAGAATAAATAATGAGAAACTGTTTCCAGTGGCAGAAGGGTCAGTAACTAGAGGGCACAGATTTAAGCTGATTGGCAAACGAACCAGAGGCGACATGAGAAAACATTTTTTTATGCAGCGAGTTGTTGTGATCTGTAATGCACTGCCTGAAAGGGTGTGAGAAGCAGATTCAATACTAACATTCAAAAGAGAATTGGATAAATACTTGAAGGGAAATTTTTATTTTTTTTTAAAAACAGGCTATGGGGAAAGAGCAGGGGAGTGGGATTAATTGGATAGCTCTACCAAAGAGCCGGCACAGGCACAATGGCCTCCTTCTGTGCTGTATCATTCTATGATAAGGTGAAGCCAGACTATTACTTCAAGCTAAGCCCACTAGGGTCAGGGGATATAAATTTTAATTAGTGAAAAGTAATTTTTTTTTTTTTTTTTTTTACAAAGAGGTATCAGAAAAAGATGCTTTACTCAAAAGGGTGAAAACATTTGGAATAATTATCCAAGGAAGTCAGTAGATTTAAAAAAAAACATTAGGTGCTTTCAAAATGCAGTTGGCTGCTGGTCTAAGCTAGATGGTGTAGTAAGAGTGATGAGCTTGAATGGACCAAATGGGCTTTTCTGGTTCAACTTGTTGTATAAAAAAGTTAAAGTACAACACAGTTAAGGGTAAGTACTGTTAGTTGCTTTCTCCTTTAAATGGCTGTTTTAAAGTGAAATTGAGATTCATTCCCTGTGGCTGAGTGGTGCAAGACTATTGTAACTTGCGGTTACCCTGGCCCAGCTTCTTCCCCAGCCTCCCGACAGCAAGCCCTCTGCTGCAGAGTCAGCCCAGCAACAACCCCCCTCCCCCCAGCAGAATACCAGCAACGCTCGACCTGTGGACAACTCTTCTCCCAAGTTCCCTCTCGGCATTGTGCCCCAGTACCTGTGAGTGCACTGTATTTTGTTCCTAAAATCCAAACTGGCTCTGTTGTTTCTGGAAAGTCTTCAAAATCACCAAACCTCAAGGTGTCGTATGTTAGAGTAGCTGGGAAGAAATAAGAAAACTAGTTACAGCATCAATCTACTAAAGGATTCTGCAGATAAACATTCTCTGAATTTCCAATCCACTTTATTTTGCAGAATAGTGTGCACTTCCTGTGTCATACTTATTTCACGTCATATTTTGTTGACAACACTAAATTATTATAAAATAGCATATCCTCCAACTTATTAGGTAGAGTAGTCTAGCACTTATGGTATTGGACTAGGAACATAGGAACAGGAGTAGGCCACTTAGCCCCTCAAGCCTGTTTCGCCATTCAATGCGATCATGAGACCTAACTCCACGTAACTGAACTGTGACCCAACTCCATATAACTAGCAACCCAGAGATCGTGACATTAAATCCCACCATGCCAAGTTATGGACTGGCAACAGAAAAAATGACCATGAAAGAATTTTGTAAAAACCCAACTGATCCCTTCACGTCCTTCAGAGAAAGGAAGCTGCTGCACTCTACTCAGACTGGCCTACATGTGGCTCCTGCGCCACACGACACAGTTGACTCTTAAGGACCTCAGGGCAATTAGGGATGGACAATGAAGACTGCCTTTCCAGTGTTCTACCATATAATGTCCAACGTATCTTCGGATGGTGAGGACACAAAGTCTAATTGTTGTCAAGTCAACACAGCACAACACAGGGTAACCAGATGTTTGGCAATGGGAAATGTGTAGCGTGAGATTAGAGTTTACCTGCTCTTCAGGCTGCAAGTTAAAACGCAGAATGAAATGCCGAGCTTGCTTTCTCTTTTTTTTTGAAGTGCGATTGTTAAGATTTGCTCGAAATCATTTGCTGCATTAGGTCTCACTTCTGCCTTAATAAAAGTATCTTTTGTTGGTGGAACCGGCTCTCAGTATATCCCAAACGACTGCCGCTCTACTTTCAAGAATTAATTTTGAAAGAAATTTTCAGGAGCCAAATCAGTTGTAAGCAATTTGACGAGAATAAATTTGTGACCGAAATGTTACAGAGGGAATGCAGGGTGACCGGTAAATGTGCACACAAGTACTGGTTTGTTATACCAATAGTATTTTTGAAAACAGCAGACCTCTTGTGATGTTGCAGCAAACAACTAAAAATGGCTGCAGTCGTGGTGGGTATTGTGATGCGGCAGCAATGGTGTGATCTCTGGTTGGGAAGCATGGGTATAGTGCGTAACTAGTGGGATTGGGGACAAAATTGGGGAGTATGGTATTAGAGAAGCTGGAGTCTGAACTCTTGGAGAGAGTAGGATTTAAGATGATTTGGGGATCTGGGAGTACTGCAGTTTGATAGTACGTATTGGGTGGAGGCGTTGCGGTGTGGAAGAATGGGAGGGGCAGGGTTTTAAATTTTTTCTAGTATATTACCAATTATGAAGGTGTCAGCCGTGGCTCAGTGGTAGCACTCTCGCCTTTGAGTCAGAAGGTCATGAACACATAATCCAGGCTAACATACGGGGAGGAGAGGGGGCTGTGGGGTGTAGCAGCACGAGGAGAGGGGGAGGGTGCTGCGGGGGAGGGAGAGGGAGAGGGCGAGGGCGAGGGCTGCGGGAGGGAGAGGGAGCTGCAGGAGGGACGAGAGACGGAGAGGGGGAAATGTGCGCGCAATGGAGGGGAGCCATAATCTTCCTCTGCTACTTTGTGTACCTCATCATGCCTTATCCCTCAACTAGGAAATCTCAGGCCAAATCATGTTTTTGATTTGCAACTGTATTTGCCAGTAAATGGCTTTCTAAACTGACAAAGGCGTCCTACTGAAATACAGTTAGACACTGTACAAGATTACAGAGAATACAATGTGTCTACATGGCCTACTCCTTTTACAGGTTCCCAGACATATGCATTTTAATAAGATATTCATAATGCACAAGAAAGTATCTTATGTAGATTACAGGGAACCTATTTGCATTGATGCAGTCATTAGCAATTTAAAAATCAGTGAACCAGACTGATCTAGTTCCAAAAGACACGACCTACAACAAAACCAAATTTCAAAATTCTTTATATGTTCCAAGAACAATCACCATCAAAGTACAGCCTCCATTCAAAGTGGTCCCAACAGCAATACTATACTCGAGTCTAGATTCACTGACAGCCCTGTGAAATAGTCTGATTCAGGCAGTTCCACAGGCCAGGTGTGACCTTGAATTATTACAGACAGACAATGAAAGCCAAGAAGCTAAAAAGTGGATCCTATGGATACTGGAGATGTGTCAGACTGCCTGGGGTTACACATAGTAGTTGGTACATGCAGTAGTTACGTTATCATTGTATCGAGCTGAAACAACAACAACAACAACTTGTATTTTTTAGAACCTTTAATGTAGTAAAACATCCCAAGGTGCTTCACAGGAGCGTTATCAGACAAAATTTGACAGTGAGCCACATGAGATATTAGGGCAGATGATCAAACCCTTTGGGAACCATAGGTCCAAAGTCACCTGTTCTCCCCAAGCACGCTACACTCCCCACAAGTCATGTCTCAAATTACTGCTATACTGTATCTCAAATTTTTATTTGCTGAAAGAAATCTATCTAATTTGTATTTGAATGAATCAATACCATCTACTTCCACAGTCTCCCGAGGGAGATTGTTCTACAGATTAACCACTGGCTCACTGAAATAATGTTTCCGCAGGTTATTTTTGAATTTACCCCGCTTCAAGCGCAGGCCGTGTCCTCTGGTTCTCTTGTTCTAGACAAGGTGAAACAGCTGGTCATGGTTTAACATCAGGGATGTCAAATGTACAGCCCGTGATACAGTTTTATCTGGCTCACGTGTTGTGCTCACGGTTTGTGTGTGTCTTGGAATGAGACACTAATCTCCTGAGCACTGCTTCTAACAGCCTTTTAAACTTGGCACCACAGTATCGCGTCCCTTCCCACTCCGTCTCAAGAATCACTGCAGACCTGGAAAAACTAGTCAGGACTTGCACAGCACATGCTCCACCTAGTTTTTCCACACATTTTGCAGAAGGATCCTGAAACAGGCGCAGGACCCTTTTTTGCATTGATTCAATGCGGAGTTCAGGTAGCTGCCAGGTCCACCTAAAATCTGAGGACCAATATGGCGGCAGCCATGCCACCGGCACAGATTAGGTGCAGGACCTTGCGCCCAGAAATTGGTATACATTGCACCTGTTTTACACCCATAAACCAATGTTCCATGTAAGCTGCGCTTTGTTCTGCGTGGCCTGTTTCTTTTAGTGCGCGGTCCCTTCAAATTTCTGCGCAGGCGCGGTATTTACAATGGGGAAACCGGTGAGCGGCCTGCGCGGGACCTTTCAGATCACTGCATGGCCGCACGCGTGAACAACTTGCGAAACGAGTACCCATTTCTACCCACAGTGTGTCCAAATAACATGCTGAATGTAGCCCACGCCAAGTGCTAGGATGTCGAATCAGGCCCACCATACAAAATGAGTTTGACACCCCTGGTCTACATTATCTAATCTTTAGAATCCTAAAATCAGCAATCATATCCACACTCAACCTTCTCTTTTCCAGTGAGAACATTTCCAACATGTTCCATTCTCAACTCCTCAGATAATGAAGCAGTCCATGCCCGCATGCAGCAATGACCTGGACGACATTCAGGCTTGGGCTGATAAGTGACAAGTAACATTCCTGCCACACAAGTGCCAGGCAATGACTATCTCCAACAAGCAAGAGTCTAACCACCTCCCCATGACATTTCAATGGCATTACCATCGCCAAATCCCCCACCATCAATATCCTGGGGGTCACCATTGACCAGAAACTTAACTCAACCAGCCACATAAATACTGTGGCCACAAGAGCAGATCAGAGGCTGGGTATTCTGTGGCGAGTGTCTCACCTCCCGACTCCCCAAAGCCTTTCTACCATCTACAAGGCATAAATCAGGAGTGTGATGGAATACTCTCCACTTGCCTGGATGAGTGCAGCTCCAACAACACTCAAGAAGCGTCGACACCATCCAGTACAAAGCAGCTCGCTTGACTGGCACCCCATCCACCACCTTAAACATTCACTCCCTCCACCACCGGCGTACTGTGGCTGCAGTGTGTACCATCTACAAGATGCACTGCAGCAACTCGCCAAGGCTTCTTCGGCAGCACCTCCCAAACCTGCGACCTCTACCATCTAGAAGGACAAGGGCAGCAGGCGCATGGGAACACCACCACCTCCAAGTCACACACCATCCTGACTTGGAAATATATCACCGTTCCTTCATCATCACTGGGTCAAAATCCTGGAACTCCGTCCCTAAGAGGAGTGTGGGAGTACCTTCACCACACGGACTGCAGCGGTTCAAGAAGGCGGCTCACCACCACCTTCGCAAGGGCAGCTAGGGATGGCCAATAAATGCTGGCCTTGCCAGCGACGCCCACATCCCAGGAGCAAATTTTAAAAAATGACAATCTCTCAACATAATCCAACCCCTCCATCCCCTCAATCATTCTGGTTGCTCTCTTCTGTATCCTTTCAATAGCTGAAATATCCTTTCTGTACTGCGGTGACCAGGACTGTATACATTATTCTAAGTGCGGTCACAGCAATGCTTTATAAAGTGGCAGGATTACCTCCCTATTTAAGCTCAATATTAACCTTTTAATACATCCCAACATCCGGTTTCCTTTACATTCATTCTATTTTGCAGAATAAACCCTTCGTCTTATATAAAATATTAGACGTCATTTTCTCAAAAGGAAAACAATATCGCAGTTTGCAAACCTCGTGTCGTGCCCCCCTCTCTCATTTCTACCACTAATGGCCCATCTATCAAGAATAAAAATAAACAGATAAAGACAGACAGAATATATAAATTGCATTTATATACACCTTATCGCATCCTTGGGATAATGAATTACTTGTTGGAAGTGCAGTCACTGTTGTGATGCAGGATTAATGAACTTTTGCCGTAACCCCAAACAGCGGAGGGAATCTCGTGATGTCTCAGAATTTCCACTGAGGCAACTTTTAAAAAAAAACTGACTGGCTGCCCAATTTATACATCTTACTGTGTGCAATTGGAATGTCAACCACACCACACAAAGCACAAGAGGTCAGAGGAATGGCTGGTATAGAAAATAGAAATAGGACAGTGGGAGACTCTTCTAAATCGGAGGTTGCGGCACTTTGCTAGTGCACTTTTATCAGTACCATTACACCACAGAAAAAATATACAAAACACTTTGTTGTTCTGCAATATACTTATTGTACGATATCCTTAATCATAGAATGGTTACAGCATGAAAGGCGGCCATTCAGCCCGTCCAGACTCTCAGCTAGTCCCACTCCCTCGCCCTTTTCCCGTAGCCCTGCAAATTTTCTTTCAGATACTTATCCAAGTCCCTTTTGAACGATAAGATTGAATCTGCCTCCACCACCACCTTTTCAGGCAGTGCATTCCAGATCTTAACCACTCGCTGTGTAAAAATGTTTTTTCTTACGACGCCTTTGGTTCTTTTGCCAATCACCTCAAATCTGTGTCCTCTGGTTCTCGACCCTTCTGCCAATGGGAACAGTTTCTCTCTATCTACTCTGTCTAGACCCCTCACGACTTTGAACACCTCTATCAGATCTCCTCTCAATCTTCTCTGCTCCAAGGAGAACAACCCCAGCTTCTCCAGTCTATCAACGTAACTGAAGTCCCTCATTCCTGGAATCATTCTCATAAATCTTTTCTGCACCCTCTCAAAGGCCTTTACGCCATGCCTCTATTTATGATGCCCAGGATCCCGTAAGACTTATTAACTGCTTTCTCAACCTGCCCTGTCACCTTCAACGATTTGTGCACATATACCCCCAGGTCTCTCTGTTCATGCACCCCCTTTAGGGTTGTACCATTTAGTTTGTATGTCCTCTCCTCATTCTTTCTACCAAAATGTATCACTTCACACTTTTCTGCATTAAATTTCATCTGCCATGTGTCTGCCCATTTCACCAGCCTGTCTATGTCTTCCTGAAGTCTATCACTATCCTCCTCACTGTTCACTATACTTCCAAGTTTTGTGTCATCTGCAAATTTTGAAATTGTGCCCTGTACACCCACATCCAAGTCATTAATATATATCAAGAAAAGCAGTGGTCCTAGAACCGACCCCTGGGGAACACCACTGTGTACCTTCCTTCAGTCCGAAAAACAACCGTTCACCGTTACTCTCTGTTTCCTGTCACTTAACCAATTTCATATTCATGCTGCCACTGTCCCCTTTATTCCATGGGCTTCAACTTTGCTGGCAAGCCTATTATGTGGCACTTTGTCGAACACCTTTTGGAAATCCATGTACACTACGTCAACTGCATTACCCTCATCAACCTTCTCCGTTACCTCATCAAAGAACTCAATCAAGTTGGTTAAACACGATTTGCCTTTAACAAATCCGTGCTGGCTTTCTTTAATTAATCCACACCTATCCAAGTGACTTAATTTTGTCCCTGATTACTGTTTCTAAAAGCGTCCCCGCTACCAAGGTTAAACTGACTGGCCTGTAGTTGCTGGGTTTATCTTTACACTCTTTTTTTTAACAAGGGTGTAACATTTGCAATTCTCCAGTCCTCTGGCACCACCCCTGTATCTAAGGAGGATTGGAATATTATGGTCAGTACCTCCACGATTCCTGCCCTCAATTCCCTCAGCATCCTAGGATGCATCCCATCCGCTCCTGGTGACTTATCTACTTGAAGTACAGCCAGCCTTTCTAATACCTCTATCAATTTTTATCCTATCAAGTATCGCCACTACTCTTCCTTTACTATGTCTATGGCAGCATCCTCTTCCTTGGTGAAGACAGATGCAAAGTACTCGTTTAGTACCTCAGCCATACCCTCTGCCTCAATGCATAGGTCCTCCTTTTGTTCCCTAATCGGCCCCACCCCTCCTCTTACTATCCTTTTACTATTTATATGCCTATAAAAGACTTTTGGATTATCTTTTATGTTGGCTGCCATTCTATTCACATACACTCTCTTTGCCCCTCTTATTTTCTTTTCCATTTCTCCTCTGACCTCTGTGTACAGCCTGATTCTCAGATTTATTTGCAACCTGAAATCGGTCATACGCACTCTTTTTCTGCTTCATCATATTGGCTATCTGTTTCGTCATCCAGGGAGCTCTGACTTTATTTGCCCTACCTTTCCCCCTAGTGGGAAATATACCTCGACTGTACCCGAACTATTTCCTCTTTAAAAGCAGCCCATTGTTCCACTACAGTTTTGCCTGCCAATCTTTGATTCCAGTTTACCCGGGCCAGATCCGTTCTCATCCCACTGAAATTGGCCTTCCCCCAGTTAAACATTCTTACTCTAGATTGCTCCCTGTCCTTTTCCATAGCTAATCTGAACCTTATGATACTATGATCACTGTTCCCTAAATGTTCACCGACTGACACTTGCTCCACTTAATCTACCTCATTCCTCAAAGTGCTACCACCACGAGTGAGATCACAACCACCAGTGCTTCACTGTAGTGATACACA
Organism: Squalus acanthias; assembly: GCA_030390025.1. Classification (NCBI taxonomy): domain Eukaryota; kingdom Metazoa; phylum Chordata; class Chondrichthyes; order Squaliformes; family Squalidae; genus Squalus; species Squalus acanthias. Next base: position 80,459,916 of record CM059429.1, on the reverse strand, counting down.
GCTTCGAACATCCTCTCCAGATAAATTTTGACCTCCCAAACTGTCGTGCTGGGTGTTATACCACAGTTCATAACAGTGTTAAATGCATCCAACCCATGCTACATCCAACCTGGAATGCTCGATGCAGACACTTAGCACGCTTGATAAATCGGAGCATAGAGTACCAAAACAAAGAGATAATTCGAATACCTTTCCAAATCATTGGTTAGACTGCAGTTGGAATATTGTGCACAGTTTTGGGCATTCTGCTTTAGGAAGGATGTCAAGGCCATGGAGCGAATGCAGAAAAGAATCACTAAAATGCTACCGGGGAGGAGAAGCTTTAGTAATGAGCAGAGACTAAAGAAACTGGGTCTTTTCCCAGTAGAACAGAGAAGGTTAAGCAAAGCTCTGACAGAGATGCTCAAAATTATAAAAGGTTTTGATAAGGTAAATAGCAAGAAATTATTTCCACTATGTATATGCATATGCAAGGAGTTGTTAAGACATGGACTGTCCTACCAGCAACCGTGATGGAAGCAGAATCCATAACAGCTTTTCAAAGGGAAGTGGATGAATGATTGGAAAAATAAAAATGTAAAAGGGATTAGGAAAAGTGCAGGGGAATGGGAATAAGTGGACAGCTCTTTCAGAGAGCTGACACAGCCACGGTGGGCTGAGGCATCATCTGTGCCGCTAAAATTGCGATTAGTTGCTGAGCACTGCTACACAAGTTTGAATAAAAGGAAAAAAAAAACTGCAAATGCTGGAAATTTGAAATAAAAGATGCTGGAAATATACAGCAGGCTCTGTAAAGAGAAAAGATAGACTAATGTCTTGGATATAATCCTTCTACTGAATAATGTAAACTCACCTGCTCATTCCCAATTCATTTAAGCAGCTTAAAACTGAGCCCCCGTCTGCACTCTAGGTGGACATAAAAGATCCCGTGGCACTATTCAAGGGCAGGAGTGTCCTGGCCAATGAATATCCCTCAACCAACATCACTAAAACAGATTAACTGCTCTTTATCTCCTTGCTGTTTGTGGGAGCTTGCTGTGCTCAAATTGGCTGCTGTGTTTCCTATATTACAACAGGGACTACACTTCAAAAGTACTTCAGTGGCTGTAAAGTGCTTTGGGACGTCTTGATATTGTAAAAGGTGCTACAGAAATCCTGGTTCTTTCTTTCCTTCAAATAATTTAAAACCGACTGCTCCATCACCTGAAGGCTAGCAGTGCATCGCTTACTCCCCTCTGACTCACTGTTCGAATTGTAGGCTTTCCGTTGCCATTATTTTCTTGGAGACAGCGTCACTGAGACGGCCTAACAAACACAGTAATTACCACTCACCATGAATGACTTCATAAATTACTAGGCAAAAACTATATAATGGAGCTTTGTATCTGCAGTAAATGTTGTGACTGCAATATCTACCAATTTTGTTCCTTTTTTGTTGTTTTCCCTCTTCTAATTGGTGATTAACAAAAGTAAAATAACCACATTCCTAAGAAAATTATACCAATATCACAGTAAAAAACATTTCTTGAGACAGCTCCTCATCCCCCTGCGCTGCCCACTTTAGAGCCTTTTAAGAGGGCAAAAAAATAGCATTTTAAAGTAGAAAGAGGGAAAATGGTGTCCAATAGTGCACCTCACTAACAGTGGAGACACTCGGGTAAAGGCTCAGTCCCAGCTCCCATGCTGTCCGATTCACACCAGCCTCCTTGCTCAGTGGCCTATAACTGGAGTGCTGGGAATTCGCTTCATCGCCTGTAGCTCGCTGCTGTGCTTCCCAAGTGATGGGAACTACAATCACAGGCACCATGCCATTTCAGGATCCTCTGGAGTTTAGTAAATGACATCAGGTGCTAAACATCTGTACTGGATCTGAGTGAGTGAGGCCACAGCAAAGATCAGAAACCACAGTCCTGGCCCAGGACTACTCACCATAAATCTGCTGCTAAGTATACTGTCAGTGGTACATACTTTAGCAACAGTCACACCAAACTCCTACTTCAACAAAAGCAAAATACTGCGGATGCTGGAAATCTGAAATAAAAACAGAAAATGCTGGCAATACGCAGCACGTCAGGCAGCATCTGCAGAGAGAAACAGTGTTAACGTTTCAGGTCGATGACCTGACGAAGGGTCATCGACCTGAAACGTTAACACTGTTTCTCTCTCTGCAGATGCTGCCTGACCTGCTGAGTATTTCCAGTATTTTCTGTTTTTATTCCAAACTCCTACTTTCTACTTCCATTCTAAAGTTTTAAAAACAATATCCCTGTTAGAGAATTTACCATAAGTTACAATCAAGGCCCTGATTACAGATCACAACAGTTCAATAGCCAAGAACATACTGCAAATCACAGCACAATATTTTCATAGGTTACTGAAGTTACTGCAATGGGTTCAATGAATGGAACCCAGATGGGAGCAGTGCGGCTAGAGTGAAATAGCCTCACCTAAATTGGCCAAAAAATGAGAAAGCACTCCAGAATGGGCTCCCTCACTGACCAAACCAGCCCACTGCAGAGCCCTCCAAGCAAGCTTCCTCACTGACCAAACCAGCCCACTGCAGAGCCTCCAGAGTGGGCACCCCACTGACAATCTGGTCTCTGTGTCTTATTGTCCTCTCAACCTTTCATCTCGGTGGCTCACACTGATTTTGAGTGAGCCTAAAAAGTATGGATGCCTGACTAAGCTTCCTCACTGCCCAAACCAGCCCACTGCAGAGCCGAGTGGGCTTTCACAGGTGGGGCAGACGGTGGTTGAAGGGGTGGGTGGGGTGCTTGGGATGACGTGCGCTCCTTCCGCTTGCTCCCAGCGAAGAGACTCGAGGTGTTCAGCGCCTTCCCGGATGCTTCTCCTCCACTTTGTGCGGTCTTGGGCCAGGGATTCCCAGGTGTCGGTGGGGATATTGCACTTTTTCCAAGGAGGCTTTGAGGGTGTCCTTGAAGCGTTTCCTCTGCCCACCTGGGGCTCTCTTGCAGTGTCGGAGTTCAGAGTAGAGCGCTTGTTTTGGGAGTCTCGTATCGGGCATGCGGACGATGTGGCCCGTCCATCGGAGCTGATCGAGCGTGGTCAAAGCTTCAATGCTGGGGATGTTGGCCTGAGCGAGAACACTGACGTTGGTGCGCCTATCCTGCCCATGGATTTGCAGGATCTTGCGGAGGCAGCGTTGGTACCTCTCCAGTGCTTTGAAGTGCCTGCTGTATATGGTCTATGTCTCTGAAGCATACAGGAGGATGGGTATCACTACTGCTCTGTAGACCATGAGCTTAGTGCCGGGTCGGAGGTCCTGGTCTTCAAACACTCTCTTCCTCAGGCAACTGAAGGCTGCACTGGCACACTGAAGGCGGCGTTGGACTTAGTCATCGACATCTGCCCTTGTTGACAGTAGGGTCCAGAGGTATGGAAAGTGGTCCACGTTGTCCAAGGCCTCATCATGGATTTTGATAATCGGGGGGCAGTACTGTGTGGCGGGGGCAGGTTGGTAGAGGACCTTTGGCTTACGGATGTTTAGTGTAAGGCTCATGCTCTCGTACGCTTCGGTGAAGGTGTTGACGATGGTTTCTCTTATTTGGAAGGGGGAGAGCATGCCAGGGGATCTCAGAGATGCCATAATCGTGACCATCTTCAAGAAAGGTGACAAGTCCGATTGCGGCAATTACAGAGGAGTCTCCCTGCTGTCTGCCACAGGAAAAGTCATTGCAAGAATCCTCCTCAATCGCCTTCTCCCAGTGGCTGAAGAGCTCCTCCCAGAGTCGCAATGCGGATTCCGCCCACTAAGGGGCACAATGGACATGATCTTCACCGCGCGTCAACTACAAGAGAAATGCAGGGAACAGCACCAACCGCTGCACATGGCCTTCTTTGACCTCACAAAGGCCTTCGACACAGTCAACCGTGTGGGAAAATCTAAATCACATTTCAGCACATAACCCGATAAAAGAAATTGTAGCCAATCTTGCCATTTGTTTACAGAACTGGTCCAGAAGCACACAGATGCAGATTAATTTATTAAAGCATTTCCATGACACAGGCCTCACTAAAGATGTTCAAGAACTAGATATCATATTGTTATATTCCTTTCTGATCCTCTCCTGACATCAGCATGTGTGACCTGCACGAAGTGGAGATGTCACTGCACATATTTGTATTTTACATTTAGTGCACTCTGCTCAAAACATGAGGGATACCTACTCTGGGGGGGAATGGAACAGTTTCTACTTCAGGCACCCAAGTGTCAGCACCAAGTGCTTCCAGGTCAGGTAGAGCAGAGCCGTATGTAGAGTCACGCTCCTTCCATTCCGCATCCCCTACTGCACCAGTGTGATAATATTTCCATTACCCAGACCAGGTTTTATTTTTCAAATTTTAAACAGATTCCAAGTGCAGCTTGTACTTTATTTTTAAGAAACAGTGAAGAAAGGGCTTAAAGTTCTGTCTGACTGGAGCATGATGAGAAAAGGATTTCGGTCTCTGACTTGTGCTGTACCTCTCAGCTATAAATATAACTGGTGAAACTTCACCTGAAAAACCTCATAAATCCTGATTCTTCATGAGGAGATACACCTTCTCAGATGTGAATTAGCCTGCTATTTTCTGACCAAATCCTACTAATTCATGATGGGAAATTCTGCATATGCTTAGACTGTGCCATCTCCCTGAAGGCAATGTAGCTCTAGGTTAAAATATCAACCTCAAGCCCAGGCTTTTAAGAGAGGCTGAGGCCTTTATGCCAAACATTAATGAAGCTACTCAACTTTATAGGCGAGTTTAATCATGCTATTGTGAAACATGGACTGTGTTTTTATTATGTTGGAACCCTTAATTTTTAGCCATACTTGTCAGGCTAAGGGAAAGATAGGTACACAAAACATTTTTGGAAAAGCATTTTGAATGCTTTCTCTTTCTTAATTTGCATATGATCCAATTACAATAAATCTGTATATCAGCTGGAACTTATTTGCATTGTGGTTGACTAAATTAACAACTTGAATTTATACAGCACCTTTAACATAATAAAACATTCCAATCGCTTAACTGGAAGAATGTGAATATAATCCAATTTGCACCATACAAATTTGAATGTAGGAAATTTAAGCAGCACATCGATGGCGTGCGCGGAAATCACAAACTAGATCTACCATTTTTATATCGGCAGATCTCCCAGATATTACTAGCTGCTTACGGTGAGTTGGGAGTACGCGCTGCTTTGTCGTCTGCTTAGGCAGTCCCTCGAAACCAAGGATGACTTGCTTCCACATTAAAAATGAGTTCTTAGGTGACTGATGAGTCTAATGCGGGACCTACAGTCTGTCACAGGTGGGGCAGACGGCGGGTGGGTGGGGTGCTTGGGCTGACGTGCGCTCCTTGCGCTTGGCTTCCGCTTGCTCCCGGCGAAGAGACTCGAGGTGTTCGGCGCCTTCCTGGATGCTTCTCCTCCACTTTGTGGGGTCTTGGGCCAGGGATTCCCAGGTGTCGGTGGGGATGTTGCACTTTTTCCAAGGAGGCTTTGAGGGTGTCCTTGAAGCGTTTCCCCTGCCCACCTAGGGCTCTCTTGCCGTGTCGGAGCTCCGAGTAGAGCGCTTGTTTTGGGAGTCTTATATCGGGCATGCGGACAAGGTGACCCGTCCATCGGAGCTGATCGAGCGTGGTCAAAGCTTCGATGCTGGGGATGTTGGCCTGAGCGAGAACACTGACGTTGGTGCGCCTATCCTGCCAATGGATTTGCAGGATCGTGCGGAGGCAGCGTTGGTGGTACCTCTCCAGTGCTTTGAGGTGCCTGCTGTACATGGTCCACGTCTCTGAGGCATACAGCAGGGCGGGTATGACTACTGATCTGTAGACCATGAGCTTGGTGCCAGGTTTGAGTTCCTGGTCTTCAAACATTCTCTTCCTCAGGCAACCGAAGGCTGCACTGGCACACTGAAGGCGATGTTGGACTTTGTCATCGACATCTGCCCTTGTTGACAGTAGGCTCCCGAAGTATGGAAAGTGGTCCACGTTGTCCAAGGCCTTGTCATGGATTTTGATAATCGGGGGGCAGTACTGTGTGGCGGGGGCAGGTTGGTAGAGGACCTTTGTCTTACGGATGTTTAGTGTAAGGCCCATGCTCTCGTACGCTTCGGTGAAGGTGTTGACATGCTGTTTTGTAATATGAGTGTTGCATCATGCAACACACAATGTATTATCAGGACCACTAATTTAAATCGCTGGTTGAGCTGAATTGCATTTTTAACTACAAAGAACATAAGAAATATGAGCAGGAGTTGGCCATTTGGCCCTTCAAGCCTGATCCGCCATTCAATAAGATCGTGGCTGATCTTTGACCTCATCTCCACTTTTCTGCCCGATCCCCATATCCCTTGGCTCCCATAATATTTTGGGATCTCTGCTGGTCTCTCCCAGGAGAGAAAATATACATTAATAAAATTAACTTTTACATTCAATTTAGCAAAAGTATGTCAGCAATTTTTGCAACTCGAAGTGGGAGAAAATGAGAAGGGTCTTGCAATTAGCATCCTCGGTGAATGGCCAGTCTTGATGTCAATCATCGTTTACAAAATTTACCTTAACAAAAGGTCACCTCAGAGGAAAGTCTGAAAGTTGTTTTTCCTCAATAACACCCTGATTAAATGGTTTACGTTGTTGAGGTTTTTATGCCAATACCTGACAGGCTTTGCACCTTATTCACTCCACTGCAAGGGGATGGGGCTTACAAAGTCCTGTGTGAATGGACAGCCTTGCTCTCAAGTCACAACAAATTATCTTAGAAAAGATCATTGAACTCAGGTAAAAGTCCCAAAATCCATGGTTTACACTATTTTCTTCAGATTACAGTAAATAGTGTTCCCCTTAATCACTGCAGCTAGTACAATCTGAAGAGAAACATTTTCCATTTGGGCTAACAAGATCGCACTGCTTCATCCTGGGAAACTGTAGTTTCACTGCACATTACATACAGGAAACTTTCGTTTATCCGGCATCGACGGGACCGGCGTGGTGCCGGTTTATCGAAAGTACCGGATAACGGAGAGTTATATCTACCGAGGCTATTTTTAACAAAGAGACTCCAGGCAGCGCGGGAGAATCAAATCCTGCTACTGCAGTGTTTCGGACTTCTGACAGCGCCAGGTGGCCGAGTAGTGGCACTTTTGAAAAGTACCCCTACTGACTAAATCGGCGTTCGCGGACTCGGACTCGGGATCGGCAACATTGCCGGTTATTTGAGAGGAGTTTTCGGAGCACTCAGCGTTCGCGGAGACTCGACTGCGACTCGGCAACATTGCCGGTTATTTGAGAGGAGTTTTCGGAGGATGATTTTTGCCGGTTAAGCGAGAATTCCGGATATTTGGGTGCCGGATAAACGAAAGTTTCCTGTACATAGAATTACACAGAATTTACAGCACAAAAACAGGCCATTCAGCCCAACTGGTCTGTGTCAGTGTTTATGCTCCACACAAGCCTTCTCCCACCCCTCTTCATCTAACCCTATCTGCATATCCGTCTATTCCTTTCTCCCTCATGAACATGACTAACCTACTCCTGTTTATCTACAAGTATAGGACACAGTGACACAAATCATATCGTCATAACACTTCTTGAGGCATCGCCAGATTATCTGAAGAATAAAATTATCATTGGAAGACAAGAGTCAGAAATTCTCTCGTTAGACATATAGCCTTTCAATCATAGTGAGAAAATCCTACTGAGGCATGGAGGGAAATTGTGCACACGACACATGCTCACACTGCAACATGTCCCTGAAGCCAACATGATGGATCCGGGTCCAAGTATCAATACTAAGCCCAGACCTTTGAGAGGCTGAAATATTCATGTAAAATAATGAATTAAGCTATTTAAAAAACAAAAGACAATTTAATAGGCAATTTTAACCATAGTATTATAAAATGGGCATTTTTAAAAATGTTAGAAACCTTATTTTAGCCAGAACAAAAAGAATGGTTGACGCAAAATATTTCAAAGGGCCGAATGGCCTACTCCTATTTCAAAATGTATTTTGTTACGATTTGGTTGGTTCACTTTCTCCTTTCTAACAAATTTACACAGGACTGACATACAATTAATTAATTTGAATCACTTAGTAAACTTGCATACGGTGAGTAAGAAGGAGGGTAATTAATGAGACTGGGTGGCTTACGTAGAGAAAAACCATCAGCCCAGACTTAATGGCCTGTTTCTATGCTGTAACATGCTTTGATTCCATGTTGGCTCATCAGCTAGAGGTAGTTTGCATTAAAGAATTTTGCATATAACTGGCCTAAACAAAGTGTGATGGTCCCATTACAGGAAGTGCACACAGATTTACTGTTTTTCTAATATAAATGTACTAGCAGATCACTTCTGATTCTACCCAGAGTGAGTCAGAGGTTATCTGTTGTGAGGAGAGGTGCTCGGCTGTGGGAGCAGTGCCCATCTCCACTACAAGGATTTAGAAAGAAGTCTGTACGAGTTCTGCTCAGAGACACTGAATAAATGGTTTCTGAATCTAGCATTTTCCTTGTGCAACCTAGTGGAAAAGTCGCTGTGCCAAGACTAGATAGCTCATAACAGAATGGAACACACACAGGACGAGGGCCTGCAGCACTCTATAGTGAAGCCACAATAAAATAACTGGCACAAAGAACATGGGCAAAGTGTGAAGCTAAATGCTTCCCCCAGGCTGAGGCCCATCCTCCTCCTTTTGCTAGGTCTTTGCTCCATATTTACTCATCCTTACACAGGCATACACACAAACACGACACTATGACACAGTGCATCGCTGTTGTTTGAAGGCTGCCTTCCAGACGACTTTGTAACATATGTTCCTTTTCTATTTTTTTTTGTAAGAGTGCCCAGGAAGCCGGCCAGCAGTCCCAGTGCCACCGAAGGACCATGCATCATTCACACCACCTGTCGCAACCAACATCACAGTTATGTCCATCCAAGAGGATTACTGAGTTTGAGGAGGTAGCACAAGGTGAATCACAATATATGCGTGAGGAGCAACAAGTGGTGCTGGCAGACCCTAGGGATTCGATCCTCACAGGACCCACTTATAAAAAGATTGCTGCCTGAGCAAAACTGTCAACTGGAGCCATTCGCGTGTCAAAAACTGCCACAAGGTGTGGCTTACTAGCATAGAAAGCCCATCACAGCAGTTGTGCTGGACGCTCAACTATTCTACAATGGAGCACGTGCCAACTCCAGGAGCATCTGCAGCAGAGCCGACGGGGAGGAAGTCCCAAGTCCAATTGGAGCCTCACTTGTGAATGCTCAGACTGCTGTCAATCTACAAGTGATTCTCTTGTCCAGCTTCCACATGCTGGGGCGTTGGATTGCGAGAACCCCGAGGCAGGACTTCATGGAGCCTATTGCTGCCCAAAGTTGCTCCCCTGCAAATCAGTAGCCGTGCCAATGGAGTGCCTAGCAGCAGGGGCATGGATGTTCGACACACGATGAAGCTGCTGTCTCGCAAGGCGACACCACACCTGCACCATCCAACAACCACTCTCTCTCTCTCTCTCTCTCCCCCCCCCCCCAAAAGCAAATGGCAAATGTGCCTGAAAACAGGTGAAACGAGTCGGCAGAAGCAATTGCAAGGCCATCACAGGAACTAGCACAAGGAGATACAGGGCCAGCTCAATCCCAAGTGGTTACTCCTTAGCCCCAGCAGCCGGTTACTCCTTCCACTGAGAAGTCAAAGATTAGGAGTCAAAAGGCACACAATACACTCAAAGAGGAAGCACCGCGACAAAAAACACTAACACGGCAGACAATTATGAGGGAAATAAATTGATTGCATTTTGACTTGGGTTCAGAGAGTTACTTTCTGAAGCTCCCTCCACCACTGGTGTACCGTGACTACAAGATGCACTGCAGCAACTCGTGAAGGCTTCTTCAATAGCACCTCCCAAACCCGCGACCTCTGCCACCTAGAAGAACAAGGGCAGCAGGCGCATGGGAACACCATCACCTCCAAGTTCCCCTCCAAGTCACACACCATCCTGACTTGGAAATATATCGCCGATCCTTCATCGTTGCTGGGTCAAAATCCTGGAACTCCCTCCCTAACAGCACTGTGGGAGCACCTTCACCGCACGGACTGCAGCGGTTCAAGGCGGCGGCTCACCACCATCTTCTCAAGGGCAATCAGGGATGGGCAATAAATGCTGGCCTTACCAGCAACGCCCACATCCCATAAACAAATAAAAAAAAGTAGCAGCAAAGGGTGGGCACAGATGGTAGCTGAGGTAGTGCACAAGGTCAGTGACAGTATTTTGGGCTACTTGATCGGGTACATGTAGACAGAACTGTGTTAAAAGGGACTAGTTCAGGCACCCAGCTGAACATTTATATGCTGCACAGGTGCTTTTTGTTTAAAATTTGTTCTTGGTTTGTGTGCAACACTGGCAAGGTCACATTTATTGCCCATCCCTAGTTAACTAGAGCACTGTTTCAAGGTGCCACTGGTATTCTGTGCAAGGATCCTAGTAGCTGCAAGGGCTTCATTATTCCCAACACTCTGCTCTGTCCATGACTGGTGCAAGAGTGTCATTAGCCACAGCTGAAGAATGTAGCGTTAATCCGAGGAACCATCCTTAAAGTCTGTATTTGCCTTCAAATAAGGGTGGCATAGACGATTGCCTTAGAATGAAGTGGGCATTGACCTAATCGCTGATCAGCTGAACACTGATGGTGTTGAACCCCTTTCAGTTCATGCAGGCCATAGCATTGTGGAGATGACCACCTAGGCTTTGGGGCATCCAGCAATGTGATGAATTTGGGTAGCTCGATCACACTGCTGTTGTTGTTCAGTGGGAAAGGTATTGAATGAATTAGTCCAACTGAACAATGCACTAGGGACCCATTTCATAGGTCTGTGCGCTGCAAATTGCCTCATATTGCAAACGTCCCTGTGGCAAACTGGAAGGGTCCAGATGCATAAAGGTGAAGGTGGTGGTGACCTTGTCTACTACTAACAGTTCTGTCCCCATGGTGAGGTTGACTGTAGGTTTGTTTACAGCAGTTGGCACAGCTCTGCAATTGCGCCCTGCTGAACCAGAGTCTGTAAAGGCAGTTTTCCTCGTGACAATGGCAGATAGATGTAACTGGGCCTGTAGAGACAGTCGCTTGGGTAAGATGACTCCACACAGCCTGCCTGGCATCCATTCTTCAATCTTCTTCACCCTCTTCCATCAAATTCAAGGAGAGGCAAGCACTGAATCTGATTTACTGCTAACTTACAGCTCAATTGCATCAAAAATTTATGGAGCAGTCCAGCGTGAAGGAATCACTTCCCAAAAGGCAAAAATGTGACTGGTTCTTAACAGACATCATAAATGGGTCAGCTTAGCACACTGCATCTGTGCAGCATCAACCTGGGATTTCAAGTGCTACCGGTTGTTCATTCACACATGATTAGGCATAAATGGAGTTCTTGCAGGAACAACCGGCGCTGGCGATCCACCAGGTTCAACATCTCGGGCAACGTGCCAAAAAGAGTGGGCCCGGGGGAGGAGGTGGAAAGCCACCAAGTTCAGGATGTCCCCACTTCCCAGTATGCCTAGATGTCGATAGGCAAGTCTACACTTTTATGCCGTGAATATAGATGAGGATTGAATACATTATGCAATGATAATCAGAAATGTACATGAATGTAAATTATACTCAGCACAGAATGCCAGCCTTAGTTCAGTGGTAGCACTTGTCTCTGAATCAGGTGGTCATAGGTTCAAGTTCCAATCCAGGATTTGAGCATATAATCTGGACTGGCACTCCAGTCAGGATATGAATAAGGATCAAATATAGTGTACCTGTATGTGGCAGATCTGTTGCTGAGGACGAAGTAAAACATACGATTGTTTAATCCGCAAAAGGAGGAGATATTAGAACAGGTGACCAAAAGCTTGGTCAAAGAGGTAGGTTTTAAGGAGCACCTTAAAGGAGGAAAGAGAGGTGGAGGAGTTTGGGGAGGGAATTCCAGAGCTTAGGGCCTAGATGGCTGAAGGCACGACCGCCAACGGTGGGGCGAAAGGAGTTGGGAATGCGCAAGAGGCCAGAGTTGGAGGAACGCAGAGTTCTCGGAGGGTTGTAGAGCTGGAGGTGATTACAGAGAAAGGTAGAGGCAAGGTCATGTCGGGATGAGGACAAGGATGAGAATTGTAAAATGGAGGCGGTGTCGGACCGGATGCCAATGTAGGTCAGCGAGCACAGAGATGGGTGAACAGGACCTGGTGCAGGATAAGGTATGGGCAGCAGAGTTTTGGATGAGCTGGTTTGTGGAGGGTGGAAGATGGGAGGCCGGCCAGGAGAGCGTTGGAATAGTCGATTTTGGAGGTAACAAAAGCAGGGATGAGTATTTCATCAGCAGATGGGCTGAAGCAGGGGTCGAGATGGAGGTGGCAGTAGGCGGTCTGTGTGATGGAGAGGATATGGGGTCAGACGCTCATCTGAGTCAAATAAAACACCGAGGTCTGGTTCAGCCTCAGCCAGTGGCCTGGGGGGGAGGAGGGGGGTGTAATTTGTGACCAGGGGCCAAAGACAATGGTTTCCATCTTCTTTAATTGCAGGAGATTGTGGCACATCCAGGACTTGATATTAATCAAGCAGTTTGACAACACAAAGACAGTGGGGGGGATGGGGGGTTGAGAGGTGGTGGTGAGTTAGAGCTGGGTGTCGTCAGTATATATACGGAACCGGACGCTGTGGCCGAGGGGCAACACGTAGATGAGAAATAGGAGGGGGGCTTAACAGTGCGAGGGTGGGAAGAGAAGCCATTACAGGAGATTTTCTGGCTGTGACTGGATAGATAAGAGTGGAACCAGGCGAGGGAGGTCACACCCAGCTGGACGACAGAGAGGTGTTGGAGGAGAATGCTTTGATGTGCCAAAGGCTGCATACGGGTTGAGAAAGCTGAGGGATAGTGCACCATGGTCACAGAGGATGTCATTTATGACTCTGATTAAGACAGTTTCAGTGCTGTGGCAGTGGTGGAAACCTGATTGGAGATGTTCAAACATGGAGTTATGGGATAGAGGCCACAATACTTTCAAGGACTTTTGAGGAAAGCGAGGTTGGAGATAAGGCGGTAGTTTGCAAGGACCGAGGGAGTCAAGGGTATGATTTCAGAGGCGGGGGCCAGGAAGAGAAGTTGGGTGGTTAGCAGTTTGATGGGAATAGGGTCGAGGGAGCAGGAGGTGGGTCTCATTGACAAGATGAGCTCGGAGAGGGCATGAGGGGAGATAAGAGAAACTAGAGAAAGATGCGCGTTCTGGGCGAGGGCAGGGGGGCAACCTTTGGGGAAGCTTGGCTTGGTGGGAAAGGTGATGGGAGGGATGCAGCAGAAGCAGCTGAACGCATGGTCTCAATCTCAGTGACAAAAAATCCATGCACTCCTCTCACTTGTTGCAAGAGGGAGCAGGGGAGACAAGTTTAAGGAGACAGCTGGTAGTGGAGGGAAAATGCCAGGGTTATATTTGCAATCCAGGAATCCTGGAGTAATACACTGTTTTGACAGAGGAGAGCAGGGCCGGATAGTGTTTGATATGGTCCAGCCAGATCTGGTGATGAATGGCTAAACCAGTTGTGCGCCATATACATTCAACTCGGCGCCCCTTGGACTTAAAGTGGCGACATAATGGGGGAAATGACCAGGGTGGGAGAGAGCAAGGGTTTTATTGGGGACAAGGACATCAAAGGTGGAGGCGAGGGAATGATTGAGCAGATTGACAGCTGCAGATGTATCATGGCGAAAGGAAAGCCAAAGGCGAGACCATTGGGAGTTTGAATGTGCCGTTGTAAGCAACTTGGGGAGCTTTTTTCCAGGGACTGATGCAGAAGGAAGCTACACAGTCACCAATTTGAATTTATACAGCACTCTGTACGTAAAGAACAACATCTCAGAGTGCTTTGGGGAAGATGGATACCAAGTGGCAGAGAAAAGTGGGGCTTCAGTCTCACACAGCCTGTGACCAAGATCAGTAACTTTGAACAGAGGGTCGTGGGTGCAACTCTATATCTTGCAATGCTGCAGTGTTCTTAGAAAGTCAACACACAAGTCAAACATAAATATTGTGCAATTTAAATTGAGACAGCACCCTTACAATAACCAACAGAATATACCGCCAACCACTTCAATAGAAACGCCTGGCAGCTACACTCATGCAGGGAGTGACATCCACGTTAAAAAAGGTAATAAAACATGCAGAGGTGACTTGAACACCAGAATCTACAGTACTGAAAACAATTTAATAAAGTTACTGTTAAATCATTGATCTTGAATTGGCAAAGCAATTAAACTCAAGGCCAAACTGGGAAGTGAACAAACAGAGAATGCAGAGTGATGACAGTATGACGGGGAGCAACTAGAGATGGTGAAAGGACTCACACGGCAGGGTCTAAAACTCCTCATGTGAGCAGGTAACTGGCGCAGCCGGGGGGGGGGGGGGGAGGAGAGAGAGAGACAGGGGCTGTGGGGGGGGGGGG
>CM059429.1:80144957-80444938 GCA_030390025.1 Squalus acanthias | reverse complement strand
GGGGACTGGGGACTGGTGAGGGGGCGGTGACAGGTGAGGGGGATTGGGGACAGGTGAGGGGATTGGGGACAGGTGAGGGGACTGGGGACAGGTGAGGGGGCGGGGACTGGGGACAGGTGAGGGGGCGGGGACTGGGGACAGGTGAGGGGGCGGGGACTGGGGACAGGTGAGGGGGCGGTGACAGGTGGGGGGCGGGGACTGGGGACAGGTGAGGGGGCGGGGACAGGTGGGGGGCGGGGACTGGGGACAGGTGAGGGGGCGGGGAGCGGCTGGGCTCGGCAGTGGGCAGTGATGGCTGGCGGTGAGGCGGGAGCAGGTAAACACAGGCCGGGCCTGGGAGGGAGCCGAGCTCCAGTTTGTGCTTCAACTTTACTCTAACGGCTGTCGGTGGTGGAAGGCGGGTAAAAGGAGTTGAGGTACAGATCAGCAATGATCTAATTAACTGGCAGAGACAGGCTCGAGGGGCTGAATGGCCTCCTCCTGTTCCTATAAGGACAGAATGGGAACTGAAGCACACCTGCATGCCCTTTTACCCTGCATTGTATACAGTGGACCTTGGCCTTGGTTTGTTATTTTGAATAGTATCTCGCTGTGTTGATGTGTCAGGTATTAAAGGAAGAAAAAAGAAAGACTTGTATTTAAATAGCGCTTTCATAACCTCCGGATGTCCAAAAGCGCTTTACAGCCAATGAAGTACTTTTTGAAGTGTAGTCACTGTTGTAAAGTAGGAAATGTGGCAGCCAATTTGTGCACAGCAAGCTCCCACAAACAGCAATGTGATGATGATCAGATAATCTGACTTTAGTGATGTTGGTTGAGGGATAAATATTGGCGAACGCCCCTGCTCTTCTTCGAAATAGTGCCATGGGATCTTTTACATCCACCTGAGAGAGCAGACGGGGCCTCGGTTTAACATTTCATCTGAAAGACGGCACCTCCGACAGTGCAGCGCTGCTCTGGGAGTGTCAGCCTGGATTTTTGTGCTCAAGTCTCTGGAGTGGGACCTGAACCCCCAACCTTCTGACTCAGAGGCGATTGTGCTAACACTGAGCCACAGCTGACACTGGCTTCAATCCATAATTGGACATTTTTTAATTTTTTGTTATATCGAGGTGAAAAATGTTAGTGCTGATCATCTAAGCAGGATGGAAGTGTCTGACTCGCCAGATGCTTTCCGAGGTTGGTGGCCTGTGCATTGGCTCATCATTATTTTATTGGAACATAACATTTTCTTTTAATTTGATTTTTTTTTGTTGATGTCAGTTTGAATTTTCAGTGGTATCATTCCTGACGGGCATTGGGTTTCATCCACAGTTCACTGCCCCACTTCAAAGTGCTTGACTACCAAAATAAAGCAGAGAGAGAGCTCGTGATGCCCTTGATGTTGGGAATTTGTGCTCATGACATTAGGAGTTACACAATCAGTCCTCTGTAGCTCTTTGAAATCTCCCTGCCTCTTCAGAACAACAAATTTGAAGCAACCTTGGGAAGCCAGTATATTTTTACATTTGCTCAGGACAGCAATTCTCAGTTTAAGTCAAGGAACTGCCTGACCCATTCATGCCCAGGTTCGGAAGCTGAGGTTGGGGTGAAATGCGATGGACCAATCAACATTTGTTTTGTGGTGAAATGAGCCAATAATTCAATCAGGATACCAAATGGTTTCATGCTGCCTTTTAAAAACAACAACAACTTTTATTTATATAATGGCTTTAATGTATTAAAACATCCCAAGGCGCTTCACAGGAGCATTATAAAACACATTTTGACACCGATCCACATGAGATATTAGGGCAGATGACCAAAAGCTTGGTCAAATATGTAGGTTTTAAGGAGCATCTTAAAGGAGGAAAGAGAGGCGGAGAGGTTTAGGGAGGGAATTCCAAAGCTTTGGGCCTCGGTAGCTGAAGGCATGGCCGCCAATGGTGGAGCGATTAAAATGAGGAATGCTCGAGGCCAGAATTGAAGGAGCGCAGATATCTCGGAGGGTTGTGAAGCTGGAGGAGATTACAGAGATAGGGAGGGATTTGAAAACAAGGATGAGAATTTTAAAAATGAAGTGTTGCTTAACTGGGAGTCAATGTAGGTCAGCGAGCACAGGGGGGATAGGTGAACAAGACTTGGTGCGAGTTAGGACGGGCAGCAGAGTTTTGGATGACCTCAAGTTTATGGAGGGTTGAACGTCATAGGCCGGCCGGGACTGCATTGGAATATTCAAGTCTAGAGGTAACAAAGGCATGGATGAGGGTTTCAGCAGCAGATGAGCTGAAACGGGTGGAGTCGGGCGGTGTTCCGGAGGTGGAAATCAGCAATCTTAGTGATGGCGTGGATATGTGGTTGGAAGCTCATTTTGGGGTCCAATATGATACCAAGGTTGTGAACAGTGTGGTTCAGCCTCAGACAGATGTTAGGGAGAGGGATGTAGTCAGTGGCTAGGGAGCGGAGTTTGTGGTGGGGACCGAAGACAATGGCTTCGGTCTTCCCAATATTTAATTGGAGGAAATTTCTGCTCATCCAGTACTGGATGTTGGACAAGCAGTCTGACAATTTAGAGACTGTGGAGGGGTCGAGAGAGGTGGTAGTGAGGTAGAGCTGGGTGTCGTCGGTGTACATGTGGAAACACGCTGTGTTTTCAGATGATGTCACCGAGGGGCAGCATATAGATGAGAAATGGGAGGGGACCAAGGATAGATCCTTGGGGGACACCAGAGGCAACGATGTGGGAGCGGGAAGAGAAGCCGTTGCAGGTGATTCTCTGGCTACGATTAGATAGATAAGAATGAAACCAGGTGAGTGCAGTCCCACCCAGTTGGATGACAGTGGAGAGGCTTTGGAGGAAGATGGTGTGGTCAACCATGTCAAAGGCTGCAGGCAGGTAGAGAAAACGAGGAGGGAAAGTTTACCTTTGTTACAGTCACATAAGATGTCATTTGTGACTTTGAGAGCCATTTCGGTACTGTGGTAGGGGCGGACACCTGATTGGAGACATTCAAACATGGAATTGCGGGAAAGATGGGCAAGGATTTGGGAGGCGACAACACGTTCAAGAACTTTGGAGGGGAAAGGGAGTTTGGAGATGGGGTTGCAGTTTGCAAGGACAGAGGGGTCAAGGATTTTCTTTGAGGAGAGGGGTGATGACGGCAGATTTGAAGGAGAGGGGGGACAGTACCTGAGGAGAGAGCCGTTAACAAGATCAGTTAACATGGGAGCCAGGAAGGGAAGTTGGGTGGTCAGCAGTTTGGTGGGAATAGGGCCAAGCAAGCACGAAGTGGGTATCGTAGACAAGATGAGCTCAGAGAGGGCATGAAGGGAGATCGGAGAGAAACTGGAGAAAGATGCGAGTTCAGGGTTAGGGCAAAGAAGAATCTTAGAGGAAGTTTGGCCCGGTGGGCTAGGGGAAGGAAGTGAAGTGGCAGAGGCATCTGAACAGATGGTCTCAATCTTAGTGACAAGAAGTCCATGAGCTCCTCGCTCTTGTTGTTGGAGGTAAGGGTGGAGGAGACAGGGGCGAGGGGTTTAAGAAGACGGTTAGCAGTCGAGAAAAGAAGTCCGAGGTTATCTTTGCATTCCAGAATGATCCTGGAATAGTGAGCAGTTTTGGCAGACGAGAGCAGGACCCGATAGTACTTTGTGGTCCAGCCAGATCTGGCGGTGAATGGCTAAACCAGTTGTTCGCCATATCCTTTCAAGTCTATATCGTGTCTTTTACATCCTCAGGACATCCAAAGTGCTGGACGTCCAAAGTGCTTTACAGCCAATGAAGTACTTTTTGAAGTGTCGTCACTTTTCTAATGTAGGAAACATGGCAGCCAATTTACGCATAGCAAGGTCCCACAAACAGCAATAAGGCAAATGGCCAGTTGATCTGTTTTACTGATGGTTGAGGGATAAATGTTGGCCAGGACATCGGGGAAAGCTCCTCTTCAAATAACGCTATGAATTGATTCACTGTGACCTGAGAGCATCGTTCCCCTCTCTCACCCTTGGACTCTGTGCAGCCTCCCGGCCCTTTGCCCACCATTGCTGATGGAGCCTTCAATTGCTTCAGTCCTACTCTGGATCTTGCCTGACCACACCCCCCCCCCACCCCCCTGCAAACCCATCTGCCTCCAAGTCTCTCTCCAACTTTAAAACCTCCTTTTTTTTAACCAGTCTTTTGTCCCCCTCCCCCTCCCCCTCCATGATTCTTGCCATCCATTCCCTTCTCTATCTTCTTTGTGAAGCACCGTGGGATTTTTGTTACATTATAGGCACTATATAAATGCACTGAAAAGAAACAATGGGTGTGAGTCTCTGACCCAGTCTTTTGAGATGAACCAGAAAATGTAAGGTGGTCAGCGTGAGGAGTGAGTTCTAGTCCAGATCAGACTAGATAGGTGGATGAAGGTAAAGGGAACGAGGTCGGTAAATGTTTACTCGCGTGAAGGGTAACTGCTGACACAGGCTGGTTGGGCCAAATGGCCTGTTTCCATGTTGTAAGTTCTGTGTATTTCTATGTATAATCCTGTATGGGGAGTGCTCAGTAACTCCCAGAGCAAGATGCCATTCCTGGTGTAACTATGGAAAGGCACAGTAGAGGGCAGCAGATAGATACCAAAATGGCAGCAGTTCATGTCTACAGAAAGAGCTTTGAATTATCTACCTACATAATTAGTCACACCGCTTGCATCATAGCACGTGTTTCTGAGGCAATAATTTGTGATTGGTAATTTAACAGACACGTCTTAACCCGTCAAGTATTAAATTGACTAAACGTGAACGTCTCAAAAGCAGTTTGTCTCAGTCTCTAATGTTCTTTCAGTCAAATTATTCAATTTTTTTGAAAGTCATGAATCTCAAACTAGCTCCTAGCAGCAACTGAATTGCTTGTGAAGTTGGCTGAAAATATATTGGTAAATAGTATTTATGACATAGATTAAAGAATTAGACAATTCAGAATAATGTACTTTTTCTTACTCAGAGCTGCCTGCACAATGTTGTAAACCCTTGGAATATGATTGCTGTGTTGGGGGCCTCTAGCTCAATTTGGAGTATTTGGCAAGAGTTTGAATTATTGGGTTTTGTTGCCTGGGCTTTCTGCAGATGTCTTGTTTTTTCTGATTGGTTGCAGTCAATGTCAATCATGACAAACCCTTTGTGCCCTTCATTTTGGTTCCATCCACCATCTCTGATGAAGCTCTGTCTGATGAGTTCCTGCTTGTGCTCCCCTCAGTCTGACCCAGCCCACTCACTCCTTGTGCTCCCCCTCAGTCTGACCCAGCCCACTCACTCCTTGTGCTCCCCCTCAGTCTGACCCAGCCCACTCACTCCTTGTGCTCCCCTCAGTCTGACCCAGCCCACTCACTCCTTGTGCTCCCCTCAGTCTGACCCAGCCCACTCACTCCTTGTGCTCCCCTCAGTCTGACCCAGCTCACTCACTCCTTGTGCTCCCCCTCAGTCTGACCCAGCCCACTCACTCCTTGTGCTCCCCCTCAGTCTGACCCAGCCCACTCACTCCTTGTGCTCCCCTCAGTCTGACCCAGCTCACTCACTCCTTGTGCTCCCCCTCAGTCTGACCCAGCCCACTCACTCCTTGTGCTCCCCCTCAGTCTGACCCAGCCCACTCACTCCTTGTGCTCCCCCTCAGTCTGACCCAGCCCACTCACTCCTTTGTCTCCTTTTAACAGCTCTACTCAATTCGCCCAGCTCGAATTCACTTTGACTCCTTCCTCACCCGATTATCTCTCCAGCTGTATGTGTTCAGCTGCAGTTGTGAAACTGTGGCTGAACACAGCATCGCAAGTGCGGTAGGACCGAGCTCCTTGTTTACTCGCCTTGTTCATGAGTGTACCGTACTTGGCCTGTGATCGCGCAGTACGCCTTGGGCACTGACCCATGGAATATATTATCTGCATCAAAAACAGCGAGGTGCTTCCACAGTTGGGTCAGCATGTCTGCACAACATCTGCCTGATGGTTTTAATTACTGTGCAAAATACTCCATTCAGGATTACTGCTGCTCGCAATCAAATGAAATGCTTGTCGCATGATGCTTCTGATTCACATGCATACACACATAAGGAACAACTGCATTACATTTCTTGCATTTTTCAGAACAGGATAGATGAGCAAAGAGGGCCTAGCATATCCACCCAGTAGCACATTAATGAGCATGTACTGGCAGGAACTCTAACAACGCCAAATGAGGCTGAGAGTGCAGGGACTGGCAGCGAGCTGCTTTTTAAAAAAAAATGTCAGTGCTGAGAATTCAAGAGAATGCTGGAATCAATAAACCAATAGACTACCGACACTGAGACATTATCTGCATCTATTGGCCCTGAATTCTAAGTAAATCAAGGGCAGATTGCACCTGGTTCCTTCCAGCTGGTAACTATTGGTCTAGTAACACAGGACTTCACTCGGAAGATCCTGGCACTGCCTGGAAAAGTATCACTGGTGGTCACAAGAAGGCCTACCACAGAACCATCCCCCTAAAGGTGACCTTCCTCACAGATGATGGTGGTAGCAGACAGGCCTCTGGGCTCAGCTCGTGCACAAAGGAGCAGTCCATCTTGCACGTAGGGCAGTAAGAGGCTATCTCTGGAACATTGCTTACTGTAGTTCGGGGCAAGCCAGTGTGATGGTTTGCAACATCAACGGGGGCCAGAAAGTCAGTGTTATTCCCTTGGGTTGGGTGGGGGCTTGGAGAGGGGGGCTGGGAGTCACTCATTCCCTTGTGATTGGGAGGGGGAGTGCAGGGATGGTGGCTAGGAAAGTTGCTCTCATTCTCTGGGGGTCGGGGGGAGGGAAGGGCAGGGATGGGGGCTGGGAAAGTCACTCTCATTACCTTGTTGGGGGGGGGTGGGGAGCTGGGGGGGAAAGTCACTCATTTCCTTGTGTGTGGCGGGGGCGGGGTATCATTCGGTCTCTTTGTCAAGTTGGCATCTGAATTAAGAGATTATTATCTCTGTTCAGCAGTCAGCTAGAGTAAACAACATGACCATAAACATTGTCATTTCACAGTGTACCCTCACAAGTCGAAGATCCTCCCAGAGGTTGTCCAAGGCTTGTGTTTCCTCTCCAGACATCTGAGCTCCCATGTTTCTGCTTGAGGACAGAGGCCTTGTCGGCTTGGAGGCTGAATGGGCTCTTCCTATCATGCACATGAAGGTGTTTTCACACAATCCCATGGCTAATTAACGAGTAGACAGAGTTAAAATTCTAACCCTCACAGGCCCTACAAGCCATGAATCTCAAACATCACAACACTGAGCAGAGGCAATCGCCTTGACTGGTAGGGGTAGGGGTGCGGGGGGGGGGGGCTGTTACAGTTGAGTTCTCAAATATTACATCTAAACTAGAGACTTTCCTATTGACCGGCTTGTTGAAAGGCAACATTAGTGTGAAGATTGAGAATTTGAAACTATTTGTTTTATTTCCAGAACATAAGCTTTAGAGAAAGCTAAGTACTGCCTTGCTATTGAGTCTGAACACCTTCTCTATAAATCTGTGTTTTGCAGTAAGTTCGACCAATAGTTTTAGCGTGAACTATGGTCTGTCGGCATGATTTTCTATCTGCCAGAGAGATCCGAGAATACGGTGGGCCTCTTGTACAATGGTGTGTACCCCAGAGGTACAAGGGTGGCTCATTAACCTTGAGGCAATGCTTTTCCCAATTACTCCACATACAAGGTTGAGTTTCAGTTCAGAGGCGGCACAAGTGTTGGGAGAAGCCTGAATCATAATGGCGAATGCTTGTCCTCCTTCAATCAATTCTTGTGAATTTTGCCGAGGTGCCCACTGTCTTATTGTGGTAGCAGCCTTTAATGCAGAACATTACTGAAGGCTTTCTGTAAGTCCAGGTAACTATAATTGGGGCTTTCCAACACCGACTTGGGAGCTCACTTCCTTAAATTTTTCAGCTGGATTTTGTTACTTCCTGAGGTCATAGTATGGTCTCATTATCTCGCTGTGTTGCTCAGAATGGCAGTGTGGTAAGGTAAAGGCACCTTTAGAGACTTTCAGCAAAAACCTATACACCTCGTCTTAGCTACACTTAAACCTTTTTTTCCCCCCTGCTGCTGCTGCTGCTGCTGCTATTTCTTGCATAAGACAGTTAAACTGCCAAAATATCCTTAACAGTGGTTTGGTAAAATTCTGACCAGTGTGAGTGTTGTAAAATTGTTGTAAGGCGTTTTCTCCCAGTTTCTCCTATGAAAGTTGGACTTCTGAGCAATCTGTGCCTCACCTCTAGCCTCCAACATCTCTCTCCATCATAACTGTTAGTCTCCTTCAATTTTATCAATGATACTGTGGCAATTGCCCCTCTGAAATCTCCCCTTTTCCTCCTCCTAAACTGTAACTGTTGATCCGACATGTCGTTTCTCCTCTCTGTACTGATAGCAAGACTCATTGTGCACTGTCTCTTACTGTGGTTCCTTCGCAAGATCTCAAAGCTGTGGAACTTTTCGTGCTCCCCAGCCTTCCCTCGTTCCTGCAATCTTCAGGCTGGTAAAACGCAGACAACATTAATTCAAAGATGGTGATGGCCGTGTTGGAAACAGAGTAAGACAAGAAAGGAAAATAATTCCGAGACGTTTTGCTTCACACGGAAACTCACGTTTCGGGATTTTTGATCATATTTCCTTCGCTGAGAGGATTTGGGAATGAGCTGTACTTATGTGTTGGATTTTAAAGCAAAGCGAATTTGCATGGGTTTAAAAAAAAATCCCACAGGTTGCAGACATTAAAGACGTGCATCAAAGCCAGAAGAACCAGTTTGTGGAATGTCACAGCTCACAGTCTATTTCAAACTGATAGTGAGGGGTAATTGTACGATCCCAGGCTTATTCAGTCAGGGTGGCCCTCTTCATTTTGAGAATAGTAGGAAATATTTTCTTTAAACACACCAAAGGGTGAGGAGTGGTAACCGGTTTTATTGACAGCCATACGTACTGGCACATCACTAATCGGGGCCAGAGTCTCTGAGGGATAGCCTCCCACACCAGCTGAAAAGACAGAGACAAGGAAGAGGAGACATGGGTGGGCGGGCAGGCGGGCAGCTAGACCCAGACCCGGTCTAGTGAGGGGGAACGCACTCATCTCCAGCCCAGAGCCAGTCAGGATCAGAAGGTTGACCAGGAACTAATAGGGATAGTGCGGCATATCTATTTTTTTCTTGTTCTCAGAGGGTTCTGTTGTTAGTTGAATGAATGAAATCCGTATGACAACCTGCTGTCTGTAAAATAAAGCGGCTTAATGCTTCCTATCTGGCCTCGCTTCACTAAAGTGTTTCCATTCACCTTTGGAAAGATTGGTGCAGCGCATGCGAGGACCCATGTGAAAGAGACAATATCCAATTCGGATTACAAGGGGGTCCCATTGTTACAAATAATACCATTGTATAATTAGATATGGGGCAGTACAGAAGCACTCCACTCCTGTAGGTGGTTCAAGTGTCTTGCCATCAGACTAGCACCACTGTACTCAAGAATATCTGAGGCAGGCCCAAAACCTATAACCGAGACAAAAGCAGCAAAATGGAATCTTCCAGGAAGCGCTCTGCATTACATTCATGTTCTAGAGGTATCTAAGGTTGCTGCTGACTGGATGGGGGGCAGCTAAAAGTGATGTGGCAGCTCTGTAGTCCTCTCCCCTTATGCTGTTAGAAGTTGGAATTCTACTGGTGCTTGACATGCAGCCTTGGGGCCTCGGTCCAGGTGGGAGAGTCAATCATGGATCTTGGGGTGATCCTACGCTTCCGGCCAGGAGTTGCGCTCGATGGGAGTGTGATCAGAGAATTGCTTTGGAACTGCAGTGCTGTGTAATTTCCGTCTCGTACTCACTTCGAGCACGGCTCCCTGCTGGGATCATGGAATCAGCACTCTTTTGTGTTTTCTTTTACAGTGCTGCACTGTCGGAGGTGCAGTCTTTTGGATGAGACGTTAAATCGAGGCCCTGTCTGCCCCCTCAGGTGGACGTCGTAAAGTTCCAATGGCACTATTTCGAAGAGCAGGGGAGATCTCCCTGGTGTGCTGGCCAATATTTATCCCTCCATCAGCATCACTGAAAATTAACAAATTATCTGGTCATTTATCTCATTGCTGTTAGTGGGACTTTGCTGTGAGCACATTGGTTCTCGCGTTTCCTACATTACAACAGTGACTGCACTTCAAAAGTACTTCATTGGCTGTGAAGCACTTTGAGATTTCCTGAGGTCATGAATGGCGCTATATAAATGCGAGTTTTTAAAAAACTTTTCCATTGATTTTTTTTTCCCCCTTCTGTAGTTGTTCATTTGAACCCAGCTGTTGAGCCTCTCTCTTGGATGTTGGGAAGCTGGATTTCTGAGTCCCCGGGGGAAGGCTGCTACCCAACCATCAAACCTTTCAAGTACATGGAGGAAGTCCAGATCACGCACGTTGGCCAGCCCATGCTGAACTTCTCGTAAGTCAGAATGTCTTTTTTTCACAGTTACGGTCTGATTTTCAGCAAAGTAATAACCTAGCGCACAGCTTTGTCAGCTCTGTCCAGTTGTTGATCAGTAGCACAGAGTTGGTTTGCCCAAACTAGTGAAGGAAGATTTGCCGACCAAGAAAGTAGAATTTCTTTTGTTACTAAAATGGCATTTCTCGAGTAAGTAGGCAGCGTTGATGGTGCTTGGCAAGGGAGGGGTGGGAGGTGTAAGTCAATAGCCATAGTTCAGCAGTTGGCAGGATTACTCCTTGCAGCGTACGCGGCAGCTTCTCCTGTTCTGCACCTAGGGCTGTTGGATCTCCCGGGCACAGCGAACGCAAGAAAACTGGGAGGGGCGGACTCGTGCTGTTAAGGAGCCTGCCTGATTCTTTAATCAATTGGATGTGTTCCTTTAGGAGCGTGAATTCCTCCCCGCCTGATTTTTCCTGTATTTGCTGCGCCCAAGCAATCCAATAGCCCCAGACGGGCGGGAAAATCTGCCTCTATTTATTTTGGATTGCTGAGGTGCTGTAACTCTCAGGAGAAACTTCTTACCCTGAGAGTGGTTAGAATGTGGAACTCGCTACCACAGGGAGTAGTTGAGGCGAAATAGCATAGATGCATTTAAGGGGAAGCTAGATAAACACGAGGGAGAAAGGAATAGAGGGATATGCTAATAGGGTTAGATGAAGTAGGGTGGGAGGAGGCTCGTATGGAGCCTGTTTCTATGGGTAAATTCTATGTAACCTCAAAGGATTGTGGCGTCCAGCTGGCTTATGTCATTACTTGTACGAACAGGTGAGGGTTTGGGGGTTTAGGAGTGTTATGGCAAATGATTGGGCCAGCGCATAACGGCATGTTACACCACAGAGTGCAAGCGGGTATGCTTGTTCCTATGTTTCACTACATAATGAGTCACCAGGCTTGGCTGTTCTATTGTGGGGAGGTGTTGAGCGGCAGCTAAAATCTTCTCTGCAAGAATAGCTGAGGAAAGTCATATGAAAAGTTGCACTGTCTGCCCATCCTCTTAGCTGGGCATGGTACGTGGTACAAGGAGAACACAGAAAGAAAGAAAAGATCCGGAGAAATCATGTCCTGCTTAAAAAGTAATGAGCTAAAACAAAGTACTCATTTTGAGAGAGAAATTGAGTTTGTGCTTGTCTACAATAAGTCAATAGTCATTGCCTGTTCCAGTGTAGGAGCGTGGAGGCCTCGTGGTTAGCAGCATTCTTTTTATATGCGGATGGCTTTGCTTGGGTTATGCCCAAAAAGTTCCACCTTCTCTTCACTCCAGTTGCAAATATACCTGATAACCCCCACTTACCAGTAACAATTGTGTTAATCTTTCATATCATACTTGGACTAACTTTCCTCACTTATTTTACAGATTTAATGGTTTCAATCCTGAAACCAAGAAGCCAATGCATCGAGAATGTGGCTTTATCAGAATCAAGCCTGGCACCAACAAGGTGGCATTCATCAGTGCCCAAAATACAGGTACAGTACCTGCACAGAATGCTGTCCATGTATGGTCTGCGTAGGGGAATCTAGAGCATGTCGGCTGCAAAGTATAATTCAATTGGCTGCTGCAAAGGAAGGGTCTTTGCATTTTTGTCTTTTATTGAGCAAGCCGAGCCCAGAAGTCTGATATGTGAGGAAATCTATCACTGTACTTACAAATGTCTCCAAACCAAACTGCTGAGAATTGTCACCATTTCAGTGCACATTCTCTCCCCACAAGGACACAGCCCAGAAAAGTTAGTTGCAGGTTGGCAAGAGCCAAGCCTTTGGCCCAGGTGCAAGATTCAGGATCAAACTGAGATGGATTTGTGGCAACAAGAGGAAATGGGTTGCTGTCGGGTGGATTCCAGCCTGCGCTGACCCATTGCTCACCACCCTTTAGGGGGAGTCAACCTCATTGTGCCCCTGCCTCTTTGTCAAAGTCCACCCAATGAGGGCGCAAACACATGAGGGGCTGGATTAAGCAGGTGGAGATGAGTAAGCCTTCTGCACAGTGTTGGACTAGAATACCTAGGTGCTTACCATATCACAGGTTGACTTGTGTAGGTCCTTCCACTGTCTTGTTTTGCTGCAGAAAATTCACCCAATAGTCTCTTATTGTCACCACATCTTAAGACATGGCTGTTATTTTGGGTTTCCCCCAACACCTTTTTCTCGTGTTAATGGCTTGAAGCAGATCCTGCTTTCACTGAACTGAGATCTGTGTCTTTTATTCTCTGCCCGTCTCTCTCTTGCCCCTCTTTCCTTTGCTTTCTCACTCACTGGCATGTTCACTCTGGCTCCAACACACAAAGCTGGGCTCATCTGAGAGTAGTTTCAGATGGGGCAAGCCAAAAATATAGAGTAAAGAAATCCAAAAAATTTAACCCCCCAGGACTAACAACCCAATTCCAATGAATTGCTTTATGGAGAACACGTAGGGTACCCAATGTTGCTCATCAATTGAGAAGGTACCCCAATAGCCTACTATGTACAGGCTAAACTACTGATCAGTTTTATTTAAAATGAGTGATTTACTGAAGCAA
Source organism: Squalus acanthias (assembly GCA_030390025.1). Lineage (NCBI taxonomy): Eukaryota > Metazoa > Chordata > Chondrichthyes > Squaliformes > Squalidae > Squalus > Squalus acanthias. The sequence continues at coordinate 80,431,959 of CM059429.1, read as the reverse complement.
AAAGAATGCAGGTAAAAATATTGAAGTAAGAACTGAACTAATCCTCAGTGGGTTAATCTATTCTTTTCAGGGCTGCTTTCAGCTTTTTTTCAAAAAAAGGAAAGGTACAGTTTCCATGGCAACCAAGCTGCAAATGAGAGAAATGATCAGTTAATCTGTTTTTGGAGGTGTCGGTTGAGTGATCGTTGTTGGTCAGGACACCGGCTGAGCTGTCCTACTGTTTTTCGAATAGTGGCATGGGATCATTTATGTCCACCTGAGCTAGCAGATAGGGCATTGATTTATTGTCTCATCCAAAAGACAGCACCTCCCCTGCAGTATTGCGGGAGTGCTGCACTGTCAAAGTGTCAGCTATATGATGTGCTTAACCTGGAATGGGACATGAACTGGTATATCATCAAAATCTAGGACAAAAGAGGATTTATAAAGACATCCCTCAGACAGAGCTATTGATACCATTTCTAATGCTATACTAGCTGTTTTAAGCTATTTTAAAAAAAACAATTCTTTCCTTTTAATTTTTATGAAATGCAGACGTTTAAGGGGTAATTTTACAAGTTCACGCCATCGGATCACAGATTAAAGCCCACGGTTTTCTGGACATTAATTTTAACAGTCAGTCGCATGTGACCAAATTTCTGATGTGCGTTGCCAGCAAGCGAGACTCCCACCACCAGCGCCAACTCTTAAAATGACTTCTTTAGTGACTGGTTTACATCTTCAAATATTCTGGCAGCGCATTCAAAAACAGAATTTTCCAGTCCAAACCCTGGCACCTAATCCTTTCTGTAATTGCTCTTGGATTGCCCTAGGCTGAATAGTACAGAAATGTCAGTCCACAAACATCAGGGCTGCTCATAATAAGCACATGTAGTCAGTCTTGTAATTTGCCCTCCCCATCTCACTTGGACCATTACATTGAATCTCAGAAACTCGGGAGAAGCAGCTTGCACTAAATACACCGGGTCAGACGTGGCAAATGTCACCTATTGTGAGTGAGATCTGTTTCTTTTGGGTTTAAACATTGAACCTGTTTGGATATCCCTCTGAAAAAATGAAGTGACAAAATAATTCCTGTAAATGACTTTGCAATCTGTGTTATCATTGCTGATCATAATCTCTGTACAGTTCCCTAGTATTTGACCGCTCTGTTATGCATTATTGCATCACCATTATTGGCAAGAATTCATTTATCGAAACAATGCACCCAGGAGCACTGAATAAGTTTCTTTTTGTTAATTTTATCTTGGCTATTACGATCATCAGCGAGGTTTTTGGAAATGGACATCCATACAAACAGAATCTTTTTTTTTTGTTATATAGATATGACATTATTAATAATCTCTGCCTTTTGCTTCAGCTTTGAACGTCAAGATGTAACAAGCTGGATGCCAGAATAACCTCTGGGCATCTGACTCAAAGAAACTGTGTTTTAAACAAAATGTAAGATGCAGCCAGCCAGACAGAAATTAATTCTTCCTTTTAGGGAAGGATTTATGTTAAGCACCCACGCCCTACTTACACATGTCACAGCAAGAGACTGTTCTCGCCATTCTCTTATCACCAATTTCTTTGCACATTTCACACAACCTCAATGGTGGTCTTAACCCTGTGAGGATCAGATGGCGTTATAAACTTTCATACCAGTTACGTTAACTCTGACTTCTCTTCCTCACTAACCTGCTGGAACGCTGCACTATAATTAGAAGCAGGTATTGTATTCAAGAACACTTTTTTTCCTGCCAATTTCAGCGCATTTGTCCTTTCACCTTTGTGGATTTAAGTATAGCCCAGACATGAGGCATTAAAAAGTGTCTCTGCTACGGAAGGGTCCTTAATTAAATGGGTTTGGCGCAATCTCCGTTCTGCTCCTTGTGGGTACGAATTACCTGTTCAGCACAGACTGGCACAAAATTGGCAGTTTCATTTCAGAGGGCCTCTGGAATGTCGCGAGTGCAGTTTGAGGAGCACTTCTGAGGTTGGGATTCAGGAGTATCGATGGAGCAGTGCGCTTGGCCATGGAGTTAGGGCAGTGCAGAGTGAGCTTTACTCTGCATCGAACCTCTGCTGACAAAGGGGTCGTTGTGTGTTTTATTAAAAAAAATAAGCTTATTCTCCTCACTGACCTCTTTTACCTTGATCAAAGCAAAAGTAACCCATACACCTCACACCTCTGTACCTTAACCGTACTAAAACAAAGGTTGAGTTCTGAAGATTCAGTTTTCTCCCCATGCTATCCTGAAGGTGCTGATTCTTACTGGTGTTTCAATCCGTAGGTGCTAGTACCTCCCTTGAGTAACCGTTCTTTATGCCTAGCCTAGCCCTGAGTATGGGCAGGTTATTTAACCATGGAGGATTTTACAAGCATGACCCTTCCCTCATCCAACATTAATGTATGCATATTTCCCAGGCGGGTCTCTTCCCTTCCCCATGGCCCAAAGCCTAGGGCACGTTGGATTAATTGTGACACCACAGCTGTCGTCCCATTTGAAATCAGTTAACCCGGACATGGGGAACTGAACCTGCAAGCTTCATGGAATGTGTGGTTTGATGTTTGGAATGTTGACGAACTGGATTTGATTTTCCAGAATTGATCTTGCCTGTTACAGATAAATGTTTTATCTACACTTCAAAAGTCACAGACATGCATTAGATGGGATACAGAGAAAGCCGTATGAATGATCCAAATGGAAAGGGATGAGCTATGAGGATAGAATAGAGTAGTTTAAGCACTATAATCTGGCGAGAAGCAGGTTATAAGGAGACCTGGTTGAGGTGTATAAAGTATTAAGTGGCACAGGTAAGGTGGTTCAGAATGTTTAGATTTTGCAGTTATATAACACTATCACATTCTGAGGATGTAACAATATGCTTTACAACTAGTGGATTACACTTGAAGTGGGTAGTCACAGTCACAGCACGGTCCCAAAAGCAGCAAGTGAGTGAGTAAATGAATGAATGAATGATCAGATATCAGTTTTTGGTAGTACTGATTGAGAGGAATTTTGGCCAGTGCACCGGAACAGCATGCACCTCTCTCCAAATACTCTTCCTGGTCCCCCTACTAGCTGATATTGTAAATGGTTCGTTCTTCTCGGCTCCTGCCCCTGTCCCTTTCAAAATCCTACCCTCAACCCCTCTTGTCCTCCCAAACTACGGTCCCATCTCCAACCTCTACTTTTCAAAATTCCTGTATGTATTATCACCTCGCAGACCTGTATCATTTCTCCTGCCACTCATTGTTTGAATCCCTCCAATCAGGGTTCTGCCCCTCCCACTTCACCAAAACAGCCCTAACCAAAGTCAGTAATGATGCTCTCCGAGACTGGTGCATTATGTCTCCTTGTCCTCCTTTGTTCTATACAGCCGTTGACATGGTCATCCTCCAACACCTCTCCTCTATTGTCCAGCTCAGAGGAACTGCCCTCGCTTGGTTCCACTTTTACTTATCTGATTGTAGCCAAATAGCTCTAGCAGCGGCATCTATTCACACATCAACACCATCACCTCGGGAGTGTCCCAACGATTCAACCTTTGCCCCTTTCTCTTTATCTATATGCTGCCCATTGACACCATTATCCACAGACATGAGGTTAATGTGCACATGTATGGCGAGGACACCCAGCCCTACATCCTCGCCACTTCTCACGACCCCTCCGCTGTCTCTGCACTGTTAGACTGCTTGACCAACATCCAATCTTGGATGTGCCATAATTTTCTAGAGAAATATTGGAAGACTGAAGCCATCATCTTCACCCTGCCCCTGCCCCTGACTCCATCACCCTCCCTGGAAACTTTCTCCGGGTTAACCACACTGTTGGCAACCTAAGCTTCCAATTTGACCCTGAGCTGAGCTTCCGACTCCGTATCCTCTTTATCACGAAGACTTCCATCTCGATAACATTCTGCCCCTTCCTCAACTCATCTAATGCTGAATCCTTTATTCATGCCTTTGTCACTTGCAGCCTCAAAAACTCCAATACTCTGCTGGCCGGCCTACCATCCTCCACTCTTCATAATCATCGGCTCAGCCAAAGATCTGATGCCTGTATCCTATCTCACTGCAAGTGCAGCTTATTGCTGTCCTTGTTGACTTATATTGGGTCCTGATCCCTCAATGAAAGTTAAAATGCTTATCCATGTATTTAAACCCTTGGCCTCACTCCTCCTTATCTCTGTAACCTCCTCCAGCCCCACTCTCCGTTGCTCTAACTCCAGCCTCTGTGTCCCCCAAACTCCCTTTTCCCCCACCTGCTGCTTAGGCCCCACTCTCTGGAATTCTCTCCACCTTTTAAGCCCCTCTTTAAAACTCATCTCTTCCACCCAGCTTTTGGTCACTTCCTCCGAATATCTCCATCTTTGGCTCAGTGTCTGTTTTCCTTATGCCTCTGTGAAGCACCTTGGGCCATTTTTCTACATTATAAATTCCAAGTTGCCCTTGTTAAATACTGCCATGGTTTCTTTTACATGTACTTGAGCAGACAGATGGGCCTCAGTTTAATGTATCATCCTAAAGATGGCACCTCTAACAGCACAGGGCTCCCACAGTACTGCATTGATAGTTTAACCTAGATTACGTGTTCAAGTTCATAGTGGGTTTTTGACTCAGAAGCGAGGCTGCTACCAGGTAAGATAAGCTGACACTTGATAGTAGAATAGAAGAACTTAGAGGAACTCGAGATGCATGTGGATGCTGGGCTGAGTGAGTTGAAAACCCACAAGGGTGAGCTCAATGGTCCAAAAGGTTTTTCCTCATCTATGACTCTTTGATCGGATTTTTTAAATGTTGATGGAGGTGATTTGAGTGTTGCATATGGATGGCCAGATGTGGTACAGTGACTCGCAGATCCTTCAGTTGACAGGTTGGCTCTTGAGTGCTATCCTAACTATGCAACATGTTCTCACTCAAGGATAGACAGAAAGGAAAGGGAGGTGGGGTGGCTTTGTTGGTAAAGGATGGGATCAGTGCAGTGGTGAGAAGTGATATTGGCTCAGAAGATCAAGATGTAGAATCAGTTTGGGTGGAGATAAAAAATAATAAGGGGAAAAAGTCTCTGGTTGGCGTAGTCTACAGGCCCCCGAACAGTAGCAATACTGTTGGACAGAGTATAAATCAACAAATAACGGAGGCCTGTTTAAAAAAAAAGGTACGGTAATAATCATGGGTGATTTTAATCTCCATATTGATTGGACAAATCAAATTGGCCATGGTAGCCTTGAGGAGGAGTTCATAGAGTGTATCCGGGATGGTTTCCTAGAACAGTATGTAATGGAACCAACCAGGGAGCAGGCTATCTTGGTTCTGGTACTGTGTAATGAGACAGAATTAATAAATGATCTCATAGTAAAGGATCCTCTAGGAAAGAGTGATCATAGCATGGTTGAATTTCAAATTCAGTTGGAGGGTGAGAAAGTTGTATCTCAAACCAGTGTCCTGATCTTAAACAACACGGTGGCATAGTGGTTAGCACTGTTGCCTCACAGCGCCAGGGACCCAGGTTCGAATCCGGCCTGTGTGGAGTTTGCACATTCTCCCCGTGTCTGCGTGGGTTTCCTCCGGCTGCTCCGGTTTCCTCCCACAGTCCAAAGATATGCGGGTTAGGTTGATTTGGCTATGATAAATTGACCCTTAGTGTTAGGGGGATTAAATATGTGGGGTTACGGGGATAGGGTGGGATATGTGTCGGTGCAGGCTCGATGGGCCGAAATGGCCTCTATCTGCACTGTGGGGATTCTGTGATTCTGTGAAAAGCAATTACAATGGCATGAGGGCAGAACTGGCTAAAGTGGACTGGAAAAATAAATTAAAGGGTAAGACAGTTGAAATGCAGTGGCGGACATTTAAGGAGATATTTCATAACTCTCAACAAAAATATATTCCAGTGAGAAAGAAAGATTTTAAAAGAAGGGAGCACCATCCGTGGCTAACTAAGGAAGTAAAGGATGGTATCAAATTGAAAACGAAGACATACAATGTTGCCGGGATTGGTGGGAGGCCAGAGGATTGGGAAATTTAAAAAAAAACAGCAAAGGATGACTAAAAAAAAAAGAGAGAAGATGAATTATGAGAGTAAACTGGCAAGAAATATTAAAACAGATAGTAAGAGTTTCTACAGGTATATAAAAAGGAAGAGAGTAGCTAAAGTAAACATTGGTCCCTTAGAGGATGAGACTGGAGAATTAATAATGGGGAACGGGGAAATGGCAGAGACTGAACAAATATTTTGTATCTGTCTTCACGGTAGAAGACACTAACAACATCCCAATAATGGATAATCAAGGGGCCACAGGGAGGGGGGAACTAAAGACAATCATTATCACTAAGGAAAAAGTACTTGGTAAAATAATGGGACTAAAAGACGACAAGTCCCCTGGACCAGATGGCCTGCATCCCTGGGTCTTAAAAGAAGTGGCTGCAGAGATAGTGGATGCATTGGTTGCAATATACCAAAATTCCCTGGACTCTGGAGAGATCCCAGCGGATTGGAAAACCGCAAATGTAACACCCCCATTTAAGAAAGGAGGGAGACAGAAAGCAGGAAATTATAGACCAGTTAGCCTAACATCTGTCGTTGGGGAAATGCTGGAGTCCTTCATTAAGGAAGTAGTAGCAGGGCATTTGGAAAATCATAATGCAGTCAAGCAGAGTCAGCATGGTTTTATGAAAGGGAAATCATGTTTAACAAATTTGCTGGAGTTCTTTGAGGATGTAACGAGCAGGGTGGACAAAGGTGAGCCAGTGGATGTGGTGTATTTGGATTTCCGGAAGGCATTGGATAAGGTGCCACATAAAAGGTTACTGCATAAGATAAGAGCTCACGGAGTTGGGGGTAATATATTAGCATGGATAGAGAATTGGCTAACTAACAGAAAGCAGAGAGTCGGGATAAATGGGTCATTTTCTGGTTAGCAAATGGTAACTAGTGGGGTGCCACAGGGATCGGTGCTGGGGCCTCAACTATTTACAATCTATATTAATGACTTGGATGAAGGAACCGAGTGTAATGTAGCCAAGTTTGCGGATGATACAAAGATGGGTGGGAAAGCAAGTTGTGCAGAGGATTCAAAGAATCTGCAAAGGGATATAGACAGGCTAAGTGAGTGGGCAAACATTTGGCAGATGGAGTATAATGTGTGAGAGTGCGAGGTTGTCCACTTTGGCAGGAAAAATAAAAAAGCTAATTATTATTTAAATGGAGAGAGATTACAAAATGCTACAGTTCAGAGGGACCTGGGGGTCCTTGTGCATGAAACACAAAAAGTTAGCATGCAGGTACAGCAAGTAATCAAAAAGGTAAATGGAATGTTGGCCTTTATTGCAAGGGGGTTGGAGTATAAAAGCAGGGAAGTCCTGCTACAACTGTACAGGGTATTGGTGAGACCACACCTGGAGTACTGCGTACAGTTTTGGTCTCCTTATTTAAGGAAGGATATACTTGCATTGGAGGCAGTTCAGAGACGATTCACTAGGTTGATTCCTGAGATGAGGGGGTTGACTTATGAAGAAAGGTTGAGCAGGCTGGGCCTATACTCACTGGAATTTAGAAGAATGAGAGGTGATCTTATTGAAACATATAAGATACTGAGGGGGCTCGACAAGGTAGATGCAGAGAGGATGTTTCCCCTCGTGGGGAAATCTAGAACTCTGGGGCATAGATTCAGAATAAAGGGTTGACCTTTTAGAACTGAGATGAGGAGGAATTTCTTCTCTCAGAGGTTGTAAATCTGTGGAATTCTCTGCCCCAGAGAGCTGTGGAGGCTGGGTCATTAAATACATTTAAGGTGGAGATAGACAGATTTTTGCAAGATAAGGGAGTGAAGGGTTATGGGGAGCGGGCGGGGAAGTGGCTTTGAGCCCAAGATCAGCCATGATCTTATTGAATGGCGGAGCAGGCTCGAGGGGCCAAGTGGCCTGTTCCTGCTCCTGTTTCTTATGTTCTCATGTAAGTTGTGGATATCCTATTGACATGTTTGTAATGCCAAATGGATGCAATTTGCCCATTGGTGCCTGGATTGTTCTCCCTGCCCATAATTGCTTATATTTGTTGACTCCGAGCGGGTTACTCTGATCACTGGGGTTTCACGTAACAGTTGTTGCAGCTGATCACCTCGGGGATGGGAAAGGGGGGCGATCGGTTGCTGAAGATCCAGTTGACACTGGCCATCTGGGCCTTGAATCCTGCATCAGACAGAGCGACTTGACAAAACAAGGAAGTTACATGCCCCAAAAGGAATGAACCCGGTTAGGAGGAGATAGAAGGCACAGATAGAGAGCTTTGTATGTAAAGGTTAAACTACAGAGACCGAGGAAGATAATACCCAAGGTAGCAAAACCAGCAATCTTCTTTATTCATTGGTAACTTCCACATATCCCACATACAATTCACCTTTTGAAAATAACTGAACGATGTCCTAGGGAGAAGACATTGTCAGAATTTTTTTTGTTCTCGGCACCTTGAAATTGCACGTAGCTAGTCAGGAGGAGGCACAGAGTCGTGAATTTGATGCTGAACTGGTTCCGTGCTCACGTTACGACAAAAGTGCAGTGATCAGACAAGAGTAGGAGGTCATTGTTCCAACAACACATTGGAGCATCCTGCTGCTGCTGCAGGGTAGATCGTGTCATTTACATTTACGAGTTTAGCTGATGGTGAAAACCCCACCGATTTGCCTTTGGCTGTACTATTGTAATGTAAAGTGAGAAGTCGCACAACACCAGGTTATAGTCCAACAGTTTTATTTGAAATCACAAGCTTTCGGAGCGCTGCTCCTTCGTCAGGTAATGTAACGTGCCTTTAAAGGGATGCTTTCACAGTGTTCTCCATCTTGTCACTCCACTTCCCTTTCCCCGGTTTTGGATAACAACCTATTCAAATGTAGTTAATTTGCATTCAAGGAACAAGGAAAACCAAACCTAAAGTAGGTTGTTATCTAAATCACTGCAGCTGCTGCTGTTTGAGGTGGGGTTCTTTGCTATGATTCTTTTCAGCTTTCAAAGTCACTGCTCTTCTTTGCCCCAGATCAAACTGTTCCCCCGGCGTAATTTCATTAGAACTTGTTCACAGAATCACAGAATCCCCACAGTGCAGATAGAGGCCATTTCGGCCCATCGAGCCTGCACCGACACATATCCCACCCTATCCCCGTAACCCCTCGTATTTAATCCCCCTAACACTAAGGGTCAATTTATCATAGCCAAATCAACCTAACCCGCACATCTTTGGACTGTGGGAGGAAACCGGAGCACCCGGAGGAAACCCACGCAGACACGGGGAGAATGTGCAAACTCCACACACAGTCACCCGTGGCTGGATTCGAACCCGGGTCCCTGGCGCTGTGAGGCAACAGTGCTAACCACTATGCCACCGTGCTGCCGTTGATGCGAGTTCTGCACGTTAGTGCATCCTGTGAAGATATCCTGCATTGTGTTTGTCCTTAATCAAATATTGAATGTTATGCCAACCAGAACACTGTTGGAGTGTTAATCAGCTAGTGTTTCCTGCTCCTGAATTGTACCGATCAGTAGAGTGCATCATTGTTCATACCCACCACCCGGGCAGATCAAATTTTGAAACACACATTGTATTTTGTTTTACCAATATTGTCTTTTTTTTTTAATGCCTTTTTCAGGAGGTTTTGCTGTTAACCTAGTTTTTAAACCAACATTTTATTTTTTCCTGACCCAAGGTATTGTGGAGATTGAAGAAGGGGAAGTGAAGGATCAGGAGCTGACGCTAGCATCTCAGTCTGTGGCTCGAATGTCCTTCGCAAAGGAGCCCCACGTCCAGCAGGTAAGAATGGGCTTCAGGCCCCTGGACATGTTCCCTTAACTGCACCAAAGGTTTTATTACCTGCTGCGTTTCACTCTCGCCCTCTCTTGTGTGGTGCTCTTGCTCTCCCTGCTCCCAAGCTTGCAGTTGGGCAGCAATGCTATTGATGAAAATTATTTTTATTTCTAAGTTGTATCTTGACAGACTGAGTGCTACACTCGGTTAGCAGGCTGTCCTCTCCCCTATGGGACTCCTATTGGAAACCAGCCCAGACTGAGCGGGGTGAATGGTTTTTCTCTTGCTTGGCTGTAAGGGTCCTGTGTGAAATTAGGTCCCAGTGAGCATGGTCCCACATCACAAAACCGCAGTGAGCCACCTGGCTCTCTGACAAGCACAAGAGAGAAGAAATGTCCCTTAAGTGCAGCTTAAGGAAGCCCTGTGAGACTGGGGCTATGGGTGAGACTGGGGCTATGGCATATTGAAGATCTTTTGATTGCCAGCTAAGGAATAAGGGAGAGGTGCCAAGCTGAAACGAGGTGTTTTCAAAAATCCAGGGAATGTTGAATGCCTTGGGTCAGTTGGCTACAGAATCACATTGACGATGAAATGGGCCTTCCTGTCCTCCCTCCGAACTGAGAGAGGCCCCGAAGTTACTCCTGTCTTCAAAATAAAGAAAATCAGTCTTCTGAGCTCTGGTTAAAGGAAAATAATACTGTAGAATAAAGCAGTTTGTGAGCTACATCCCCCTGCTCAAATAATTTTATTTTAAAGCCAGCCAGCGGCCAGTTTTGCCTGTGTGGAGTAATGCCTCAGCTTTTACAGATCAGCCATGATCTAATTGAATGGTGGAACAGGCTCGAGGGGCTGAATAGCCTCCTCCTGTTCCTATGTTTGAGGTGATTGTACTGGAATAGGGAGTTGATCTTCTGTGGGCAAGATCCCAAAAATGAAAAGGATGCCGTGCTCTGTACTCACAGGGCAGTCACTCATTGACTTGTGAGTCAGTACACTGGCCAATATTTATCCTTCAACCAACAGCACTTTTAAAAAAAAAACAAGATTATGTGGTAATTTATCTCATTGCTATTTGTGGGACAGCATAAATTGGCTCACGTTTCCCTATGTTACAGCAGTGGCAACACTTAATTGGCTGTGCAGTGCTGTGGGGCGTGTTGAGATTGTGAAAGACACTAGGAAGACCTGTCAAATCTATGAATAGAGATTGGCCCCAAAACCACACTCAAACTTCAAATAAATTTTTAAAAACACATTTTTAAAATAACTATAAATTACATAAAATAACTACTTTAAACAAAAATTTAAATTTTTGAAAAAATTAATTAAACTTTTTAACAGTGCTAAAAATAAACTTACCTTTCTTTAAAGTATGTAAAAAAAGATAAACCTGTTGAAAAAATGTTTAAATTGTAATTAATTAACCACTTAGCTTGTTAAAAACAGGCCTTGCGCCTCCTTTTTAAATGTGCAGCTTCTCCATACTTACCCTCAAGGAGAAACCTGAAAAAAACCCCGAAGTTCGCTGCATGCACGCTGCCTCTCCCGCGCCGCGTTTGACTTCTGAACCCCTTCCTTCAGGGGAACGGAAGTTCCGGTTTCCCGCGCATGTGCAGTGCATGCAGGAAACCGGCACTTCAGGTGGCCTTACGGGTGAGTGAGTACACAGCGCGTACTCACCCGACAAGAGCCGAATTTCTGGCCCACTATATAATGCAAGTTCTTTCTTTACAAAGTGTCGACGTTTTGTGTGACGTCTTGTGGCTGGCATGTATAAATCTTTCTGCTCAACAGCTGGTGAAATAGAATCTATTTGACTTTCCCCATGGTTTTGCCCCAGGACAAAAAGAAGAAAAACCTTTTTTTAATGTAGATATCTCTTTGCTCATCCCCCACTCTTAACTCTTTTTGTGTCTCTCTCTTTCTGTTTGTATTTTACTCCGTCTCCCTCTCATGGATTTAGCTCACTTACATTGTTGTCTCTATCTCACTGTCTCCACCATTTTTCTCACTGTAAACCTCCTTCCTTATGTCTCCTCTTCCTTTTGTATGCTTCACACTTTCCATCTTTCTTGGTCTGTCTGCTCTCTCTTTCCTCTTCTTTGGTGCCATATTTGACCCCAAGTTGAGCTTCCGACCATGCATCCACGCCATCACTAAGACTGCCTATTTCCACCTCCGTAACAGTGCCTGACTCTGCTGCTGCCTCAGCTCATCTGCTGCTGAAACCCTCATCCTTGCCTTTGTTACCTCTAGACTTGACTATTCCAACGTACTCCTGGCTGGTCTCCCATCTTCCATCCTCCATAAACTTAAGGTCATCCGAACTGTTTCCCGTGTCCTAACTCGCAATAAGTCCCATTCACCCCTGTGCTCACTGACCTACATTGGCTCCCGGTTAATCAACGCCTCGATGTTAATATTCTCATCCTTGTTTTCAAATCCCTCCATGGCCTCGCCCCTCCCTATCTCTGTAATCTCCTCCAGACCTACAACCCTCCAAGATATCTGCGTTCCTCTAATTCTGGCCTCTTGCGCATCCCCGATTTTAATCGCTCCACCATTGGCGGCCGTGCCTTCAGCTGCCAAGGCCCTAAGCTCTGGAATTCCCTCCCTAAACCTCTCCGCCTCGCTACCTCTTTCCTCCTTTTAAGACGCTCCTTAAAACCTACCTCTTTGACCAAGCTTTTTGCCATCTGCCCTAATATCTCCTTATGTGGCTCGGTGTCAAATTTTGTCCAAAGTTAGTCGAAGGTCTAGTGATGGGATGAAGTAGATAGGGTGGAGTCAGCTTGGAGTGCCTACAAACTAGTGTCCAGGTTCGGAGAGAGGTGTGGAGGGCGAGTGAGTCGAGGTGCTGTTTGTAGAGCAGAGCATCAGTGGTGAACTGTAGAGGTCTTCCCATAGAAAATGGAGAGCCGAGGAGGCATGAAGAGTCGACTATGAGCCAATGTAGGTTGCATGTGCATGCGTGCAGGGATCACTTAATAGCAAACAGGAGCTGGAACCCACACATTTTTCCCACCCCCACTTTTGTCTCTGCTGAGGTTGATGGCAGCTAGATTGGCAGAGATCAGGGAAAATATTGGTCCGAATGGCTCAAAGTTGGCAAGCTATATGACCATGGGGAGTATTCCAGCCAAGTCTGACCCTATTTTCGCCCCAATGCACTTTCTACCAGGGCATCGCTGTCAGTATTGGGAGCCCTGGATAATCTGCCCCGCCCATTTCTAGGCTAATTGTGCAACCCCTCTTCCCCAGCCACTACTGTCCTAGCTAAGATCAACTGTCCAGTGCTGAAACAAGGGGCTTTATCCTAGCATGTGGTTCACATGCTGCACCAGACTGCACTTGCTTATTGGAGGAGCCATATGCACCTGCGCTCTGGTCTTCCCAAGATCAATCAATGGAAGAGACCATTCCTACCCGCAGATCTACTCAAATGGATCAGTCCGCAAGGAAAAGGGTAAACTGATGCAAAGCATGTGGTTGGAAAGAAGCAACACTGGCAGACGTCGATGACTATGTTCAACACCGCCTTCAGTGTGCCAGTGCATCCCTCGGTCGCCTGAGGAAGAGAGTGTTTGAAGACCAGGACCTCAAACCCAGCACCAAGGTCATGGTCTACAGAGCAGTAGTGATACCGGCCCTCCTGTATGCTTCAGAGACATGGACCATGTACAGCAGGCACCTCAAAGCACTGGAGAGGTAATGCCAACGCTGCCTCCGCAAGATCCTGCAAATCCATTGGCAGGATAGGCGCACCAACGTCAGTGTTCTCGTTCAGGCCAGCATCGAAGCTTTGACCACGCTCGATCAGCTCCGATGGACGGGCCACATTGTCCGCATGCCCGATACGAGACTCCCAAAACAAGCGCTCTACTCGGAGCTCCGACACGGCAAAAGAGCCCCAGGTGGGCAGAGGAAACGCTTCAATGACACCCTCAAAGCCTCCTTGAAAAAGTGCAACATCCCCACCGACACCTGGGAGTCCCTGGCCCAAGATCGCACAAAGTGGAGGAGAAGCATCCGGGAAGGTGCCAAACACCTCGAGTCTCTTCGCCGGGAGCCAAGCGCAAACAGTGGAAGGAGCGCACGTCAACCCAAGCACCCCACCCGCCCGCCCCTTCAACCACCGTCTGCCCCACCTGTGACAGAGACTGTAGGTCCCGCATTGGACTCATCAGTCACCTGAGAACTCATTTTTAGTGTGGAAGCAAGTCATCCTCGGTTCCGAGGGGCTGCCTAAGAAGTAGAAGAAACTGATACAAAGCATGTGGTTGAAAAGAAGCAACATTACAACATGTTGGAATCTCTGTAACTGTCCACTGATCAGAACAGACACACAATGTGCTTCATGTGTGAGCTATTGAGCACCATGTGCACATGTACTTTCTCCAAGAAATGGATTGGGCCAGATTTTGCTGTCAAAATAAGGGTGAGGCTAATGGCGATCGATGTTATTTAAGTGTAAGTGGTACAGCAATTTCAGGCGAGGGGCCAATACCCAAAAGTTGCTGTCAGTGATGCGAAAACGCCATTTTGCTGTCTGCCTCGCCATTGAAATACATTGAATGGCATGAAGTTGCTGTATTTGTACAGTAGATATGAACTAAACTCTCCACAGAACGTTGAGTCTTGTCATTTCAAGCGCAAGTACCCTTTTAACAGCGTGATACGTGTTAATTGCTGCCAGTGGCACTGAAAATGAACAATGTGTGCAGTCTCATTCCTTCAGGTATTAATTGTTGGAGATTTAAAAAATGTCAGTTTAAAAAAAGTTTACATTTACTTATCCTTTTGTCTCCTTTTTTTCTCTCTCTCTCTTAATCCAATCTTTCTTTCTCTCTATTTCTCTTCCTATACCTGATTTGACATTAAATTTATCCACTGTACTTTACACTTCCTTTTCCGTCCTTGCGCTGTTAATTTCACAATCCTTCAATCTGATTGTTTAAGGAGATGCACAGTTGGTTGCCCTGTTCACTCAGGTCCCAGACGCCCTGTTTCCCTCGCTGCGACAGTAGCAGCAACTTGCCACGCAAAATTGTAAAAGCCTAAATGTGCACGGGCAATTCGAGCTAGCGGCTGATGCCGTTAGATGCCCTGCCACAGCAAATTATGGCCTATGATCTAAAATGCATGATAATTGGGAGTGAAGCCCCTCAGACATGCGTTTTGTTTAACTGCACCTTTTCGGGCTGAGAACTGTCTGTCCATCTGCTGTGCGCTCTTGGCAGTCCCTCGTAGCCAGACAGTCCCTTGTATCTGGGTTGTTTTGCTAAGCCAACCCCCGTGCTTGCATGTGAAGGAACTCGGCCACTTCCTCCGCCTGCTGGCGACACTGTTTGAGATGCTGATAAAATCAGTTTGTCAGAGCTCTTTCTCTCTTCAGTGTGATGCAGTAGATTGTGAAAGCTTATTGCAGTTCAAAAGTACAACGCTGAAATGCATCTGAGCCAAGAAGAGAAGGCACTTGGTTCATAGAATTTACAGCACAGAAACTGGCCATTCGGCCCAACAGGTCTGTGCCGGTGTTTATGCTCCACACAAGCCTCCTCCCATCTTACTTCATCTCGCCCTATCCGCGTATCCTTCTATTCCTTTCTCCCTCCTGTATTTATCTAGCTTCCCCTTAAATGCATCTCTGCTATTCACCTCAACCACTCCCTGTGGTAGCGAGTTCCACATTCTAACCACACTTAATAACTACTTGTATTTATATAGCGCCTTTAACGTAGTAAAACGTCCCAAGGCGCTGCACAGGAGTATTTTAGGACAAAAAAAATTGACACCGAGCCACATAAGGAGAAGTTAGGGCAGGTGACCGAAAGCTTGGTCAAAGAAGTAGGTTTTAAGGAGCGTCTTAAAGGAGGAAAGAGAGGTAGCGAGGCGGAGAGGTTTAGGCAGGGCTTAGGGCCTAAGCAACAGAAGGCACGGGTAAATTTACTCTGGGTAAAGAAGTTTCTCCTGAATTCCTTACTGGGTTTATTGGTGACTATTTTATATTCATGGTTATATTTATGTTCTGGTGTTATCCTTGTAAATCTTTTTTGCACCTGGAATATGGTTCAATTTAGTGAACTGTATTCATTTTACTGTAAGCATTCTGTACATAGAAACAATTGCCTCAACAACACAGAACTAAATACCATACACTGGTGAATTGTGACAGCTGAAACTAGGAATCCTTTTGGTCCCCGGTACAATATTGGCTTCAAGAAGTTAAAAGGGTTGGAGCAGCGTGGATGATTTGACATTCTGTCTTTTAACGTGTTTTGTAAATTTGCATTTTATCTCGTTTATGTTTGCAGTTTGCCGCAAACGGCATCAAACTTGCCAAAGGGGTGCTCCTGCTGTCTGAAGCAGTGCATGCTGCCAAAATTGGTGCTTTCAGTCCAAGCCTCTGGCACCATAAACACCAATCTTGTTGCCAGATACAGTCAAACAATATGGCCTCTGGCAGGCTGAACTACAGCCCTGCCTCTACAGGCCAGGAAAGCAGGAGACCATTGCAAGTCAGTGATTCTTTTCAGCAAAATAATGCAAGTCAAGTACGAGAAAAAGCTATAATTTGTCCCCCACCCTCAGGACATCCAAAGTACATCACAGCTAATGAATTATTTTTGATTTGCCGCCACTGCTGTTATGTAGACAAACGTGACAGCCCATTTGTGCACAACAGGATCTCCCAAACTGCAATAGGACGAATGACCAGTTCATCTGTTTTGATGATGTTGGTTGGGGGAAGGAGTGTAGGCCAGAACACCTGAAGAACCTGCTGCTCTTCAAACCGTGCAATGGGATCGTTTATGTCCATCTGACCAGGCAGACAAAGCCTCTGTTTAATGTCCCATCAGAAAGACAGCCTCTCTGACAATGTAGCACTCCCTCAGTGCTGCACTGAAGTGTCAACCTAGATTATAAGAACATAAGAAGTAGGAGCAGGAGTAGGCCATATGGCCCCTCGGGCCTGCTCCGCCATTCAATAGGATCATGGCTGATCCGAACCTAGACTCACGTCCACTTCCCTGCCCGCTCCCCATAACCCTTAATTCCCTTATCAGCTAGGAAACTGTCTATCTCCGTTTTAAATTTATTTAATGTCGCAGCTTCCACAGCTCTCTGCTACCCTCTGAGTGAAGAAGTTTCTCCTCATCTCAGTTTTGAAACGGAAGCCCCTTATTCTAAGATTATGCCCCCTAGTTCTAGTCTCACCCATCAGTGGAAACATCCTCCCCGCCTCCACCCGATCAAGCCCCCTCACAATCTTGTATGTTTCGATAAGATCGCCTCTCATTCTTCTGAATTCCAATGAGTAGAGGCCCAACCTACTCAACCTTTCCTCATAAGTCAACCCCCTCATCTCCGGAATCAACCGAGTGAACCTTCTCTGAACTGCCTCGAGAGCAAGTATATCTTTTCTTAAATATGGAAACCAAAACTGTACGCAGTATTCCAGGTGTGGCCTCACCAGTACCTTGTATAACTGAAGCAAGACTTCCCTGCTTTTATACTCCATCCCCCTTGCAATAAAAGCCAAGATTCCATTGGCCTTCCTGATCACCTGCTGTACCTGCATACTAACCTTCTGTGTTTCATGCACCAGGACCCCCAGATCCCTTTGTACTGTAGCACGTTGCAGTTTCTTTCCATTTAGATAATAACTTGCTCTTTGATTTTTTTCTGCCAAAGTGCATAACCTCACACTTTCCAACATTATATTCCATCTGCCAAATTTCCGCCCACTCACTTAGCCTGTCTATCTCATTTTGTAGGTTTTTTATGTCCTCCTCACTCACTGCTTTTCCTCCCATCTTTGTATCGTCAGCAAACTTGGATACGTTGCACTTGGTCCCCTCCTCCAAATCGTTAATATAGATTGTAAAGAGTTGGGGTCCCAGCACTGACCCTTGCGGAACACCACTAGTTACTGATTGCCAACCCAAGAATGAACCATTTATCCCAACTCTGTTTTCTGTTAGATAGCCAATCTTCCACCCATGCCAGTATATTACCCCCAATCCCGTGATTTTTTATCTTGTGCAGTAATCTTTTGTGTGGCACCTTATCAAATGCCTTTTGGAAGTCCAAATACACCATATCCACTGGTTCCCCTTTATCCACCCTGTTTGTTACGTCCTCAAAGAATTCGAGCAAATTTGTCAAGCATGATTTCCCCTTCATAAAACCATGCTGACTCTGTCCGATTAAGTTATGCTTATCCAAATGTCCTGTTACTGCTTCCTTAATAATGGACTCCAACATTTTACCAACCACAGATGTTAGGCTAACTGGTCTATAGTTTCCAGCCTTTTGTCTACCTCCCTTTTTAAATAAGGGTGTTACATTAGAAGTTTTCCAATCTGCTGGGACCTTTCCCGAATGCAGGGAGTTTTGGAAAATTACCACCAATGCATCCGCGATCCCTACCGCTGCTTCTCTCAAGACCCTAGGATGTAAGCCATCAGGTCCAGGGGATTTATCCGCCTAAAGTCCCATTATCTTACCGAGTACCATCTCCTTAGTGATTTTAATCGTGTTTAGCTCCTCCCCCCCCCCCCCCCCCCCCCCCCCCCATAGCCCCCCGTTTGTCCAGTGTTGGGATATTTTTAGTATCCTCTACTGTAAAGACTGATACAAAATATTTGTTCAGCGTATTTGCCATCTCCGTGTTCCCCACTACTAATTTCCCGGTCTCGTCCTCTAAGGGACCAACACTCACTTTAGCCACCCTTTTTCTTTTTATATAACTGTAGAAACTCTTGCTATCTGTTTTTATATTTTTTGCTAGTTTACTTTCATAATCTATCTTCCCCTTCTTAATTAATCTTTTAGTTATTCTTTGCTGGCTTTTAAATGCTTCCCAATCTTCTATCCTCCCACTAGATTTGGCTACTTTATTTGCCCTTGTTTTCAGTCGGATACTATCCTTTATTACTTTACTTAGCCACGGATGGCTGTCTTTTCTTTTACGCCCCTTTTTCCTCAGTGGAATATATTTTTCTTGAAAGTTATGAAATACCTCCTTGAATGTACACCACTGCTCCTGTACCGTCTTACACCTTAATCTATTTTCCCAGTCCACTTTAGTCAACTCTGCTCTCATACCTTCATAGTCTCCTTTATTTAAGCTTAGTATGCTGGTTTGAGATCCAACTCTCTCACCCTCCAACTGAATTTGGAATTCAACCATGTTATGGTCACTCATTCCAAGGGGATCCTTTACTAGGACATTTTTTATTAATCCTGTCTCATTACACAGGACCAGATCTAAGATTGCCTGCCCCCTGGTTGGTTCAGTAACATACTGCTCAAGGAACCCGTCCCTAATGCACTCTATGAACTCTTCCTCAAGGCTGCCCTGCCCAATTTGATTTGTCCAGTCAATATGAAAGTTAAAATCTCCCATGATTATAGTTGTTCCCTTATTACAAGCCCCAACTATTTCCTGATTTATACTCCGACCAATAGAGTTACAACTGTTAGGAGGCCTATAGACTACGCCCACTAGTGACTTTTTCCCCTTATTATTCCTTATCTCCACCCAAACTGTTTCACTATCCTGATCCTTTGACCCAATATCATTTCTCACTATTGCAGTGATTCCATCCTTTATTAACATAGCCACCCCACCTCCCTTTCCTTCCTGTCTGTCCTTCCTAATAGTCAAATACCCCTGGATGTTTAGTTCCCAGTCATGGTCACCTCGCAGCCATGTTTCTGTAATGGCCACCAGATCATACCCATGTGTAGTTATTTGTACCGTCAACTCGTCTATTTTGTTACGAATGCTGCGTGCATTCAGATAAAGAACTTTCAAACATGTTTTGTGACAATTTATTCCTGCTTTTACCCCTCTTTACTACTTTACCTTTATCTTTATATATTCTGTCCCTTCCTGACACGCTCTGGTTTTTAATTTCCCCACTGCTAATTTGCTCTATTGCCTTCTCCGCTGACATTTTTATTCTTCGCTCTCTTGAAACCTCCCCCCCACTAATTAGTTTAAAGCCCTCTCTACAGCCCTAGTTATTCGATTCGAGTCCCAGCACTGGCCAAGTGAAGTCCGTCCCAACGGAACAGCTCTCTCCCGTCCCAGTACTGGTGCCAGTGTCCCAAGAAGCAAAACCCATTTCTCCCACACCAGTCTTTGAGCCACGCATTTAACTCTCTGATTTTATTTACCCTAGCCAAATTTGCTCGTGGCTCAGGTAGTAATCCAGAGATTATTACCCTTGTGGTTCTGCTTTTTAATTTGGCCCCTAGCTGCTCATACTACCTCAGCAGAACCTCTTTCCTTGTCCTATCTATGTCGTTGGTACCAACATGGACCACGACAACTGGATCCTCCCCCTCCCACTCCAAGTTTCTCTCCAGCCCAGAGGAGATGTCCTTAACCCTGGCACCGGGCAGGCAACACAACCTTCGGGACTCTCGCTCTCGGCTGCAAAGAACCCTATCTATCCCCCTTATGATACTATCCCCTACCACTACAACATTTCTTTTTACTCCCCCCACTTGAATGGCCCTCCGTTCCACGGTGCTGTGGCCAGGTTGCTCATCCTCCCTGCAGTCCCTGCTCTCGTCCTCACAGGGAGTAAGAGCCTCGAACCTGTTGGACAAGAGCAAGGGCTGCGGCTCCTCCAACACTACCTCCTGGACCCCGTACCTGCCTCACTCATAGTCACACCCTCCTGTCCCTGACCGCAGACTACATCTGAATTAGCTAATCTAATTGGTGTGACTACTTCCTGGATGTGTCGCAGTGTTTGAAGCCCGGACTCCAGCTCATCAACACGGAACCGGAGTTCCTCAAGCAGCCAACACTTACTGCAAATGTGATCACCGTGAGCATCAATGGTGTCCACCAGCTCCCACATATTGCAGCAGTAACACATCACCTGCTCTCCCATTCTATGGAATTAATTAAATTTATTATTTTTTAAATACCCTCTGTCCCGCCTGATGAATATCACACCTTAGAAACTATAAACCACAGAGTTTAAGTTTAAAAAGAGAGAAATACTCACCAACCAATTACTTACCTGCTTTCTGGTGACGTCACACCTCGATTATTTTTTACCTCTCTCCCTCCCTCCGAGTTCGGAGACTGGTCCCGCCTTACCTGGTCTCTGGAGCCTTTTAAACCCTCTGCCGCCGCCTCACCAGGAAGCTGACAAAGATGGAAAAAGGAAGGAACACCTCCCTCCCCGAACTCCCTCACTCACCAAACTCGCAGCTTAACACTCTGTTCCAATCTGCACTCCGTGACTTGGCTTGGGTCCTGGAGTGGGCTTGACCAGAAATATTTGACTCGAGGTAAAAAGAATATACCAACAGAGCCAAGCTGACACTTAACAGTGATGTGCATTATAGTCATCTGTGTGGGGTGTACCTTACAAAGCACACAGTGACTCAGTGTGAGCAGTGACTGTTGTTCATTGAGAGTGCACACGGGATTATCCCTTCAGTGAATGGACTATGAAAATAATGACAGTGTTCTAAGATGGTGTTGGCATGCTTCAGCACCACTCCTGATTGCAGCAGGTTTAGCCAGTTTCCATTGTAAAACCATGACTATAATGGGAAATCTTCAAAGCCCCTGCTCACAGATTGTCTCCACAGGTACAGTCTGCAGCAAGACACGTTTGGACTGCCTCATCCAACATGATAAAGGAGCTGTTCCCACAGCACAGGGACTACCCTTGATATATAAATATGCCATAAATGAGCCATTATTCCCCTTCGACTCCCCCACATTTCAGCTGTGTGAGATCTTGTAAAATGGCAACAAGGCTTGTTATTTTTAGTCGCGATTCCATGCTTTATTTCTGTGAGGGTCAGTCGGTACAGCTGAAGGAATTTGCAGGTTTGTATGGACATGCTGTTCAGGCCAGCAGCATACAGAAAACACGAGCTGTCTTCACCTTCGTAGAAACAATCTCTTCTGGTGGGTCTCAACCCCTTCCAAGGCAGCAATGTTGCTTCCTGTATTGCACCGTTAAATACTCCACACCTCCGTATGTTACAGAAGCTTTCAGCAGGACCCCAAGGAGCAACAATGCCGAGGGATTACAGAATCTCTGCCATCATTCTATTAATAACTGCTGTCTGGCGTTTCCATCGCTACCTGTTTTTTAATAAAAACAAAGGCAACCAATAAAAAAACATGAGCTTACTGATGTTCTTCCCCAGAAAAATTAATGAAATAAGAAATCAGTTCCTCATTTCCCCTTTTCTCTTTCTCCTTCCCCCCCCCCCCTCAGCCATTTTACTACCTCCCATTGTCCTGATCATTGCCCCCAGACTTTCCCCTCTTTCATGCGCTACCAGGCCTCGCTGCTCTGCTCCTTCTGACATGGACCTGACCTTTTCTTGCGGGAGCCTCGGGGCTGCATGAAGTTGCACTATTCTCTCCATTTTCTCCAGGCCCCCTAACCTTTGATCCTCGTAGATGATTTTAGAAGCATTCAAAATTATGAACGGTTTTGCTAGAGTAAATAAGGAGAAACTTTTCCCACTGACGACAGAGTCGATAACCGGAGGACACAGATTTAAGGTCATTGGCAAAAAAAAAACACAGCGGGAGAGGAGAAATTTTTATATGCAGCGAGTTGCTATGCACTGCCTGAAAGGGCGGTAGAAGCAGATTCAATAGTAACTTTCAAAAAACAATTGGATAAATACTTGAAGGGGAGAAATTTGCAGGGCTATGGAGAAAGAGCAGGGGAGTGGGACTAATTGGAGAGCTCTTTCAAAGAGCCAGAACAGCTACAATGGGCCGAATGGCCTCCTGTGCTGTATGATTCTATGACTCTAAGCATTGCTCCATGTACTGTGACCCTGCCCCTCTGCTCCCTCCTCCCCCAGGCCTGACTGTGCTCCTGCACATTTGCGTTTCCTTGAACAGCTCTCTGAAATCCTGAACCCATCCCCTTTGGGGTGGAAGATCGGGCCTACGTCATGATCAGATGATCGGTGGCCTGAGACTGGCTGTACCTTGGTGTGAGAGGAAAAAGGGCAGTGAGGCACATACGGAAAGAAAGAGATGTAGAGAAAGCAAGAGACACGTACAAAGAGTGAGAGACATACAGGAGAGAGAGAGGGAGAAAGAGCACGAAAATAAGACAAAATGGATGTAGAAACAATGAAGGTGTATGTGAAGCATGGAGAGAAGGGAAAACAGGAAGATGGAAAGAGTGGAAAAAGAGGGAAATGGAAAGAATTGGAGGCTGGGGGGTGAGATTTGCAGGAACAGATGGCACGATGTCTCACCTTTCTATCAGCATAGCCGCCCACTCCATCCTCCTTCGCTGCCTCTTCTCTATGATTTACCTTCGTGGTACCATTCCTACCTGCCCCAGTATATCTGCCTTCTTCCCCTGAGCCTGTACTGTCCCCTCTGGCATGCTGCAAGATTCCAAACCTGGCCCCCCTCCCACTCTTCATTTACACCCTTCCTTCAGTGATGTTATTATAAGCATGGTGTCTGCTCCTATATCTGTGTCTTGCCTCTCCTCCAACTGCTTCTCCGACATCAATTGTGGATGGGCTGGTGCTTTCTTCAGCTTGGCATAGGCGAGACTGAAGCCAGCCTGTTCAGCTCTTGCCAGAAACTCTGCCTCCAAGCCACTAATTCCATCCTCTTCACTGGCTGTGCAGAGCCTCGGTATTCTGATTGATCCTGTGCTGAGCTTCCAACCTTGTATCTTCTGTTACCAGAACTGCCTATTTCCACTTTGAACTTTGAACTACTTCACCCCCACTGCTGCTGAAACTCATCCACACCTTTGTCACCTTCAGACTCGCTTTCTCCAATACTGTCCTCGTGACTTCAGCAGCACCAACCCGTGCGAACTCCCAACCCATCCAAAACCCAGCTGTTCACATCGTGTCCTTGCCAACATCCATCCCTCAACTCGCTGATTTCCAAATCCTCATCCTCATTTGCAAATAGCCCCAAGGCCGTACCCATCTATTTTGTAAAGCAATTAACTATGCTGAAGGCACTATATAAGTACAAGCTGTTCTATAACCCACTGTTTTGCAATGCTGGCTCGCACTGTCCTATGGCCCTGCCACGTTAGAACTGTTTAACCAACACTGTTCCTGTGTCTGTAAAAGTAGTGGTAGGTGTGCAGCATCTTTTATCTGGGTCTGGGCAATTACTTGCACGTACATAGTTCTACGTTGTGGAACAAAAGCAACGCGGGGGGGAATTCTATCAACTAATTCAAGTGGAAAATGTCAATTTTAAGTTTCCTTTTGTGTCAAAGTTGTGTCGGTAGATATTTATCTGCAGCGGCAGCCTAGCTGAAGTCAATGTCACATGACCGGCCCTCCCCTAGTGTGTGAGGTGGGCAGGTGCTGATTACAATGACAGATAAGAGACCTAAAACTGCACCTTGTTAAAGTGCACAATTGTAGCCCTGCAACACAGTCGCGCCTGCTCTAGTTTCACAGCAGTTGCACTGAGTTGGTCCAAAGCAGAGTTGACCCAGAGCCAATCTTCAGGGGTGGGGGGGGAAAGAAACGGCTGTTCAGGTTCCACTATCCGTGCGGTAAATGATTTTCAGTTTACTGACCTTCAGCCTATATTGCAAAAGGAAATGAAAGAGATTTATATTTAATGTGTTTGTTCTCATTTGCTAGCCTTGCTAGCATCAGAAGATTGTGGGCTCAAGCCCCACTCCAGAGACTTGAGCACCTAATCTGGGCTCATACTTCAGTGCAGTGTCTTTCGGATGCGATGTTAAATCAAGGGCCGGTCTGGTTTCTCAGGTGGATATAAAAGGGCCCATGGCACTAGTCGAAGAGCAGAGGCATTCTCTAGGCATCCTGACTAACATTTATCCCTCGATCAATCATTAAAACATTATCTGGTCATTTTTTTCCTCGGTGCTATTTGTGGGATCTTACTGTGCGCAAATTGTCGCATTTCCCTATGTTGCAACAGTGACTACCCTTAAAAAGTTCTTTTTGAAAGGCGCTATATAAATGCATACGAACAATGACTGACAGGTAAAGCCCCTCTGGTCCATCCAGCCTGTCCCACAAAATTGCAATACCTTGTGTATCACAATATATACTCCTCACCCCACCCAAAACCATGGGATCTCCTGGGAGAGGTGAAAAACCCAGGCCAATTTGGGGGGGGGAAATCTGGGAAATTCCTCTCCGATCCATCTGGGCTATCGAAACTAAACCAGATGACGACTCTGGCCCTGAATTCCCTGAAGTACCTACCTTTAGTAAAGAGGTGACCTCCGCCCCAGCCAGGAACAGGTCCAGCTCTCGCTTGAAGGGATTCTGAGAATCAGCATCCACCGCACGAGACGGCAGCCTGTTCCAGAGGTCCACTATTCTCTGGAAAAAAACCACCTCCTGACATCTAACCTGGATCTGGCCTCGTACAACTTAAAATTGTGACCGCTGGTCCTTCCTATTTAATTGGAACAAACTGTCAACTGGGACACAATCATCATCATCATATAAACCTCAATCAAATCACTCCTAAGTCTACGCTTCTCTAAAGTGTAGAGTCCCAACTCTTTTAGCCTATCTTGATAACTGAGATGCTTTATACTGGGTTTTTATGCAAGTTCTTTTTTCCTCAGTATCCCTGTCTCACTAGGCTGACTGCTCTTAGAATTGCGATAGCACTAGTAAAGCCAATTTTATGGTTTGGTCCTGGAATCTTTCGCCACTTTCCTTTCCTTCTCTCCTCTCCTGAAGGTGCTGATAAATGCTGGTTATGGTTGCTGAGACTCCAGCATCTCACCCAAGTGCGAATCTTCATCTTGGAGGCTGGACAGAGTGTGTTTGCAGGTTTTTCATCCATAGGGGAGGGAAGGGGGGGTGGGGTGGGGGTGGGGGGTGGGGTATTGCAGACGAGCCTGACTCTGTACATATCCGACATCCACTTTCCAGTGAAGATCAGGAGAGGGAACCTTTGCTGGTTTTATTTTTTTGTTCAGTTCCCTAGCCTGCAGACACTGAGGCTGATTGTAATGGTCCTGCTGTTGCTTCAGCTGAGCTCCGTATTGCCCAGTACATAGAACATAAGAAATAGGAGCAGGAGTAGACCAATCGGCCCCTCGAGCCTGCTCCGCCATTCAATGAGATCATGGCTGATCTGATCCAACCTCAACTCTAAAGAACACAAGAAGCAGGAGCAGGACCAGGCCACTCGGCCCCTGGGCCCGCTCTGCCACCCACAGGGCCTTGACCGATCCGAACTCAAACTCATGTCCAATTTCCAGCCCGCTCCCCGTAACCCCTGATTCCCTTTACTTCTAGGAAACGGTCTATTTCTGTTTTAAATTTATTTAATGAAGTAGCTTCCACAGCTTCCTGGGGTAGCAAATTCCACAGACCCACTACCCTCTGAGTGAAAAAGTTTCTCCTCATCTCAGTTTTGAAAGAGGAGCCCCTTATTCTAAGATTATGTCCCCTAGTTCTAGTTTCACCCATCATTGGGAACATCCTCACCGCGTCCACCCGATCAAGCCCCTTCACAATCTTATATGTTTCAATAAGATCGCCTCTCATTCTTCTGAACTCCAATGAGTAGAGTCCCAATCTACTCAACCTCTCCTCGTATGTCCACCCCCTCATCCCCGGAATTAACCGAGTGAACCTTCTTTGTACTGCCTCGAGAGCAAGTATGTCTTTTCTTAAGTATGGACACCAAAACTGTATGCAGTACTCCAGGTGCGGTCTCACCAATACCCTATACAACTGCAGCAATACCTCCCTGTTTTTATATTCTATCCCCCTAGCAATAAAAGCCAACATTCCATTGGCTTTCTTGATCACCTGCTGCACCTGCATACTAACTTTTTGATTTCCTTGCACCAAGACCCCCAGATCCCTTTGAACTGCAGTACTTTCCAGTTTCTCGCCATTAAGATAATAACTTGCTCTCTGATTTTTCCTGCCAAAGTGCATAACCTCACATTTTCCAATATTGTATTGCATCTGCCAAATCTCTGCCCACTCACCCAGCCTGTCTATATCCTCTTGTAGGTTTTTTATGTCCTCCTCACTCTCTACTTTCCCTCCCATCTTTGTATCATCTGCAAACTTTGATATGTTACACTCGGTCCCCTCCTCCAAATCGTTAATATAGATTGTAAAGAGTTGGGGACCCAGCACCGACCCCTGCGGAACACCACTGGCTACTGGTTGCCAGTCCGAGAATGAACCATTTATCCCAACTCTCTGCTTCCTGTTAGATAACCAATCCTCCACCCATGCCAGAATATTACCCCCAATCCAGTGATTTTTTTATCTTGAGTAATAATCTTTTATGTGGCACCTTGTCGAATGCCTTCTGGAAGTCTAAATACACTACATCCACTGGTTCCCCTTTATTCACCCTGTACGTTATGTCCTCCAAGAACTCGAGCAAATTTGTCAGACATGACTTCCCCTTCATAAAGCCATGCTGACTTTGTCCTATTAAATTATGTTTATCTAAATGTTCTGTTACTGTCTCCTTAATAATAGACTCCAAAATTTTACCCACCACAGATGTTAGGCTAACTGGTCTATAATTTCCAGCCTTCTGCCTACAACCCTTTTTAAATAAGGGTGTTACATTAGCAGTTTTCCAATCTGCCGGGACCTTTGCTGAGTTCAGGGAGTTTTGGAAAATTATTACCAAAGCATCCACAATTCCTACTGCCACTTCTCTCAAGACCCTAGGATGTAAGCCATCAGGTCCAGGGGATTTATCCGACTTGAGTCCCATTATTTTACTGAGTACCAATCCCTTAGTAATTTTAATCGTATTTAGCTCCTCCCCCACTAGAGCCCCCTGTTTGTCCAGTGTTGGGATATTCTTAGTGTCCTCTACCGTAAAGACTGAAACAAAATATTTGTTCAGCATTTTTACCATCTCCATGTTTCCCACCATTAATTTCCCGGTCTCATCCTCTAAGGGACCTACGTTTGCCTTAACCACCCTTTTTCTTTTTATATAACTATAGAAACTCTTGCTATCTGTTTTTATATTTTTTGCTAATTTATTTTCATAGTCTATTTTCCCTTTCTTAATCAATCCTTTAGTTACTTTTTGTTGTCTTTTGAAGACTTCCCAATCTTCTATCCTCCCACTAACTTTGGCTACCTTACATGTCCTTGTTTTTAGTTGGATACTTTCTTTAATTTCTTTACTTAGCCATGGATGGCTGTCATTTCTTTTACACCCTTTTTTCCTCAGTGGAATATATTTATTTTGAAAGTTGTAAAATAACTCCTTGAATGAACACCACTGCTCATGTACTGTCTTACCCTTTAATCTATTTTCCCAGTCCACTTTAATCAATTCTGCTCTCATGCCATCATAGTCTCCTTTATTCAAGCTCAGTATGCTTGTTTGAGAACTAACCTTCTCACCCTCTAATTGGATATGGACATCTCCGCTTTAATGAGTAAGAAGTTGCGGCAAGCAGACATGGAAGGTCCTAGTTTCAGTTTCTGGTCTGTAACAAGTTATGAGGTCAGCAATAAGATGAGTTCCTTTAAGAATTGATGGGGTTCATACAATTACCTGGAAGTTAGCATCCCTGTGTACGAAACTTTGTAGAAAACTCTCCTCCTTAAGAAGGAAGATCCCAGAATGGTAAATGTGTGAAATAGATTCCCGTCAAAGGTGTTTATTGATAAATTTTCGGAAGGAGCTGCCTATAGTTGTGGTTCTAAAAACAGTTGAAGGCTATATATACACCAATGAAATATTTGAGACACCATTCTTCCTCTGCTACTTGAACCAGGTAGTGTTGTTGCTGGTTGGTACAGCTTTGGCACCTGATAGTTGGCACAAATGACTTAAGAGCAAAATAGACAAAAATCAATTGAAATCTTTGTCTCTTTCAGACACTTTCCCTATTTTGTGCTTAAGGAGTTAATGTTACTGGTGCGTCTCTGGGGTGTATACACACAGCGCGACCCTTCTGGAACGACATGCTGGATGCTGTCCAGCGGATGGTGCATCTCAGGATGCCAGATGGGCTTGTTTTCTGTCAGCTAGGCCACCTGTCTGAAGACATCTCCGCTTTAATGAGTAAGAAGTTGCTCATTACAATATGTAAGCAGGAAATGCATCATCCTTCAAAGAAAAACTCGACCCGAATACACATCCTTGCCTGCTTTTAGACACTTCAGCTTCTAGAAGTGATCACTTATCCATCTGTACTATCAGAGGGCATGTTTGCAAAGCTTTGAAATCGTTGATCATATTTTGCAACTAGTTGCCAAGGGAGAGACAAATCCAACACAACTGCAATGAGAGGGCGGGGGCGGGGGGGCGTGGATGGTGGAGAGCTTTTGTTAACACTGGGCTTAAGATTCTAAGATCTGTCACTTTGAACCCTGGAACTTCCGTACCATTCTGCTGTTACTCATTCCTGGCAAAAGTGACACCCTAAATACTTCAATGCTTCGATTAGATTTCTTTCATAAGCGGCTGTATGCAATATATTGCATGGTTATGTGTGCACTTGATAGTGCCATATATAAAATTTAGATAATTCAAATAGTAATAAACCGCAATGTAAATTTCATTAAAGCAGCATGTGGTGGGATTCCCTAATTGTGCTCATTGTGGGACTGAGCTGACCTGAACATTTGCTAGTGTTCACACCAAAGAAAGAGCTTGCATTTATTTACAAAAAGAAAATACTGCAGATGCTGGAAATCTGAAATAAAAACAGAAAATGCTGGAGATACTCAGCAGTCAGGCAGCATCTGTGAAGAGAGAAACAGAGTTAACGTTTCAGGTCGATGACCTTTCGTCAGAACTGGAAAAAAGCAGGAAATGAAACAGATTTTTAAGCAAGTGCAGGGGCTGGGAAAGCGGGGAGGGGATGAAAGAACAAAAGGGAAGGTCTGTGATAGGATCGAAGGCAGGAGAAGAGACATGAAGAGATATTCAAGGCAAAAGGAGATGGTAATGGGACAGGTTAAGAAACAAAAGATAGCTCTAGAAGTGTGAATTGCACTGGCAGAATGAAAGACAGCTGCCATGTGGGAGAGAGAAAAAAAGACACACAAAAAGTGTGGATAAAAAATACATAGAGTTCAACAATTTCAGATCATAACCTCGGCCCCTATCATATATATTTTTCATCCACACTTTTTGTCTCTTTTCTTCTCTCCCACATGGCAGCTGTCTTTCATTCTGCCAGCGCAATTCACACTTCATCTAGAGCCATCCTTTGTTTCTTAACCTGCCTTCTATCCTATCACAGACCTTCCCTTTTGTTCTTTCATCCCCTCCCCCCTTTCCCAGCCCCTACACTTGCTTAAAAATCTGTTCCATTTCCTGCTTTTTTTCCAGTTCTGACGAAAGGTCATCGACCTAAAACGTTAACTCTGTTTCTCTCTTCACAGATGCTGCCTGACCTGCTGAGTATCTCCAGCATTTTCTGTTTTTATTGCATTTATATAGTTCCCTAAAGCACTTCACATATGGAATAAATTACTTTGAAATGCAGCGGCCACTTTGCACACAAGGTTCTGATAAAAGGTCATTGACCTGAAACGTTAACTCTGCTTCTCTCTCTCCACAAAAGCTGCCTGACCTGCTGAGTGTTTCCACATTTTCTGTTTTTATTTGAGGTCCCACAAACAGCCTGTTACAAATTTCATGGGTCGACAGTAGATATTCTCTTGGGGCTTAGCGTCTCATAAGCGGACCTCATGTACCCTATGATCAGGAGTTCATCCTTACTACCCAATATTTAGTTAAATCCTAGCATGACCTGGGAATTGTAGCATAGGCCCCTTGTTGCGTATACTGGATGCTGTGATCTCGCATGCATCACCACATGCATGCTCCTTTCTTTTTAGAAGCCAGTCTGAAAAGCACTCTGGTGAGACAAGACTAATTGTAAAACGAACAAACTCATTTATTTTGCATGAAATATATGAATGAACAGAATGTAATTTTCACAGTGAGATTCACAATCAATTCTTTATTGCTCCTAGTACCATTTTCAAAAAAACGAAAGCCATGACACTACCCCATTATAGGCTAATCTCAGTTACAAGTTAAATGTCCAAGCCAGCAGGTACCCATCTTCCTCTGTTACAGGCTGTACATGCTAATACTTAGGCCTGGAGCCTCTCTGTCTCCCTGGCTAGAGAGAAAGATTTCTCTTAAGTCTCTGACTGTCTCAGACTGCCTGGCAAGAGAGAGATCTCACTTCTCTCCAGACCCTTCCCTCAATTCTGTGTCCAGGAATGATCCACTGTGATGCTAATCACATTACCAGCTTGAATGAAAAGTTCCCCCTTTATGTGGAAGCTTGTGCAACCTGTTCAGCTGAGCTCCATGCCGGGTACATTGAATGAAAACCATTCTAGCACTAGCTGTGAATTATACAATGTGTTCAACGACATCTGTTATTCCTAATTTACATTCTAAATAGCTTTAAATGCTAAATCAGAATAATATTGTATCCTGGGAATTAACCCTTTGTAAGTTGAATGTAACTTTGTAGCAATTCTGGGCCAAATGGGTAAAAGGCCTAAAATATTTCACAGCCATTGGATGAATAGTCAGTTAATCTTTTTGTGATAGTGTTGGTTGAGGGAGAAATGTTGGCTAGGACACTAGGAGAGCTCCTGCCTCTTCTTGCAGTAGTGCTGTGAAATCTTTAATGCCCACCTGAACCACAGGAACAGGCATCTGGGATCTTGGTTTAACATTTCATTCAAAAGTTTAACCTTTCTGACAATGTAGCACTGGGTGCCAGCCTAGATTGTGTGTTCAAGTACTGGAGCAAGACTTGAGCCCATGACCTTCTGACTGAGAGGTGCGATCACTACCAACTGAGACAAGCTGACTCATTGATGGAATGTTTCCTGAGGGCTGTGTTTTAGCAAGAATGGAACGTTCCTTAGTCTTTGTTTTCAGGAAGTATCCTACAACCTTTCCTTGATTTTGTTTCTTTACTTTCAGATTACACGGACATTCAGACTCACAGAAGAAGGGAAGTTGGAGCAAACCGTTTTTATGGCAACTGATCAACAGCCCCTGTTGCAGCATCTCCACATAACATACACACGAAGTTCCTAACACAGTATATTCATGTAACAAACATTCACCTCAAGCCCCAAATGACTGTCCTATACGCTTTCCATTTATACTGCAGCCTCACTGTGTTAAACTTGAAGACTTTAACTAGAGGTTGAAGATTTTAATTTTGGATTTTTTTAATTGTTTGTATAACAGTAGGACTATTCTAATTGCAAATCACTGTTTGTTATTGGGTGCGTTGAAAGTTTGTAATAACCTGCTGTTGACTTCATGGGATGTTGTGACAATCAGGGAAACTTGGGATGTTGTTTTTGTTTTGTCTCCCTAGTTGAGCAAGACTCATGTTCCTTTTGTTCAGATCATAGATAGATATCTCAGGAACATCTACCAGACCTCCTAATATGCTGGATTACATCCGCCCAATGATGCTCCCTCTCTTTAAGATACGTTTCCTCTGCCCTCTTCTTGTCCCACACAGCATTCTCAAACTGAGGGAGCAGCGAGTGAACGTAATTGATGCTTTGCGACTAGGCGTCACTGCTCCTGAGCACATAATCTCAGCTGACTTCATAGTTGGAGTGGTATAACTGGAACTAACCCACCCCTACCAGAAAGGTATGTGCTGTAACTACCGCACAGCTTTCACCATTCGCCCTGTGATTTTTGCCATGTTAAATCACTTGTCCGAGCTGTCGAATTTCCTTTCATGGAAATGTATTGAGATGGACCTTTGAGAAAGCCACCCCACTGATGCATCAACTGTTATAAAACTTGAAAATTAATAATGAGGACTAATGACCTATTTGACATCCTAGTAAACGTCTTTTTATTTGTTCATGGAATGTGTATGATGCTGTCAAGGCTATATTTAATCCCACTTTAGTTGTTGTGTGGTGGGTCTTCCTCTTGAACTGATGCAGTCCTTATGGTGATGGTGCACCCATGACGGTGTTAGGTAGGGAGTTCCAGGATATTGACTCAGCAGTGATGACTGGGCAGTGATCTATATCTAAGTCATGAAATCCATAAATAGTGCAAAAATTTTTTTTTATTCGTCTATGGGATGTGGGCGTCATTGGCAAGGCCAGCATTTATTGCCCATCCCTAAGTGCCCTCGAGAAGGTGGTGATGAGCCTCCTCTTGAACCGCTGCAGTCCGTGTGGTGAAGGTGCTCCCACAGTGCTGTTAGGGAGGGAGTTCCAGGATTTTGACCCAGCGACGATGAAGGATCGGCGATATACTTCTAAGTCAGGATTGTGTGTGACTTGGAGGGGATCTTGGAGGTGGTGGTGTTCCCATGCGCCTGCTGCCCTTGTCCTTCTAGGTGGAAGAGGTCGCGGGTTTGGGAGGTGCTGCCGAAGAAGCCTTGGCGAGTTGCTGCAGTGCATATTGTAGATGGTACGCACTGCAGCCACAGTACGCCGGTGGTGGCGGGAGTGAATGTTTAAGATGGTGGATGGGGTGCCAATCAAGCGGGCTGCTTTGTCTTGGATCGTGTCGAGGTTCTTGAGTGTTGTTGGAGCTGCACTCATCCAGGCAAGTGGAGAGTATTCCATCACATTCCTTACTTGTGCCTTGTAGATGGTGGAAAGGCTTTGGGGAGTTAGGAGATGAGACACTCGCCGCAGAATACCTAGCCTCTGATCTGATCTTGTTGCCACGGTATTTATGTGGCTGGTACAGTTAAGTTTCTGTCATGGTGACCCCCAGGATATTGATGGGGGATTCGGTGATGGTAATGCTGTTGAATGTCAAGGGGCAGTGGTTAGACTCTCGCTTGTTGGAGATAGTCATTGCCTGGCACTTGTGTGGCGCGAATGTTACCTGCCACTTATCAGCCCAAGCCTGAACGTCGTCCTCGTCTTGTTGCATGCGGGCATGGACTGCTTCATGATCTGAGGAGTTGTGAATGGCGCTGAACACTGTGCAGTCATCAGCGAACATCCCCATTTCTGACCTTATGTTGGAGGGAAGGTCATTGATGAAGCAGCTGAAGATGGTTGGGCCTAGGACACAGCCCTGTGGAACTCCTGCAGTGATGTCCTGGGGCTGTGATGATTGACCTTCAACCACCACAACCATCATCCTTTGTGCTTGGTATGACTCCAGCCAGTAGAGAGTTTTCCCCCTGATTCCCATTGACTTCAGTTTTACTAGGGCTCCTTGATGCCACACTCGGTCAAATGCTGCCTTGATGTTAAGGGCAGTCACTCTCACCTCACCTCTGGCATTCAGCTCCTTTGTCCATGTTTGGACCAAGGCTGTAATGAGGTCGGGAGCCGAGTGGTCTTGGCGGAATCCAAACTCTGTATCAGTGAGCAGGTTATTGGTGAGTAAACGCCGCTTGATAGCACTGTCGATGACACCTTCCATCACTTTGCTGATGATTGAGAGCAGACTGATGGGGCGGTAATTGGCCGGATTGGATTTGTCCTGCTTTTTGTGGACAGGACATACCTGGGCAGTTTTCCACATTGTCGGATAGATGCCAGTGTTGTATAATATAAGCAACTTATGATTCCAGAGCTAGAGCATATCAGCATGAAATTGGGAGTCTTAAGCAAAAGTAAAGAATAGAAGATTCCCCCCTTGCTATGTAAATATATACCATTAAGCTATATTTTTGTGTCCTGAATGCAGTGACCCATAATGGTGTAACCCTTGTGTATCTGGACTGCAGTATGTGGGAGTTTGTGGACAGCGAGACTGTCCCGAGCAAACACATCTGCAGTAAATGACTCCATCTCGAATCTCTCCGGCACAGTCATTGAGCTGGAGTGCGAGTTGGAGACACTCGAACACATAAGGGAGGGGGAGGAATTTCTGGACAGTTTTATCCAGAATACAGTCATATCCCAGAGGAAAGCACAGGTTCAGGAAAGGGAGGGTGTGTCTTTTAGGGAGCTGGGTAGCAGGGATTTAGGAGAGGTTGGGAAGGAGGTCCCGCAGACACTGGTCCTGTCCCAACAGGTACGATGTACTTGCTACCTGTGAGGACAAGAAGACTGCAGGGAGGACAGACCAAGGCACCGTGGCTCAGAAGGCTGACCAGAGGGGGGGGGGGGGGGAGAGCAGAATAGAAATGTGGTAGTGATGGGGGACTCTATAATTAGGGGGATAGATAGCGTCCTCTGCAGCCAGGAACGAGAATCCCAAATAGTGTGTTGCCTACCTGGTGCCAGGGTAAGGGATATCTCATGGCGGCTGGAGTGGAACTTGGAAAGGGAGGGGGTAAATCCAGTTGTCGTGGTCCATGTTGGAACAAACAACATAGGTAGGAACAGGGAGGAGGTCCTGCTGAAAGAATATCAGGAGTTAGGCTCTAAATTAAAAAGCAGGACCTCGAGGGTAATAATCTCGACATAAGGGAGAATACGAAGAGATTAGGAGAGAAGTCAAAAAAACAATTAGGAAGAGACATTAGTACACATAATTAATAATTCGTTTGAAAAAGATGTAGTACCAGAAGACTAGTGGATAGCTAACGTAATACCTATATTCAAGAAAGGGATAGATCATGTCCAGGGAATTATAGACCAGTCAGCTTAGCATCGATGGTAGGAAAAATAATGGAATCCCTACTAAAATAGAAGAACATCTAGAAACCAGAAATATAATAAGGAATAGTCAGCATGGATTTCAAAAGGGAAAGTCTTGCTTGACCAACCTCAATGAATTTTTTGAAGAGGTAACGAAGAGAGTAGACAGTGGTAATGCAGTAGATGTAGATTTTCAAAAGGCCTTCGATAAGGTACCCCATAATAGACTGATGAACAAGGTCAGAGAATGTAGACTCAGGGGACAAGTAGCAGAATGGATTGCTGGCTGGCTTCAGGACAGAAAGCAGAGAGTAGGAGTAAAGGGTAGCTATTCACAGTGGCAGAAGGTGGGTAGTGGTGTTCCACAAGGATCAGTGCTGGGACCACTGCTGATCACAATTTATATTAACTAGACTTTGGAATCAAAAACACAATTTCTAAATTTGCGGATGACACCAAATTGGGGGGATAGTCAATACTGAGGAGGACTGCAACAAGTTACAGGAGGACATTAATAAACTTGCAGAATGGGCATATAATTGGCAAATTAAGTTCAACACAGATAAATGTGAGGTATTACATTTTGGTAGGAAGAATAGGGAGGTCACATTACTTGGAGGGTGAGAGTCTAGGTGGGGTAGAGGAACAAAGGGATCTCGGAGTACAAATACACAAATCACTAAAAGTTGCGACACAGGTTAGCAAGGCCATAACAAAAGCAAACCAAGCACTAGGGTTTATTTCTCGAGAGATAGAATTGAAAAGTAGGGAAGTTATGCTAAACCTGTATCGAACCTTGGTTAGACCACACTTAGAGTACTGCGTACAGTTCTGGTCGCCATATTATAAAAAGGATATAGAGGCACTGGAGAGGGTGCAGAGAAGATTTACAAGGATGATACCAGAAATGTGAGACTACATATCAGGAAAGGATAAACAGGCTGGGTCTCTTTTCTCTTGAAAAAAGAAGGCTGAGGGGTGACCTAATAGAGTTCTTTAAAATTATGAAAGGTTTTGCTAGAGTGGATACAGAGAGAATGTTTCCACTTGTGGGGAAGAGCATAACTAGAGGCCATCAATATAAGATAGTCACCAAGAAATCCAATAGGGAATTCAGAAGAAACTTCTTTAGCCAGAGAGTGGTGAGAATGTGGAACTCGCTACCACAGGGAGTGGTTGAAGTGAATAGTATAGATGCATTTAAGGGGAGGCTAGACAAGCATATGAGGGAAAAGGGAATAGAGGGTTATACTGATAGAGTTAGATGAGGAAAGACGGGAGGAGGCTCGAGTGAAGCATAAACGCCGGCATAGACTGGTTGGGCCAAATGGCCTGTTTCTGTGCCGTATATCCTGTGAGTGGCCCACTTAATGGGGCAGCCCTCGAGCGGCCCGCTTAATGGGGCAGCCCTCGAGCGGCCCGCTTAATGGGGCAGCCCTCGAGCGGCCCGCTTCATGGGGCAGCCCTCGAGCGGCCCGCTTAATGGGGCAGCCCTCGAGCGGCCCGCTTAATGGGGCAGCCCTCGAGCGGCCCGCTTAATGGGGCAGCCCTCGAGGGGCCCGCTTAATGGGGCAGCCCTCGAGCGGCCCGCTTAATGGGGCAGCCCTCGAGCGGCCCGCTTAATGGGGCAGCCCTCGAGCGGCCCGCTTAATGGGGCAGCCCTCGAGCGGCCCGCTTAATGGGGCAGCCCTCGAGCGGCCCGCTTAATGGGGCAGCCCTCGAGCGGCCCGCTTAATGGGGCAGCCCTCGAGCGGCCCGCTTAATGGGGCAGCCCTCGAGCGGCCCGCTTAATGGGGCAGCCCTCGAGCGGCCCGCTTAATGGGGCAGCCCTCGAGCGGCCCGCTTAATGGGGCAGCCCTCGAGCGGCCCGCCTAATGGGGCAGCCCGCGTGCGGCCCGCCTAATGGGGCAGCCCTCGAGTGGCCCGCCTAATGGGGCAGCCCTCGAGCGGCCCGCCTAATGGGGCAGCCCGCGAGTGGGGCAGCCCTTGTGTGGCCCGCCTAATGGGGCAGCCCGCGTGCGGCCCGCCTAATGGGGCAGCCCTCGAGTGGCCCACCTAATGGGGTGGCCCACCTAATGGGGCAGCCCTCGAGCGGCCCGCCTAATGGGGCAGCCCGCGAGTGGGGCAGCCCTTGTGTGGCCCGCCTAATGGGGCAGCCCTCGAGTGGCCCACCTAATGGGGTGGCCCACCTAATGGGGCAGCCCTCGAGCGGCCCACCTAATGGGGCAGCCCTCGAGCGGCCCACCTAATGGGGCAGCCCTCGAGCGGCCCACCTAATGGGGCAGCCCGCGAGCGGCCCACCTAATGGGGCAGCCCTCGTGTGGCCCACCTAATGGGGCAGCCCTCGAGTGGCCCACCTAATGGGGCAGCCCTCGAGTGGCCCACCTAATGGGGCAGCCCGCGAGCGGCCCACCTAATGGGGCAGCCCTCGTGTGGCCCACCTAATGGGGCAGCCCTCGTGTGGCCCACCTAATGGGGCAGCCCTCGAGCGGCCCACCTAATGGGGCAGCCCTCGAGCGGCCCACCTAATGGGGCAGCCCTCGAGCGGCCCACCTAATGGGGCAGCCCGCGAGCGGCCCACCTAATGGGGCAGCCCTCGAGCGGCCCACCTAATGGGGCAGCCCGCGAGCGGCCCACCTAATGGGGCAGCCCTTGTGTGGCCCACCTAATGGGGCAGCCCGCGAGCGGCCCACCTAATGGGGCAGCCCGCGAGCGGCCCACCTAAGAAACTGTTGAAATAGCCTAGAAAGTGAGTGTAGGCAAGCTGTTTTAGAAACCTAGATGCCCAGGTACACAAATCACTAAAAGTTAGTGGACAGGCACAGAAAGTAATCAAAAAGGCTAATGGAATGTTGGCCTTTATCTTAAGGGGGCTGAAATACAAAAGGGAGGAAGTTATACTTCACTTGTGCAGAGACTTGATCAGCTCCCATTTGGAATACTGCGCTGAATACAGTTTTGGACACTGCACCTCAGGAAAGATGTATTGGCCTTGGAAAGGGTACAGCACATTCACCTGAATGAGACCAGGGCTTAAAGTGTTAAATTATGGGGACAGGTTGCATAAACTTGGCTTGTATTCCCTTGAGTTCAGAAGTCGAGGGTGATCTAATCAAGATTTTAAAATGATAAAGGGATTTGATACGGTGGATACAGAGAAACTTACTTCTGATGAGGGAATCCAGAATAAGAGCACAATCTTAAAATTAGAGCTGTGCCATTCAGCAGTGAATTGAAGCATTTTTTCACAAAGGGTAGTGGAAACCTGGGATCCACTCCTCCCAAAAGGCTGTGGATGCTGGGGGTCAATTGGAGTTTTCAAGACCGATCGGTAGACTTTTGTTGGGTAAGGGTATCAAAGGATATGGAACAAAGGCGGGTAAATGGAGTTGAGGTACAGATCAACCATGATCTAATTGAATGGTGAAACAGGCTCGAGGGGCTGAATGGTCTCCTGTTCCTATGTTTTAAACTGTTGGAAAATACATCCTCAGAGCATAAATATCTCCATCCAGAGCATTGTGAAGCAATTCAAACCATGAATGTTGCTTAACAAGCCTGGTTTTGTACTCCGAGCCTTCCATTTTGCAAAATGGATAAACCACCTCTACCTTAATGGTCCCCCTCCACATTATTTTCATTGGGGCTTCCTCCTTGTGAGACATCCACAGACCACCTGTGAGGAAGAGAATTCATGGAAAGAGGGAAACTTGGTGCTCTTTCCTGGACAATATGCTGGGAGAGTATATTGCAAGACCATTTCAACGGTCATCTAAAGTCTTTCTGATAGTTATAGAGGGCCCTAATCGGAGTGGAAGTTTTCTTCCGGATCTCTCGCAGACCATATCAAGTGGTCTTTCATGGGGTTCTTCATGGTCACGTCCCAATGGATTACATCACCAAGGTGTAGACTGACGTGTAAATAATCAACATCTAATCCTAAAGTAGATCAAGCGTGTCAGGCCTCCTGAAACGCAACGTAACTTTTATACAGTATGGCAGTGGCAGACTCGTCAGTTGAACTTCAGATCTTTTCCCCAGCAAAGATAATCCTCCACGCAGGAGATGAACGCTGCGCCTCCCAACCAAGAGTCCAAGTGAACCAATCCATTCAGCTGATGAATTTACAAGCAAGGGTCTAATCAGGTTATGATGGCAAGCCACCCGGCCCATTGGCCTCGATTTGTTCACTAAAAGCGCACAAAGCTCCAGGCAGTTGCCATCAGATTAGGTCAGTTGCTGACCTTGGTTGAGGGTCAGATCAAACTGCCACAGTGTAGTGGTCTAT
Organism: Squalus acanthias; assembly: GCA_030390025.1. Taxonomy (NCBI): domain Eukaryota; kingdom Metazoa; phylum Chordata; class Chondrichthyes; order Squaliformes; family Squalidae; genus Squalus; species Squalus acanthias. Next base: position 80,392,296 of record CM059429.1, on the reverse strand, counting down.
ACCCTGACTTGGCAGCAATACCTAACGCCTTTCAATGTATCTCGTGGCAGGTTGCACAGCTGCATTTAGCATCGCTGTAATAGGAGCTACAGCAGCTGTTGATGGAGCAAGTATTTTAGGGGAAATAACAACAGAAAACGCTGGAAAAACTCAGCAGGCCAGGCAGCATCCGTGGAGAGAGAAACAGAGTTAACGTTTCAGGTCGAAGACCTTTCGTCAGAACTGGAAAAAAGCAGGAAATGAAATAGGTGGGATGAGTATAGAAACTTGAAATCTCTAGCAAAAACTAGCAGGAACATCGTGTGGCCCCAGTTTGTCATATTCTAGAATCTTCCCTCAGATTTGAGCAACATGCACACCCAGAGGCTTCCACCGGCGATCTATCCATGAATCTAGGTCCCCACATGCTTTGCATCAATGGTTTGTCAGACTTACTCTTCCCACCTGCGATCTCGGGAAAGAACTGCTTGCAGGAAATGACAGCTGCATGAGCAAACATCACATGGGTTCAAGAAACTGTCATTTCAGAAGTGAGTCTATTGGATTGGTTATCAGATCAGACCATGTCCAGGACCCTGGCATTTAATGCAACACGCTCAACCGAGATCGACAAATTACTAGCCACGGAGGCATTAGAAAGAGTTCACTCTAATCAGGAGAGAGCAGGATTCTACTCCAGGTATTTTGTAGAATCTCTAAAAGGGGGACTGCTCCCTGTACTAGATCGCATTACAGGAACCGTACAAGATTCTCGCGCTACCACAGAGAGATAGTGTGAATAGGACTGCTTTAAGTGCCATTGATCTAAATATGCATATTTCAGTAATCATCTGGAAATGCCACAGGCAATTTCTCTGCTTCAATTCCAAGGGGGAGTGTAAAAATAGAAAGACTTGCATTTATACAGTGCCTTTCATGACCTCAGGACGCCCCAAAGCACTCTACAGCCAATTAAGTACTTTTGAGTTCTAGTCACTTTTTATAATGTAGGAAGGTTCCCTTCAACTTCTTATCAATACCCAGCATTCTCACAAAAGTACCTGTCTATGGTTGCCAGTGTATCACAGAATGCAGCCTCTCCATTTATATCTGTACTTCATCAGAACTCCAAACCCATCCAATTTTCCTGTATTCACTTTTCCCTGGCAATCTGATACACCTAGGTGCAGGGAACAGTAAAATCTAACCCATATTGTTTAAAACATTAACAATGTTGGGTAAAATGGACAATTTTTGGCAAATTACACAGTAACATGGTTTCCTACCACTTTGCCCTTGAACTTTATTGATTGACAGTTCCTTATTCAGAGGCCTTTTGTTTTGGAATATATAATACAGGCTTTTCACTATAATCTTCCATTCCGTCGAATTTTTAGTGCAGTTTCTGGAATTGGCACATGGCCTTCGTGGGCTGACATAGGAATCTGATTGCCCACACCATTATTTCAGAGGGTCAATTTTAACCCACCCTGCCAGCAGGAACGGGGCAGGCGTCCGTTAAAATTAAGCGTTCTGCCTTACCATCCCGTTCCTGCTGGAATCCCGCTGGCCACCATTTTAACTGCTCCCTGCAGTTAGGTGGCTGAGGCACCTGCCGGAAGTCCGGGGGAGCCTCATAAATTAATGAAAATCAGGGACCCTGATTGGACTTTAACCCGGGCCTGAGTGAGGAAGCTGCTGCGGCCTGCCTGCCAGGTGAAGGCAGGTCGGCAGCTGTTGGTGGTGGGGGGGGGGGCGGAAAAGAGACCAAGGTAAGTGGGGCCAGGAGGAATGTCATGGCCTTCCCTACCCTGGACTCCCTACAAGACCCTCCTGAAACTCCTCCCACAACTTACCTGCTTGACAACGAGTCTTCCTCTGATTGTGTTAGGACAATCCTTATCCTTTTACTTTTAATGCAGACTCGTGGGCTAAAGAGATACAATCATCTGATCAATACTTTTTATTGATCAAATCAATACAAACCCAACATACGCAGTACTTATTTGGTCGGTACTAGTGTATACTCACAAGCAAAGAACTCCTCGGGGATTCGCAACCTGATTCCTCTGACCACTCCTGGTAGCCCTGTGCAAAACTATTTAGAGTTCCTAAGGTTTACCGGTGTATCCCTCCATTTTATTGTATAATGCATACGGTTAAGATAGTGTTAGTATGCAAGGTTAAAACGTAAGTATGTTGGCTGTATAGGCGGTTAGTACAAGTACAGCTGGGATCATGTGGACCATCTCCCGATCTCGCACACTGCAACTTTATCTGTTTATTGTTCGCTGAACGTTTCACACACTTGAACGGTCAAGCTGGCCCTGCAAGTCTACTCTGTTATCACTTAGCACATGACTCACCCTCAAACCGCCACTCCTCCCGGACTCTTCATAGATAATGTGATGTTTGGCCACCACGCAACATTCCTTTCTCGCTTTCTTTCCCACAGTTTCACAGCTTTCTCTGACTAGAGTTGGATTTGAGCAGGTTAACCCTATAATTACTGTACCTATCCGTTAATATTCTATCTCACCTTGCTTACTATTACTAACAGCCAGTAGCTCCGGGCTGCCCGAACATGGTCTCCCACCCGCAGCCAGCTAGCTGCTGCTTTCTACCCGTTTGGGCATGCAGATGAGGCCTGGGAGTTAAAATCTTCCAGGACTCAAACTTAGGCCTGTGAATGCGTTTTGCATTCACCCCATCTGAAACCCGCAGGGAGTTCAAATCAACCCCTGGAGCAAAAGATTACTGCTTCCAAAGGACTTGCAGATTATTAGACTGTGTAAGAAATACTTCTGAAGAAGACATTTTAAACTCGTGGACTGATTCTACCTTTATTGTTTTGAAAGTGTTTGTACAATCAATAGCTTGCAATGTCTTTTCTGTATAACATCTTATTTATAAAGAAATTTGACTATTAGTATTTGCCTGAACACAATTGTCTGACAATTGCCTTTTGCCTATTACCTTTTGGAATTGACGGAAGAACATAATGGACATCCCATATGTCTCTGGTGCAATGACATTTTTTTTAAGGGATAATCTTTAATATTGTGGCACACCATCCCACTCATTGCATAAGAATTCAGGGTGGTAGAGATCTTCACAGCCACTGGCAGAGCTGCCTATGACAGGGGTGGGCTTCAGGTCAGGTTCCAGCATGGGGGCATAACTTACTGACGGCATTCCTCGTGGGGTGCAGCTTCTGCAAACCCTGCTCCTAGATCGGCTGGAGATCAGTCCGCCTTGATCTGTACATTTTATAGTGGGGGTACTGGTGCGTGGGTGCCCATTCGCCTGCTGTGGTTCCTGCTTAACCTGCTGTTCTTCCTCACAGGCGATGACCAATAGGAAACCCTTAGTGACATCTATAGAATAGGGTAGGATACAAAAATGGAAGTCCCACACAGGAAGATACCAAGGTAGACACTGAAACAATAATGGCAAAAAGACAGAATATGCAGAGAAAAACTGCTCAAAAAAAAGGGTTTAGAACTCTTTAAATTACCTTTAAATGTATTACTGCCATTTCCATTGCGCCTAGTAATGCTGTACGCCTATTCTCGACAGGGGTGTGCTACATCCAGTGTTTCGGAGGTGGTGATTATTGAAAATGGGGCGTATTATGTCAGTAAGTCATTACCACCTGATTTAAAGGTGCCCAGAGTATTTGGGCAGCCACTTCAGGCCTCCAGCATCACCTCCGACAGAAAATACAATCGTCATTAAAAAATGGACAGGGATCAACATAGCAGATCTTCACCTCTGCCCACGGTATTCAGAGGAAAAGCCTGACTTCAGTCTGCTTACTGTGAGCACGTGTTAAAAGTGTTGGGATAAATCCTGAACCATAACCGTTATATTCTTAGTCAAAGGGCTGGATTTTGTCAGCCCCATGGAGGCGGGACTGCCGGTAAAGTTGCAGAATGTGGGGGCGGCTGGCAAACCTGCCCCCATCCCACCTCCGTGCCCTTTTGCCAGGAGGCGGGAAGCCGTCCTGCCCCGGGTCTCGTCTCCTTGAGGTGGGAAAGGGATTAAATCCTGTTAACTGCCTGTTAACAGATAGTTAACAGGCAGAAAAAAAGGATTAGTCCCATTTTACTTTTCCAAGTGCAGGTTTCCCGACCTCGGGGAACCCCGCCGGGGTGGAGGAGTCGAGTAGGAGGTCTGCGGGGGTCGGAGGGGTCTGAAAGTGAGATGTAGAGGTAAGTGATGGGTGAAAGTGTGGAGTGGTAAGTATGTAAGGTGAGTGTTAAGTGTTATAAAATGTTCACTTACCTTTGTTTCTGCCTACAGCCTTCAGCTGCTATGGATCCGGAGTCCCGACATCTTCATTGTAGCTTTCACAGACTGGCTGTTGGATCCTCCGAACCAACAGCCAGATGATTTCTGCAAAGTTGAAAGATTTGATGAGTCCTGAACACAAGGACTCATCAAACTACACAGAATGTCAGTGTTTGACAGCTTCACAGAGCTGTCAAACGCTGACATTTCTTCTTTCAAGAAATCTTGACAGATGGCACGTCAGACGTTGACGTGCTCTGTCAGTGACTTCCCCCTAATTGGTCAGCTGAGCCCGCTGGGCGGGCTTAACAAGGTCAATCAGGGGAACATCCGCTGGTTGGCCAGAGGCTGATGGAGGCAGGACTGAGACCTGGCAAGCAGCAGTCCCGCCTCCAACACGTCTCCATTGAGAAAATCCAGCCCAAAGGTGTTACTTCTGTCTACACACCAGTTCCACACAATCAGTTGAACCTGCTCAGCTAATGGTCCCCTGATGAGACTACTCTCACAACAAAGTTCGCCATGGACCTCATAGGGTAATCCCTCGGACAGAGTACTACAGGGAAATCTCTTGCAGTAGCCTCTCCTGTAATTCACAGTGGTACAAGGATCTCCCTGTTGCAGCTATTTCAGACTTTAATGACCATTTGCATTTAGTAATTCAAGCGATTAGCTGTTAGCCCCATTTTATGTGTGGGATTTTGCCAATTAGGTAATCGCTGGTTCCTAGTGTTTTAACCCTTTCAAACATGTGATATTTTAAGATTTTTGCATGGGAAACTGCACTGTGTTCGCATTCGTTTCAAGCTTGCAGTGTTGGGGAACTCCAAGCCCTACTGTAGATCAACCATGTCTGATTTGGCATTCTGACACGATGGTCCTGAGATCTTCCCAGAGTTTTTACGTAGGGTCACTTCTCGGTTTCATTTGGGTCAAGAAATTGTTCCATCGTTGCATCCGCTGGCACACGTCCGAACTAGAACTTTGTTTCCACCATGTAGATACTCAAAGGCCCCCAACATTATGATGTCTCTGGACAGAGGTTTAGGAAGTCTCGGTAGTTATTTATTTGCTATAGCACCCGCTATTGGGCCTCAGGCCTCATTTAAATGAGATAGGTGAGCTGCAGGCACCAGCTGGGCGTCCCCAGGCAAAGATGCTTGGAATTTCAGGCCGCTGTGTGGCTGGCAGCGGCCACGGGTAAGCGCTTAAAGGGGAAGGAAAGGCAATCGGGAGTGGGGAGACCTGGGGGGTGGGCAGACTAAGAGTGGGGGAGACCGGGGGGTTGGCTACAGTCTGCGGGACTGCAGTGGAGATGGGAGGAGTATAAATGCCGGCATGGACTGGTTGGGCCGAATGGCCTGTTTCTGTGCTGTATATCCTATGTAAACCTCCCGGCTCCACATTCAGGTAAGTATTTTTTTTTAATCTTAAACTTTCTGGTGGCGGGCTGCAGCGGTCCCGTTAAGGACCCCTGGTTAGGCCGCATGTGGATCTGCTTTTCCTGAACGCAGCCGGCCCGGCACCAGCTGCCACAGGACACCAGCTGCCACAGGACAGCACAGTCTTGCAGTGCGTGCCTGAAACTGGTGTTAGGTCCCCTATTTGCATATAAAAAGGTCTAACACCAGTTTCAGGCATGGGCTCTGGATGCCTATTTTTCTGCCTACAGCAGTATGGCGGGCGGCGCACTTCCGGCTCGAAATGAGCGCACACTTCCTGCCTGCCATATTGGCGGCTTAGGCGCCTGTTTAGCACCATTGAGTTTCTGGGGCTAGGTTTGTACGGATGGATGAGCTGGTTGTAATGTCTGTATTTATCCTTGTGATCTTTGTTAATGTCAGTATCACGGAACTCTGAAGGACAGCCTATGAAATAAAAGCACTGTTTCTGGATTGTAGGGGATAAGATCCAATGACAGTAAATGCTATGAATTGATCGAGACAGAGAAAACACTTTTACAAAGTACCTGAAACTGTGACGTCCTGTTACAAGAAGGTTTGTGCTGGAAAGATTACTCCCATTGCAGTCAATAGTCTGGATAGGTCTTTATACAAATGGAAGAAACAGTCATAGTAACAAGCCTACAACCAGTGTACCTCTATAAACACCAGAATAGTAGAATACCTTTTTTCCTAAAGCTGTACAAAAATCTTAAACTGGGTCTAAATTGACAACAGAGCAACAGAATCTGGTCATTATAAAACCAGGCCTTGGCAGGAGAAAGGATCTTCCCAAACAATCCACCAACTATTTGCTAATATCAGGGTTACTGTTCTGTCTTACATTTTAAACTAGTATTTTCCTAGATTTCTATCTTGCCAGCTAGAAATTCATTGTTGTGCAGCTAGTTTGTAGAATCAAAGATGGAGGAATAACAGCTTAAAAAAAAATCAAAAAACCACCACATTCATGTTCATTCTTAATTCTCCAAACGGGCTGCCCTTTGTAGATAGGAATGTTTCACTTGCAAGCAAGCTGAGCCTGCTCCTTTAAATGATTATTATCTGACAGATCATACTTTTCTCATCTAGAAATCGAGACCATTAGGTGAAAAGAGTCAGTAGAAGTTTGATGTCACAGTTTCCGCTGTATGTTTAGCTACACGTTCCCCGTTCAGCCGAAGACTCAAAGGATTCATTCGCATTCCAGTCCGCCAAGTTCGGAATTTGCTTTCAATTGCAACTGTGAATTCAGGCATGCAGAGAATTCTGTCTCGTGTTGGAAAAGAGCAGTTAACGGTGGCCACATCTTCCCAGGTGGAGTCATCGCTCCCGTAGGAGGAAAAAGAAGACGGCTTTGAGGAAGTGTCCACAGGTACAGACGGCAGATATGAGCCAATGATCATGGATGCTGGGTTCATTGTTAACCACAGACTTTGTAATGTCAGCCTAGGGTCAGAACAGATGAGAATTATTAAACACCACCTGATTGGGGACAGAGTTTAGGACTCAAACTGCAGAATTCTATTTCAAAATATTTTATTCTCTGTCATGTTACTCAGGCTTGAAGTAAAAAGACACCATTTTGCTTAAGCATCAGATAACAACAGCACCATTTAAATAGCAAGTTATAGAATAAGCTCGGGATGGGTAGAAGGAATTGCATATGTTTACACATCTACTGAGCTCTACACTATAGTTCTGCGTTAACACTGAACAACAACAACTTGTATTTATATAGCGCCATTAACGTAGTAAAACGTCCCAAGGCTCTTCACACGAGCATTATCAGACAAAATTTGACATCGAGCCACATTAGGAGCTATTAGGACAAGTGTCCAAAAGCTTGGTCAAAGAGATAGGTTTTAAGGAGTGTCTTAAAGGAGGAGAGAGGTAGAGATTTAGGGAGGGAATGCCAGAGCTTAGGGCCTAGGCAGCTGAAGGGAGAGGCAAGGCCATGGGGGATTTAAAAACAAAGATGAGAATTTTAAAATCGAGGCGTTGCCAGACCAGGAGCTAATGTAGGTCAGCGAGCACGCTGGGTGAACGGGACTTGGTGCGAATTAGGATACGGGCAGCAGTTTTGGATGATCTCAAGTTTACAGAGGTGCAAGGAGGGAGGCTGGCAAGGAGAGCATTGGAATAGTCAAGTCTAGAGGTAACAAAGGCATGGATGAGGGTTTCAGCAGCAGATGAGCTGAGGCAGGAGTAATGGGATCAATATGTAATCCAGATACCCCAGAAACCCTAAACAACTAGGTTATACAAGCACTGCTCATTGAATTTTTTGAAGAGGTAAGAGAGAATAGAGCAGGGTAATGTAGTAGATGTAATTTATCTAGATTTTCAAAAGGCCTTTGATAAGGTACCACATAATAGACTAATGAATAAGGTCAGAGAATGCGGAGTCAGGGGACAAGTAGCAGAATGGATAGCTGGCTGACTTCAAGACAGCAAGTAGAGAGTAGGGGTAAAGGGTAGCTATTCACAGTGGTAGAAGGTGGGTAGTGGTGTTCCACAAGGATCAGTGCTGGGACCACTGTTGTTCACAATTTATATTCACGATTTAGACGTTGGAATCAAAAACACAATTACTAAATTTGCGGATGACACCAAATTGGGGGGAATAGTCAATACTGAGGAGGACTGCAACACATTACAGGAGGACATTAATAAACTTGCAGAATGGGCATATAATTGGCAAATGAAATTCAACACAGATAAATGTGAGGTATTACATTTTGGTAGGAAGAATAGGGAGGTCATATTACTTGGAGGGTGCGAGTCTAGGTGGGGTAGAGGAACAAAGGGATCTTGGAGTACAACACGGTGGCATAGTGGTTAGCACTGGTGCCTCACAGCGCCAGGGACCCGGGTTCGAATCTGGCCTCGGGTGACTGTCTGTGTGGAGTTTGCACATTCTCCCCGTGTCTGCGTGGGTTTCCTCCGGGTGCTCCGGTTTCCTCCCACAGTCCAAAAATGTGCGGGTTAGGTTGATTTGGCTATGATAAATTGACCCTTAGTGTTAGGGGGGGATTAAATATGTGGGGTTACGGGGATAGGATAGGAAGGGATATGTTAGGGGGAATTAAATACGTGGGGTTACGGGGATAGGGTGGGATATGTGTCGGTGCAGGCTCGATGGGGATTCTGTGAGAGAAAGCAGGGACAGGGTACTGGATTGGGATGATCAGCCATGATCGTATTGAATGGTGGAGCAGGCTCGACGGGCCGAATGGCCTACTCCTGCTCCTAGTTTCTATGTTTCTATGTAAATACACAAATTACTAAAAGTTGTGACACAGGTTAACAAGGCCATAAAAAAAGCAAACCAAGCACTAGGGTTTATTTCTAGAGGGATAGAATTGAAAAGTAGTGAAGTTATGCTAAACCTTGGTTAGACCACACTTGGAGTATTGCGTACAGTTCTGGTCGCCATATTATAAAAAGGATATAGAGGCACTGGAGAGGGTGCAGAGAAGATTTACAAGGATGATACCAGAAACGCGAGGGTATACATATCAGGAAAGGATAAACAGGCTGGGTCTCTTTTCTCTTGAAAAAAGGCTGAGGGGTGACCTAATAGAGGTCTTTAAAATTATGAAAGGTTTTGATAGATTAGATACAGAGAGTGTGTTTCCACTTGTGGGGAAGAGCATAACAAGAGGTCATCAATATAAGATAGTCACCATGAAATCCAGTAGGGAATTCAGAAGAAACTTCTTTAGCCAGAGAGTGGTGAGAATGTGGAACTCGCTACCACAGGGAGTGGTTGCGGCAAATAGTATAGATGCATTTAAGGGGAAGGTAGATAAACATATGAGGGAGAAGGGAATAGAGGGTTATGCTGATAGATTTAGATGAGGAAAGACGGGAGGAGGCTCGAGTGGAGCATAAACGCCGGCATAGACTGGTTGGGCCAAATGGCCTGTTTTTGTGTCGTATATCCTATGTTACACTGCCAGGTTCTTTACAATGCTGCCTGTACTGTACAGCCGAGCTCCTTTATACCAAAGGATTCCTTTACAGTGCTAGATCATTCTATACTCCCAGACTGCTCTGGGGTATTGGACATACATTTCTCTGGCTGTTAAGTTGAGCAGAAAAGTAGATATAAATAAACATGTAAACAAGACTGGTAGAAAGTATTAACTGAAGAGACATCTATTTCAAAAGAATTGTATGCAGTGTTATGTGGGGGAGGGATCAACAGAAAAGGAACCCTGTACTCCAACTCAGACCTGGCATTGAGCAACACAACAGGGGTTTAACAATTTTACTTGCCTCCTCAAAAAAGGCCTTCCAACTCTTTAGAACTACATTCATTCTGAAAACAGTAATTATATTTGCTTTATTCAAAAGAATGTATTTTAACTGGTTTGATCTGTGTACGTGCAGGAACAGAGAAACAACAAAAGCAACAACTTGCATTTATCTCGCGCCTTTAATGTAGGAAAAGGCGCTTCACAGGAGCGTAATCAGACAAAAACTGACACGAGGCCAAAGAAAGAATAAGATATTAGGACGGGCGACCAAAAGCTTAGTCAAAGAGGTAGGTTTGAAGGAGGGTCTTAAAAGGAGGAGAGAGAGGTGGAGAGATGGAGATGTTTAGGGATAGAATTCTAGGGCTTAGGGATAAGATGGCTGAAGGCATGGCCGCCAATGGTGGGGCAAAGGGAGTGGGTATGCATTTCCTTCGAGGAACGCAGAGTTCCTGGAGGGTTGGAGGAGGTTACAGAGATAGGGAGGGGGGTGAGGCCGTGGAGGGATTTGCACATAAGAATAGGAATTTTAAAATTCCACACGGTTCAGCTACCTTCCGGTACATCACCTGAATAACTGTTCTTCATATATGGGCAGGCATCGTTACAGAACCCGAATCCTGTCCTCACCCAGCATTCATACATGCATTTCCCAGCAGGAGAAATTGGACAGTCATCAGGAGTGGGAGCGCTGGTTGATTATCCCATCTCTAATTCCAGGGGTAGTGAAGCAATCTTGAAGCCCTTCACACTGCCCTAACTGAGATCAACTAACCTAGCGCCGATTAGTGATCAAACTGGGCCCTTTCTGATCTGAAGCCTTGATCACACGACAAGTAATCATTGCCGTAGCTAAATAATATTTTTTAGGGGGGAAAAAACCCTTATGCATTCTGATGATGGGGCGATATTACTATAAATACTGAAAGCAGCTGAAATGATTGTCTCTTACCCATCCGCCCCGTCTCCGAAGCCATGTCACCAGTGTTTTCCGGACAAACTCTCCCAAGCAGTCAACTATCGTGTGTACCATGGCGTGCTGCCCCTGCTTCACACAGTCGACGGCCAGTCCTCCAGCTACAGCATACAAGGCCACCACCTTCCCCCAGGTTATACCTACACAGCAAAAACACAGGAGCACTCAATGTATAGAACCATAAAAACACAGGAGCACTCAACGTATAGAACCATAAAGACACAGGAGCACTCAACGTATAGAACCATAAAGACACAGGAGCACTCAACGTATAGAACCATAAAAACACAGGAGCACTCAACGTATAGAACCGTAAAAATAAAAGAGCACTCAACATGGAAGTTTTGTTTAAGATTGACATCCACACATTATTTCCCTTCATCAGTGAAGATTTAGCATCATAGAATTGTACAGCACAAGAGGCCATTCTGCCCATCGTGCCTGTGGCGGCTCTCTGAAAGAGCTCTCCTCATTTCCCTGCCCTCTTCCCAGAGCCTTTTCAGTGAAACAGGGAAGGTTTTTGTGGTGAGTCGCCAAATAAATCAGTGGTTTTGAAATTATTCTGTGCCTTGACACACTTCTAGGAATCTTTGCAAATACGGATACATTTCTGATTCCCTCAGTAAATAACGACACATTCCCGCAGCCCATACCTATTGCAACAGTCCCGGAACCATTAGTAAATGCAGGCTGCTGGGTATTCTCATCAGAATTTGTCACATTCCATGGGTCCTCAATATATACTGACACACTCCCGGGAATCCCCTACAAATACTGACACACTCCCACGGGACCCCTACAAATACTGACACACTCCCGGGAATCCTCTACAAATACTGACACACTCCCGGGGACCCCCTGTAAATACTGACACACTCCCGGGGACCCCCTGTAAACACTGACACACTCCCGGGGACCCCCTGTAAACACTGACACACTCCCGGGGACCCCCTGTAAACACTGACACACTCCCCGGGACCCCCTGTAAATACTGACACACTCCGCGGGGGCCCCTGTAAATACCGACACACTCCCGGGGACCCCCTGTAAATACTGACACACTCCGGGGACTCCCTGTAAATACTGACACACTCCCCGGGACCCCCTGTAAACACTGACACACTCCGCGGGGGCCCCTGTAAATACTGACACACTCCCGGGGACCCCCTGTAAACACTGACACACTCCCGGGGACCCCCTGTAAATACTGACACACTCCCAGGGGACCCCTACAAATACTGACACACTCCCGGGGACCCCCTGTAAATACTGACACACTCCCGGGGACCCCCTGTAAATACTGACACACTCCCGGGGACCCCCTGTAAATACTGACACACTCCCCGGGACCCTCTGCAAATACTGACACACTCCCCGGGACCCCCTGTAAATACTGACACACTCCGCGGGGGCCCCTGTAAATACTGACACACTCCCGGGGACCCCCTGTAATTACTGACACACTCCCCGGGACCCCCTGTAAATACTGACACACTCCCCGGGACCCCGTGTAAATACTGACACACTCCCCGGGACCCCGTGTATATACTGACACACTCCCCGGGACCCCGTGTAAATACTGACACACTCCCGGGGACCCCCTGTAAATACTGACACACTCCGGGGACTCCCTGTAAATACTGACACACTCCGGGGACTCCCTGTAAATACTGACACACTCCTGGGGACTCCCTGTAAATACTGACACACTCCCGGAGACCCCTGTAAATACCGACACACTCTCGGGGACTCCCTGTAAATACTGACACACTCCCGGGGACTCCCTGTAAATACTGACACACTCCCGGGGACTCCCTGTAAATACTGACACACTCCCGGGGACTCCCTGTAAATACTGACACACTCCCGGGGACTCCCTGTAAATACTGACACACTCCCGGAGACCCCCTGTAAATACTGACACACTCCCGGAGACCCCCTGCAAATACTGACACACTCCGGGGGGGCCCCTGTAAATACCGACACACTCCCGGGGACTCCCTGTAAATGCTGACACACTCCCGGGTACTCCCTATAAATACTGACACACTCCCGGGGACCCCCTATAAATACTGACACACTCCCGGGGACCCCCTGCAAATACTGACACACTCCCGGGGACCCCCTGCAAATACTGACACACTCCCGGGGACCCCCTGTTGTAAATACTGACATACTCCCGGGAATCACCTTCAAATACTGACACACTCCTGGGAATCCCCTTCAAATACTGACACACTCCCGGGGACTTCCTGTAAATACTGACATACTCCCGGGAATCCCCTGCAAATACTGACACACTCCTGGGAATCCCCTTCAAATACTGACACACACCCGGGAACCCCTGCAAATACTGACACACTCCCGGGAATCCCCTGCAAATACTGACACACTCCCGGGAATCCCCTGCAAATACTGACACCCACGGGAATCCCCTTCAAATACTGACACACTCCCGGGAATCCCCTGCAAATACTGACACACTCCCGGGAATCCCCTGCAAATACTGACACACTCCCGGGTATCCCGTGCAAATACTGACACACTCCTGGGAACCACAGTATGTATTGACATACTCCCAGGCACTGCCTGAAATAATGACACGCACCCTGGTTTGAACTTTTAAAAGACCGATTGTCGACCGAAGGGAAAGGTACTGTTATCATTGCAGAAAACATTTTTATTAGTGCACAGCAACAGAAATAACAAACTAGTAAGGAACAAATAACTCTACAATTCACAGACAGAAATCTATTGATCTCACAGACGCATGCGAGTCCATGGACCTCAGTTTAAATAACGATGCCCCTAAAGGTTTTGAAGGAAGATATATTTATTGCTTTATCGGTTACCTCCTGTAGGAGAGTCTGATATTTAAAGGCTACTTTAAGAGGCAGCCTGGGAGCAGAGATTAGGGTAAATTAGGATAGTGGTTCGTAGACCTCCGCCATGTGCTGTCCTCGGATTTCCTGCAGCCTCTCTACAGTCCATCAGTAGGCCTGCTCCTGGGAGAGGCGCAGCCTCTGCGTTCACACTTCAGTGAGGCGGGAGGGGGCATTCCCGGACTCCCAGCTCATTTTGCTGTGAGCGATACCACTAGACCCTCCACTGTAGGGCCAACTGAAGATGCGTGAGGCATGGGCCTGGCCCCAGACCCTCAGGAACGGAGGATCAATGGGCGTCCTGGGTAGGGGTTGCCAACACTCCAGGATTGCCCTGGAGTCTCCAGGAATTGAAGATCAATCTCCAGGTCACGGCTGCCAGCAACTCCAGGAGGACAATCAAAGGGGCAATAAAAGAAATTGCTTTTTTCCCCCCTTTCTTTGAAGGCTTTTGTTTATTAGTTACAATAAAATGGGATATGAAGGCTATTTGACTGGGTGAGGAGGTCATGCAATGAAACCTCCAGGAATATGAGTTGGCAATTCGAGGGCAGGCCGAAGGTGCAGCAGACAAATTTTTCATTTAAGGCCCACCTCTGGTCCTTTCCCCCCACAGGTGAGCTGATGGGTCTGAGCCTTTCTAACTGCTTCTGGAAGGCCTGTCGATGCCTGAATCTGTGCTCCCACTTCCTCCCCAGGGACTGAGCCTGGAGTGAGCGAGGAGCCCGGGGAGGAAAGGCGTTTCCAGCTGAGTCTAATGGGAACCGGTTAAGGAAAGTCTTTGGTCGAGAGCTCCTGCTCAGTTCCGGGAAGTTGAATGAGGAACTCTGCCCACATTCCACAGAATGATGTCACAGGAGGAAGCTCAGCACAAACTTGGCTCCCAGGCTGTCTCTAGACCATAACATTCCCCAACAAGACATGACTGGTGCACCACGGATTCCGCAGGCTTGCTTACTATTTTCAAGTACCTTGAGCCGACAGCACTCAGTTATACTGCTGCCTCTGTATCACTCTCTAGTTTGCAACAAGCGCAAATTTTTTTAACTGATAATCGGGTGTTTATTTCTCTCCGTTTGCAGTTTGACTGCAGCTGGTGCAAGCCCAGAGTCCTGTGAGACCGCCTCCTGTGTGGGACCGCCTCCTGTGTGGAAACCGCCTCCTGTGTGGAAACCGCCTCCTGTGAGGGACCGCCTCCTGTGTGGAAACCGCCTCCTGTGTGGAAACCGCCTCCTGTGTGGAAACCGCCTCCTGTGAGGGACCGCCTCCTGTGTGGAAACCGCCTCCTGTGAGGGACCGCCTCCTGTGTGGAAACCGCCTCCTGTGTGGAAACCGCCTCCTGTGTGGAAACCGCCTCCTGTGTGGGACCGCCTCCTGTGTGGAAACCGCCTCCTGTGAGGGACCGCCTCCTGTGTGGAAACCGCCTCCTGTGTGGGACCGCCTCTTGTGTGGAAACCGCCTCCTGTGTGGAAACCGCCTCCTGTGTGGAAACCGCCTCCTGTGAGGGACCGCCTCCTGTGTGGAAACCGCCTCCTGTGTGGGACCGCCTCTTGTGTGGAAACCGCCTCCTGTGTGGGACCGCCTCTTGTGTGGAAACCGCCTCCTGTGAGGGACCGCCTCCTGTGTGGGACCGCCTCCTGTGTGGAAACCGCCTCCTGTGAGGGACCGCCTCCTGTGTGGAAACCGCCTCCTGTGAGGGACCGCCTCCTGTGTGGAAACCGCCTCCTGTGTGGGACCGCCTCCTGTGCGGGACCGCCTCCTGTGCGGGACCGTCTCCTGTGCTAAGATCACTGCAGTTATATTGCAGAATCCAAGTTCATAGAATTTACAGCACAGAAACAAGTCATTCAGCCTAAATGGTCTGTGCTGGTGTTTCTGCTCCACATGAGCCTCCTCCCACCCTTCTTCATCAGTATATCCTTCTATTCCTTTCTCCCTCATGTGTTTATCTAGCTTCCCCTTAAATGCATCTATACTATTCACCTCAACTACTCCCTGTGGTAGTGAGTTCCACATTCTCACCACTCTCTGAGTAAAGAAGTTTCTCCTAAATTCCTTATTTGGATTTATTAGTGATTATCTTAGTTGGCCCCTAGTTTTGGATTCCCCCACAAGTGGAAACACCTTCTCTACGCCTACCCTATTGAACTCCTTCATAATTTTAAAAGACCTCTATTAGGTCACCCCTCTGCCTTCTCCTCTCTAGAAAAAAAGAGCCCCAGCCAGTTCAACCTTTCCTGATAAGGAATATATCCGAACTGAGAGGTTATACTTATCAATTTTTTTTGAACTTTCTCCAGTGCCTCTCTATCCTTTTTGTAATATGGAGACCAGAATTGTTCACAGTACTCGAAGTGTGGTCTAACCAAGGTTCGATATAAGTTTAATATAATATAACATTTATATATAACAGACATGTAGAAACCTGTGTCAATTGGGTAGAATATATTTTCCTTTTCATCAACTGGGATTAACTGAGATGATTTCAAATTAAAGTTTGATAAAATATCATTACTGTAAACCTGTATCTAATCAGTTCCTGCATAACATGATCAAGATATGTTTGAACTAGTCCAAAAAACACGTCACTGTTTGCGCTATGTTACAGCAGATCTTTCCCTCAGTGAGTCTGTTGTGTGGCTGCTTTGTACGATGAAACCCACACCAGGATGTGGTCTGCGGACTAAGCAAACATTCTGCTTCAGTTCTGGCACAATGTAGCTCATCGACATTACTAACTGCCTGTCGAATACAGACTACCGCCCCTTCGTCTCAGTCAGGGCTGCTCGGCTTGCTTCCAGTTCCAATCAATTTGCATCTCCTAGGTTGGTATGGACACCTAAGTACCACACCATATTCTCCTTCCCCTGTGCCACACATCATTCCCTGGCTGGTACACAACCCACTCTGAGGACTCTGTCTCTTGTCCAACAGTGGCCTGAGAAGCTTCCCCAATGTCTCAGCAAGTGAGTAGTTGAGCCATACAGACCAGCAAGAAACCAGATTCAATCCCCAGTTGGTACCGAGGATGGTACTACTGATCTCAGGTTCCCTCAGGTTAAAAGCCAGGGCTCCCATTCCAGATTGTCACCCAGTGATCCCTGCTGGATGCGTCGGTCTATAGACATAGGGTAGGATAACCTGTTAACTCTCAGCTCAGACATGAATACTGACTACAAGAAGGTACTCACAACCCAAGAGGTCAATGAGAAAAAAAGGGCGGCAGGACCTTCCTGACTCAATAAAGTCATTGACCTTCTGACTCTCCATCACTCTCTGTGGAACAAGTTAATAATCTATAGATTGGAGAGAGCTAGCCAGGAGTCTCAGACATGTTTCCCAACCAGATGACTCATGGTCTGGCCCTATCCAACCAGTGAGTGAGAACTTTCTCACTCAAACCAAGACTTCCCACAGGCAAATGACGCCACCCTCCCACTTTGTGTGTTCTTGCTTCTAAAATTGGATTTCAGGGCTCACCCCAGTGAAACTCTTCTCCTTTTTGAAAGGTTTCAATTGCAGAATGATTCGAAGGTCCGTGACATGTACACATCGCTGCGAATCCATGTGCTGCACCATCACCTCAGTGCCATTACTGCTGTGTGAGTCTCTTTAGGTTGGATCTCTGATCTCAGAGGTACGAATGAGACATCGCCAATGTTGCACTGAGTTACAGTCCGCGGCAATGGAGCTGGAAAGTACCACACCACAGCTGATTTTCCAAACGGGTGAGACTTTTAAAAATCGAAGTGTTGCCGGATCGGGAGCCGATGTATGTCAGCGAGCACAGGTGATCGGGACTTGGCGCGAGCACAGGTTACGGGCTTTGGAGGAGCTCAAGTTTACGGAGGGTGCAAGGTGGGAGGCCGGCCAGGAGAGTATTGGAATAGTTGAGTCTGGAGTTAAGAACGGCACAGATGAGAGTTTCCCGTGTGTGACTGGTGGGAAGCAGCTGCTGACCAGTGGGTTGGAGCCCAGTGTCAGGTGGCAGGAGTCCCCTGGCGCGGACCAATGGAACGGTTAGCTGGGAGGGCCCTGCGACTGGGATGGAACCAAGGGCAGGGAAAAGCCTAAGCATACCTGCTGATGTTCTGGCCCCAGCTCCCCCACTCAGGCCCATGGTTAAAATAGCAATCGGGACCCGATAACATCACCAATCTGCATACTTAAAGAAAAGCCCAACAGTTTCCGCAGCTTAAAATTGCGGGAAGAGAGTGGACGTTGGTGAGTGAGTCGCCCGGCGATTTTAAATACCCGCCTAGTTTCTGCCGAGCGGGTCGTGTTAAAATCACTCCTTCAATCTCGAGCCTTAAATCAGCTCAGTACCACACCGAGTGGTACGTTAAACAGAGAGCCATTGAGGGAGCAAGGCTAAGGCTGAAACAGACGTGGCGGAAATGTTCCACTTCTCATCTGCAGCAAAATTATAACTACAAGTGTAAAGTGCGCACTCTGGTTGGACGTGTTCCAGGAGGTTTCGTCACATGATCTCCCGCCCCCACGCTCCCGCCATTGGTCACCCAACATGTCCATCCTGATGGTGCCCCGCCTTCCCACACAAATTGAGATACGACCAGCCTATTGTTACCTGATTGGATGATTCTTGGATCTCAGTCAAACAGCCTTTTCCCTCTCCAATAGTTTTATAACTGAGAAGCCAAAGCATTCAAATAAAACGGGAAAAAAATTATAATTTTTTTAAAGCCCCTAAGATTTTCTCCCAGGTTTGCTGGCAGCAGTGTCCTGGAGATTAATCTTCAATTCCTGGAGACTCCAGGGCAATCCTGGAGGGTTGGCACCAATACATTGAATAAGTCCCACTGACAGCGTTCAACACCATGTCATCAGCCCACGCGTGTTCTGCTCTCTCACCTCCCAACTGCTTTCTATTGTTTGTTTAATGAGTAAAACACAGATTTCCACACAGCCTGCATCAGATTCTACTAACAGATCCTTTCACGCCTTGTTTTCTGGCCTGTTTCATGCAGGTCTACACTATCACAGTGTATGACAGTGACTTAGATATTATCTATGATGCCCAATTTCTTTTGAATGTTTGAAGGAACCTTAGTTTCTGTCCAAGGTTTGAATCCTTCACATCAGAGCAGGAATTCTACAAATTGCAATGCTCTTGTAACACAATGACCTTTCAGCGCCCTACCCGCAGTCTACTGCTCTGTTTATAGAGCTATCCAAGGTACACACTTCAGTGGCGTGTGAACAACACAAAGAAAGTCCGTTTTATTGAGCAATATTTGCCATTATAACATAGTCCACTGGCCAAACTCCAGCTCTCAGTGACTAATAATGAAGTGTTAAACTTTCTTATTCAGGTGAACAATTACTGTATTAGCATTAGGGAATGTGAGAAGGGAAAGAGGTCAATAATCCATAGTTTTCATGCACACTATCTAAATAAACTCCTAAATGACTCACTCCAAGTCCATTTCTATCCACAGTTTGATGGGAACTCCAAAGTCATTGGCAAATCCATAATGTAACCAGAGAACACTATTGCACGCACCATACTATATCAAGGTAATTTTCATAGAGTCAAAGAATGTTACAGCACAGAAGGAGGCCATTCAGCCCTTTGCACGTCTGCCAGCTCTCCTAAAGAGCTGGCAACTTAATCCCATTCTCAATACGCGGCAGTTGTGCCTCAACTCTCAATGCAAACATCAGATCAACACACTATCGGAGGCAGAGGTAGTCATGGAATATGGCCACTAGTGGGCCAAGCAGCTGAAGCAACTGTTTTAACGCTGATTTAGCTGCTGTAGAAATGACCGGGTAACATAGGAACAGGAGTGGGCCATTCAGCCCCTCGAGCCTGTTCCGCCATTCAATTGGATCATGGCTGATTTGTAACTTAACTCCATCTACCCGCCTTGGTTCCGTAACCCTTAATACCCTTACCTAACAAAAATCTATCAATCTCCGTTTTGACATTTTCAATTGACCCCCAGCCTCAACCGGTCTTTGGGGGAAGAGGGTTCCAGATTTCAACTACCCTTTGTGTGAAGAAGACATAAACAGGCAAGTGTCTACAGCACCTGGACTGGAAGCTAGTCCATTATTCCACATGAAGGAATAGGCAAGCCTGGGACTGAATTATAGGGTGCAGCGACACACAATGAGGAGTAACTGAGCAGCCAGAGGCAGAAGGTAAACACTAAACGATAGGAAATGTAGCGATAAATGCATTGAAAAAAAATCAGAGATAGACAAATGTTACTTGCAAGCTGATAAATGGCATTTTTGTTTGTAGTATAGCTTAAGCTACAGTTCCTCATCTCAGTTACCCCTTTTGTTGGGGATGTGCCTAGCAGAGCAGTCACTTCGCCACAGGAAAGGATGGTGGAGTGGTATGGGTTTCTTTACAGTTGCCTCATGCCAGCACTGGTTGAGGTCTGGAAGCAGATTGCTTGTTCACGTTGCGCTGGGAAATACTGCAGGGAAGAAACAGCAGGAACGCAAATCTGTACAAGTACTTAAACCTGCAAAAAGAACCTCAAGGGGGTCTATAGGAGAGCTGGTCCTGTGCGGAGAGTTAGGATTAGAGAAGTACGCTCTATACATATAACAGGAATTGCTCAACAGTATAAGCACAGTGGGGAGCAGCATCCCATTGCCGCCTGTCCTATACACAACTGAATCAGCATTTCTGGAATTTACCTGTCGAGAAAAGCTCAGTGGCGACAGCCAGGAATGCGTCTGACACGATGCTTTCGGAGCTGACCGCGATATTCAGCTGTTTCGCAATGTTCCTGTAGACATTTGGCCTGATGTACTCCAGCTCGTCGCCTAGAGAGAGAGAGAGAGAGAGAAAAGAGAGATTCTGCTATTCGGTGTTTTGCTTTATGGGTGAGAGGAATGATGGTGACCGCTCGAGTCACTTCACAGTAGGAACAATCTCTCTGCTGGTGAAGGTTCGTAACACTGTGCTTTGGGGGCTCCCTTCAAATTGAAGAAATAGGGAAAAAGGAACATCATTGCCTTATTAATTTGCTGTTCAACAGAAAGAAACTTGCAGGTGTAAGACATCCTTCTCTGGTAGCTCAGTTGACGGGGAGTTGCCGCCTCAACATGAAACTGAATTCAGCTCTCAGACCTCACCATCACTTCGAATCATGGAATCAGACAGCACAGAAAGAGGCCATTCGGCCCACCGCGTCTGTGCCCGCTCTTTGAAAGAGCTAGCCAAATAGCCCTGCAATTTTTTCCTTTTCAAGTATTTATCCAATTCCCTTTTGAAAGTTATTATTGAATCTGCTTCCACCGCCCTTTCAGGCAGTGCATTCCAGATCACAACTCGTTGTGCAAAAAAAAATTCTCTTCATCTCCCCTCTGGGTTTTTTGCCAATTATCTTAAATCCGTGTCCTCTGGTTACTGATCCTGCTGCCACTGGAAACAGTTTCTCCCTATCAGCTCTATCAAAACCCCTTATAGCGGTTTGCCCATTGCAATTTTTGGGCAAGCCTCGATGCAGGCGCCAAGTGCCCCCGCTGGAAAGAGGCGGGATCTTTAATGTATACAAATTGGGGTAAAATGACATGGTGAAGACCCCAATGCCATTTTCGACAAATATTGGAATGGGCGGACAGCTTGGGATAGTTGGCAGCTCAAACCTCCGCGCAGTTTTGGTCTCACCACGGCCCCGTTTTTAGACACGCACGGAGCGATAGCAAGACGGAAATCACCTCGATTGTGCACAAACATTGTCCATTTGCACACTCGTTCACTTGCACATGCCAGTTACATAGAATTTACAGCACAGAAACAGGCCTTTCAGCCCAACTGATCCACTCCAGTGTTTATGATCCACATCTTACTTCATCTCACTCCTCATGTGTTTATCTCGCTTTCCCTTAAATGCATCTAGGCTATTCACCTGAACACCCTGTGGTGGCGAGTTCCACATTCTAACCACTCTCCGGGTAAAGAAATTTCTCCTGAATTCCCTCTTGGATTTATCTGTAACTATCTTATATTTATGGCCATGATGTGGAGATGCCGGTGTTGGACTGGGGTGGACAAAAGTGAGAAGTCGCCCAACACCAGGTTATAGTCCAACAGTTTTATTTGAAATCACAAGCTTTCGGAGCTGCTGCTCCTTCACTTCACCTGACGAAGGGGCAGCGCTCCGAAAGCTTGTGATTTCAAATAAAACTGTTGGACTATAACCTGGTGTTGTGCGACTTCTCACTTTTATATTTATGGCCCCTAGTTTTGGTCTCCCCCACAAGTGGAAACATTTTCTCTCCGTCAACTCGCGTATCTGTTTTCTGGAGAAAAGAACCCCAGCCTGTTCAGTCTTCCCTGATAGTTATAACCTCTCCGTTCTGGTATCAGTTCCTCGACCTGCCCACAAACCACGGGCAGTACATGTTGGCAGGCAGCCATTGCCAGGCTTTTTAAAGGGATCCTTGGCTGCAAGAATGTAAAGCTGGAAACAGCTCTGTCACAGATATTTACTGCGGTTGTTTGTATGTTTTTGAGCTTTTGAGCCTTAAAAGCTTCGAATCCTCGATCTACCTGCTGCTGTCGGTGCTGCAAACCCCTGCCACTATAACCTGCTCCCTTTCACTTCCTGTGCTTCCACTGCTCAACAGGAAAAATCTCTCTTCCCAAATGGCTGGTCAAATCCTATTATCTAAATCCAGCGTCACTTCACTCGATAGCCTGGATTTGAAAGGAACAGTCTAGGAAAGCCTTTCTAAATGGGTGATCAACACTGACAAGATTACACAGAGTTTCTGCCACGAAAGATTACAGCAGTAAATGGAAAACTTTTAACGCTTTTTTAATACTGAGCAATCTATCTCAGGTAATATTAATGCGAATTATTTACAACATTTATTTATTTTGGTTAAAACCAAAGTTCTACCAGAGCGCACTTTGCTGCCCCTTTGGCTTCTCCTAAACCGGTTTCCTCTGCACCTTTACGACTTCCCCTGTTAGGAATATAGGAACAGGAGGAGGCCATTTAGCCCCTCAAGCCTGTTCCGCCATTCAATGAGATCATGGTCGATCTGCGACCTAATTCCATGAACCTAACTTTTGATTAACAGAAATCTATCAATCCCAGATTTAAAATTAATAATTGATCTAGCATCAATTGCCATTTGCGGAAGAGAGTTCTCCCACCCTCTGTGTGTAGAAGTGTTTGCTAATTTCACTCCTGAAAGGTCTGGCTCTAATTTTTGGACGATGCCCCCTAGTCCTAGAATCCCCAACCAGCGGAAATAGTTTCTCTCTATCTACCCTATCTGTTCCCCTTAATATCTTGAAAACTTCAATTAAATTACCCCTTAACCTTTTAGGGAATACAACCTTAATTTGTGTAATCTCTCCTCATAATTTAACCCTTGAAGTCTGGGTATCATTCTGGTAAACCTACGCTGTACTCCCTCCAAGGCCAATATATCCTTCCTAAGGTGTGGTGCCCAGAACTGCTCACAGTGCTCCAGGTGTGGTCTAACCAGGGCTTTGTACAGCTGCAGCATAACTTCTACCCCCTTGTATTCTAGTCCTCCAGATATAAAAGCTGGCATTCCATTAGCCTTCTTAATTATTTTCTGTACCTGTTCATGACATTTTAATGATCTATGTACAGGGACCCCCAAGTTTCGGGAACGGTAGCATAGTGGTTGTGTTACTGGACGAGTAATCCAGAGGTCTAGACTAATGATCCGGAGACGTGAGTTCAGATCCCACCACGGCAGCTGGGGAATTTAAATTCAGTTAATTAAATAAATCTGGAATAAAAAGCTAATATCTGCAATGAAACTATCGGATTGTCGTCAAAACCCATCTGGTTCACTAATGTCCTTTAGAGAAGGAAATCTGCCGTCCTTACCCGGTCTGGCCTATATGTGACTCCAGACCCACAGCAATGTGGTTAAGTCTTAACTACCCTCTGAAATGGCCTAGCAAGCCACTCAGTTGTATCAAACCGCTACGAGAAACAATAAGAAGAATAAAACCGGACAGACCACCCGGCATCGACCTAGACATCAACTTCGGACACGACAATGGCACACCCAGCCCAGTCGACCCTGCACTAACATCTGGGGACTTGTGCCAAAATGGAGAGAGCAACAGCCTGACATAGTCATACTCTCAAGAATCATACCTTTCAGCCAACGTCCTAGACTCCTCCATCACCATCCCTGGGTATGTCCTGTCCCACCGGCAGGCCAGACACACCAGAGGTGGTGGTACGGGAGGGAGGGAGTGGCCCTGGGAGTCCTCAACATTGACACTGGACCCCATGAAGTCTCATGGCTTCAGGTCAAGCATGGGCAAGGAAACCTCCTGCTGATTACCACCTACCGCCCTCCCTCAGCTGATGAATCAGTACTCCTCCATGTTGAAAACCACTTGGAAGAAGCACTGAGAGTAGCAAGGGCACAGAATGTACTGTGGGTGGGGGACTTCAATGTCCATCACCAAGAGTGGCTCGGTAGCACCACTACTGACCAAGCTGGCCAAGTCCTGAAGGACATAGCTGCCAAACTGGGCCTGCAGCAGATGGTGAGAACACCAACACAAGGAAAAAATCTACTTGACCTCGTCCTCACCAATCTACCTGTCACAGATGCATCTGTCCATGACAGTATTGGTGACCACCGCACAGTCCTTGTGGAGACGAAGTCCTGTCTTCACACTGAGGACACCCTCCATCGTGTTGCGTGGCACTACCACCGTGCTAAATGGGATAGATTCAGAACAGATCTAGCAGCTCAAAACTAGGTATCCATGAGGCGCTGTGGGCCATCAACAGCAGCAGAATTGTATTCCACCACAATCTGTAACCTCATGGCATATCCCTCACTCTACCTTTACCATCAAGCCAGGGGACCAGCCCTGGTTCAATGAAGAATGCAGAAGAGCATGCCAGGAGCAGCACCAAGCATACCTAAAAATGCGGTGCCAACCTGGAAGCTGCAACACAGCACTACATGCATGCTAAACAACGGAAGCAGCATGCTATAAACAGAGCTACAACGGATCACAATCAACGGATCAGATCAAATCTCTGCAGTCCTGCCACATCCAGTCATGAATGGTGGTGGACAATTAATCAACTACTGGGAGGAAGAGGCTCCATGAATATTCGCATCCTCAATGATGGAGGAGCCCAGCACGTGAGTGCAAAAGACAAGGCTGAAATGTTTGCAATCATCTTCAGCCAGAAGTGCCGAGTGGATGATCCATATCGGCCTACTCCTGAGGTCCCCACCATCACAGAAGGCAGTCTTCAGCCAATTCGATTCACTCCACATGATATCAAGAAACGGCTGAGCGCACTGGATACAGCAAAGACTATAGGCCCCGACAACATCCCGGCTGTCGTGCTGAAGACTTCTGCTCCAGAACTAGTCGCGCTTCTAGCCAAGCTGTTCCAGTACAGCTACAACACTGGCATCTACCCGACAATGTGGAAAACTGCCCAGGTATGTCCTGCCCACAAAAAACAGGACAAATCCAATCCGGCCAATTACCGCCCCATCAGTCTACTCTCAGTCATCAGCAAAGTGATGGAAGGTGTCGTCGACAGTGCTATCAAGCGGCACTTACTCATCAATAACCTGCTCACCGATGCGCAGTTTGGGTTCCGCCAGGACCACTCGGCTCCAGACATCATTACAGCCTTGGTCCAAGCATGGACAAAGGAGCTGAATTCCAGAGGTGAGTTGAGAGTGACTGCGCTTGAAATCAAGGCAGCATTTGACGGAGTGTGGCATCTAGTAAAATTGAAGTCAATGTGAATCGGGGAAAACTCTCCACTGGCTGGAGTCATGCCTAGCACAAAGGAAGATGGTTGTGGTTGTTGGAGGTCAATCATCTCAGCCCCAGGACATTGCTGCAGGAGTGCTTCAGGGCAGTGTCCTTGGCCCAACCATCTTCAGCTGCTTCGTCAATGACCTTCCCTCCATCATAAGGTCAGAAGTGGGGATGTTCGCTGATGATTGCACAGTGTTCAGTTCCATTCGCAACTCCTCAGAAAATGAAGCAGTCCATGCCCACATACAACAAGACCTGGGCGACATTCAGACTTGGGCTGATAAGTGGCAAGTAACATTCGCACCACACAAGTGCCAGGCAATGACAATCTCCAACAAGCGAGAGTCTAACCACTTCCCCTTGACATTCAACGGCATTACCATCATCGAATCCCCCACTATCAACATTCTGGGGTCACCATTGACCAGAAACTTAACTGGACCAGCTACATCAATACTGTGGCAACAAGAGCAGGTCAGAGGCTAGGCATTCTGCAGCAGAGTGTCTCACCTCCTGACTCCCCAAAACCTTTCCACCATCTACAAGGCAGAAGTCAGGAGTGTGATGGAATACTCTCCACTTGCCTGGATGAGCGCAGCTCCAACAACACTCAAGAAGCTCGACACCATCCCTCAATCAACATAACAAAAACATTATCTGGTCAATATCATCCATAGACATTCCTCTGTCCACTACTTTAGTCAGGTTTGCCAGGCATGACCTACCTTTCACAAATCCATGCTGGCTCTCTGATCAGCTGAAAATTTTCAAGGTGTTCAGTCACCCTATCCTTAATTATTGGTGTCACATTTCTGGTAATGATGCCCAATTAGACCTCCATCAGTTCCAAATTGGCACCTTCAGTTTGTATGACAAAAACTAATGAATTCAGCTTTTGAACCTACAACAAGATAATTATGAATGAGGAGGTCATTCGGCCCATCTTAATTCATCAATCTAATTTCTTAAATGATTTGAGAGTTTTCACCTCTACTATTCTATTTAGAAGTCTATTCAATATGCTGATCACCATTTGTGTGAAAAGTAATTTCCTGATATCATGGTGTTGCTCCTAGCATTAGTTTCCACATTCAGAGCCGGCGAATTAAATGCCTTGATTAAGATTAAAAATTCACCCCAAGTTTCTTCCTACAATTGCCTCCTGTTCCACCTCGGACAGGAGGGATCAATCCTTCATTGTCACGTCATCAGGACAAGCCACATTGTCAACTTCATTTCTTAGATGTAAGCAGAGTGCTACAGCTTTGTGTCAAACATACTGAACCTGTTTGTAAATCATGCCAATTAATTGTTTCTTATGGTTTGAAAATAATGGATGTACTATTAAATGAACAATATCTGGCTAAATGGATAGTCTAATCTCTTCGAAAAGAAAGACTTGCATTTCTATAGCGCCTTTCACGACCACCGGACGTCCCAAAGCGCTTTACAGCTCCCACAAACAGCAATGTGGTAATGACCAGATAATCTGTTTTTAGTGATGTTGGATGAGGGATAAATATTGGCCAGGACACCGGAGATAACTCCCCTGCTCTTCTTCAAAATAGTGTCATGGGATCTTTTACGTCCACCTGAGAGAGCAGACGGGGCCTCGGTTTAACGTCTCATCTGAAAGACGGCACCTCCGACAGTGCAGCACTCCCTCAGCACTGCACTGGAGTGTTGCCTAGATGTTTGTGCACAAGTCTCTGGAGCGAGACTTGACCCCACAAACCTTCTGACTCAGAGGCAAGAGTGCTACCCACTGAGCCACGGCTGACACCTCTCTGCCTTCGCCTAGCAGATGGTGAGCTTGAGGAGACTATGCAGGCTCACTCCACACATTCAACAGCCTCGTCTTGGGCATCACTCAGCCATGGATCCATTAAACTTATTTGCAATGCTGCTGTATGGGAAAATCCACTCACATTTGCAAACCATTACTCATTGCATTTGACAGCATCCCAAGATCTCATCATTGATCCGTCCTCTCAGTCAGTGCCGACACCCCATTACAGCGGCCTCCTTTACCTTGAATTTTGATACTTTGGTTTGCTCCGATGGTGTGTGGAGAAGGCGAATGAAGAAGAGAGAGGGATTACCTACCTTTGATAGTGTCTTCTTCATTAGTCGCATGATGTGATCACCATACAGCAGTCTCCCTCCGATCCATCCCCACAAGCTTTGAACAGGGGTTTTGTTCAAATTATGGGTGTAGTATAAAATCAAATGCTGTAGCATAGGTCGAAATGAACTGACAATCAGATATGTTGACTGCCCTTTCATAGGCGATGCAAGCAGTCAATCGCCTGTTGACAACAACTTTACAACATCATGATCCTCAAGTCAACATGAATTTCCAAGGCCAACAGGACAAGGGGCAAACTCCTGTGGGGTGTGGATCAACGTTCCCTGTAAGCGGCGCTTTGTTCTGCGCGGCCTGTTTCTTTTAATGCGCGGTCCCTTTAAATTTCTGCACATGCGCGGTATTTACAATGGAAAAGCCGGCGAGCAGCCTGCGCGGACCCTTTCCCATTGGGAATGTTGGAGTGGATAATACATCATTCAAACAATGAAGGAGACACCACTGAAACTTAGTGACCCTTCTTTTCAAAGCTCCACATACTTACCCATAATGCAGCAGGGCACCCTTTAACATTGCCACTTAAACTTGCAACGAGTGCCTCAAATAGATTTCAAAAACTGAGGCCACAATTAAACCCAGCTGCATGATGCTTTTTCATAAACTCACATAAAAGCTGGGACACAGTGCAGACACTTGAGTTTCACTCAATGCGCATTTCAACCTTCCAATTATTCTTCCTCCACTCACTCACCTGTATGCACTCAAGCACAGACCATGACACATCCCTGAGCAATGTCAGCACGTTTCAAGGGATCTTTTGTAGCCAGCATTCCAACATTTTGTTCGACTCTTCGGCTTCTGTAAACAACCCTCAAGCATCAGCTTGACCTTCCCTAGTTGGTCAGTAAACCAACAGCTCATTTCACCCTGTGTCAAGCACGCCACCTGTAGCAAGCACTATATAGGTACATCCGCCCTGGGGCGAAACCTCTCCTTCCATAGAAACTCTCCCAGCCACCCCCTCGACCTTGCCGTCCCACATGGCCTCTCTATTCTCATGGTCTCAGTCACAGATAAGGTATCTCTGATCAAGTCCTTGTATCCCTCACCACCTACATTTCCCTACCCCCCCTTCAAACCCTATTTCCTTCTGCGTTGACCCTGGAAAAAAACTCTCCCCTCCCCCGTCACTTATAATTGAAATTTCAAGCTGCCAACTACCTAGCCTTTGGCCCTACATTTGCCGCGATACTTCTGCGGGTGTTGATCTACTCAGCAACTCCCTCCCCTCCACCTTTGATACATTTATCGGCAGTAAAACCGGCACGGACTCGATGGGCCGAATGGCCTCCTTCTGTGCTATTATGAGTCTATGGGGGGAAAATTCGGTTGCTTTGCGCCTCCCGTTAGCAGGCGCTAATGGGGCGCAAAGCAACTAGCGGCCGGGCGCGGCGATGTTTGCGCCACTCACGAAATTGACCAGACATTTTGCGGCGGCGCTAAACACTACCGCCACGATCTCCTGCGCCCGCAGATCGTGACATCAGTCAAGCGTACAATGCCCCGGACCGGATATTGAGTGGCGCCCCCTGCCTTTCCACCTGCCGCTAGCAACGACAGGTTGAGGGGAACGTTTTGCAGTCAGGAAGGGACTGGGGGAGAGCTATTTAAAGGCGACCGCTTCCTGCCTTTTTTTGTCGGCGACATTTTTGCACCACACATTCTGAGAGAGAGAGAGACTTCTGGAGAGATTCAACGCTGTGTGAAGGAGTTTTGGGTACCGAGCAGCACTTTGCAGGTTCATTTTGATTTGACCTTCCTTGCATCGATTTAGAAAAGACTATGGGGGCTGCACTCTGAGCTCTTTCCATGGGCTTCTCCATTGTTCTTTCCAGCAGATTTGATGTACAGGTCTCTCCAGGCCGAGATTCAAGGCTGCAATGAGCAGGGTGTGGATGGAGAGCAAGATCGACCCTCCCCTTTTAAAACTGGCTGGCGCCAGTGTGTCTGTGTTCCATTGCTGACTGACATCACATGAGCTTCGCCAGCGCTCTAAGGTAGCGCCTCGCTCCTCGGCGTTAGCGCCTTAAGAGAGGTGTGTGGCGCCTGATTTAGCGCTCCAATCACCTCCAGGGGCGATAGAAGCCAAGTTTGCAGTCGGAGGCGATAATTAGCGCCAGGCGCTAAACTTTGCGCCCGGCCAATAATTGCGCCCCAAACGGGGCGATACCGAATTTCTCCCCCCTAGTCTCTCCCATCCAGGTCATTCCCTCTGGTATGGCCTCACCTTCACTCCATCAAGTCAAGGGCTGCAGACTTGAGCGTATCTGGTGCACATCTGGCTGGACCACATCAAGCATTATCAGGCCTCACTCTCCTCTGCCAAAGTTGTCCACTACTCCAAGATCATTTCAGAAAGCAAAGGTAACCCCAGACTTTGTTTCTCCATTACTAACTGTCTCCTTAAACCCCTCTTCCCTGCCCCTCAACCCGCACCTCCAACATGTGAGGAGAGCTCATGGATTTGAGACCATTCGTTCAACTGCTTCTGCTGCTTCCCCACCTTCCCTTTATCTGGCTACAAGCCAAACCTGCCTCTCCCCCACTGTCACCAAAGGAAAACAGCCAGCCAAAAAACTTGAGCTGCATGACCAAATTCACCGTTAGAGGATTAAATTTGTTTTACTTTATTTCAACTGTGTCCACTGAACTTTCTTCTGCTGATATGGAGTAAGATACCAGCAGATGACAGGAGTGGCATCCATGTTGGTTGAGTTAGCGCAGAGGCTAATCTGGCTCACAATCCTGTGTCAGCCGTGGCTCAGTGGATAGCACTCTCGCCTTCTGAGTCAGGGGTTGTGGGTTCAACCCCCAAGGACTGGAACAACATAGTCTAGGCTGACGCCCCAGGTTTTGTTGTTGGGAAGAGACGTTAAACCGAGATCCCATCTGTCCTGCCAGGTGGACATAAAAGATCACATGACACCATTTTGAAGAAGAGCAGGGGAGTTATCCCTGGCGGCCTGGCCAATATTTATCCCTCAACCAATATCACTAAAGCAGATTATCAGGTCATTATCACACTGCTATTTGTGGGAGCTTGCTGTGCGCAAATTGGCTGCTGCGTTTCCTATATTACAACAGTGACTACACTTCAAAAAGTACTAAATTTGCTGTAAAGCGCTTCAGGACATCCTGAGGTTGTGAAAGGAGAGGGGATGGGGGGCGATGGGGGATGGAAGGAGAGGGGATGGGGGGATGGGGGATGGAAGGAGAGGGGATGGGGAGGTGGGGGATGGGGGATGGAAGGAGAGGGGATGGGGGGGCGATAGGGGATGGGGGATGGAAGGAGAGGGGATAGGGGAGGTGGGGGATGGAAGGAGAGGGGATGGGGTGGGGGATGGGGGATGGAAGGAGAGGGGATAGGGGATGGGGGGGTGGGGGATGGAAGGAGAGGGGATGGGGGATGGAAGGAGAGGGGATAGGGGATGGGGGTGGTGGGGGATGGAAGGAGAGGGGATGGGGGTGGTGGGGGATGGAAGGAGAGGGGATGGGGAGGTGGGGGATGGGGGATGGAAGGAGAGGGGATGGGGATGGGGGGATGGGGGATGGAAGGAGAGGGGAGAGGGGATAGGGGATGGGGGTGGTGGGGGATGGAAGGAGAGGGGATGGGGATGGGGGGAGTGGGGGATGGAAGGAGAGGGGGTGGGGGATGGGGATGGAAGGAGAGGGGATGGGGTGGGGGATGGGGGATGGAAGGAGAGGGGATGGGGGATGGAAGGAGAGGGGATGGGGGATGGGGGGGTGGGGGATGGAAGGAGAGGGGATGGGGATGGGGGGGGGGGGGGGATGGAAGGAGAGGGGATGGGGATGGGGGGATGGGGGATGGAAGGAGAGGGGAGAGGGGATAGGGGATGGGGGTGGTGGGGGATGGAAGGAGAGGGGATGGGGATGGGGGGAGTGGGGGATGGAAGGAGAGGGGGTGGGGGATGGGGGATGGAAGGAGAGGGGATGGGGGATGGGGGGGTGGGGATGGAAGGAGAGGGGATGGGGATGGGGGGTGGGGGATGGAAGGAGAGGGGATAGGGGATGGGGGATGGAAGGAGAGGGAATGGGGGATGGGGATGGTGGGGGGTTGGGGATGGGGTGGTGGGGGGTTGGGGGATGGGGGATGGGGGTGGTGGGGGGTTGGGGGATGGGGGGATGGGGGGATGGGGGGTGGGGGGATGGGGGATGGGGGTGGTGGGGATAGGGGTGGGGATGGGGGGGTGGGGGGTGGGGTGATGGGGGATGGTGGGTGGGGTGATGGGGGATGGGGGGGTTGGGGGATGGGGTGGGGGATGGGGGGGTGGGGGTTGGTGTTAAACAGGCTGCCGATCCACTATCGCCCATTTTGAGCTCCTGCTGAAGATCAATTCCACCCCCTTTGACTGTTGGAAACCGCTGCTTTGGATATTCCAAAAGAAACATTCAAATTCCTGAGACTTTCCGGATTTGGCACACAAGGAGCACATTTGGATGAGTTCCCGTTTACAGGACAGCTGTAACGTTCTAGGGCAGGTCCCGATGACATGCAGCTGCATCATCAGAGTGGGTGATGCTGTTTTTTTAATGGAATTTTCAACAGGAGGTCATCTATCCAACATCAACATGTGACTATGTGGGGTAGATCTTGACTTTGTGCGATAGTGTAAAACGAGTGACAGCGAATTGACAGCCTGTTTTACATCTCTCCCCATTCTTACTTTCATTGACTTCAGTGAGGAGAGATGGGAAACGGGCTGCCAGCTCACTATCACCTGTTTCACACTGTCGCGCAAAGTCAAGATCTACCCCTCTGTATTTAAAGTGTTTCATGAATATTGAAGATTATGAAGTAACCTTCAGTTATGCTTGATTTGCTACGTTGTCAGCTCTGGCTCAGTTGGTAGCACTCTTGCCTCTGAGTCAGAAGGTTGTGGGTTCACAGTCCCACTCCAGAGACTTGAGCACATAAAGCTAGGCTGACACTCCAGTGCAATGCTGGGGGAGTGCTGCACTGTCAGAGGTGCCGTCTTTCGGATGAGACGTTAAACC
The DNA here is from genome assembly GCA_030390025.1 of Squalus acanthias. Classification (NCBI taxonomy): domain Eukaryota; kingdom Metazoa; phylum Chordata; class Chondrichthyes; order Squaliformes; family Squalidae; genus Squalus; species Squalus acanthias. The sequence goes on along the minus strand of CM059429.1, from coordinate 80,359,506 downwards.
GAGGACCCGTCTGCTCTCTCAGGTGGACGTAAAAGATCCCATGGCCCTATTTCGAAGAAGAGCAGGGGAGTTATCCCCGGTGTCCTGGCCAATATTTATCCCTCAATCAACATCTAAAAAACAGATTATCTGGTCATATCACATTGCTGTTTGTGGGAGCTTGCTGTGCGCAAATTGACTGCTGCGTTTCCCACATTACAACAGTGACTACACTTCAAAAAGTACTTCATTGGCTGTGAAGCACTTGTGGACATGAAAGGCGCTATATAAATGCAAGTCTTTCTTTCATTACAACGGTAACTGCATTTCAAAAGTACTGCAATGGCTGTAAAGCATTTGGAACGTCCTAAGGTCGTGACAGCCACAATATAAATGCAAGTCTTTCTTTTTGATCTTCAAACGACTGGATACAAATTAAATGTAACCTTCAGTTGAGATACAAAGGATTACAAAGTATTTACAGCCCAGAAACAGGCCATTCGGCCCAACTGCTCCGTGCTGGTGTTTATGCTCCACAGGAGCCTCCACCCACCTCTCTTCATCTCACCCCATCAACATATCCTTCTATTCCTTTCCTCCCTCATGTACTTATCTAGCTTCCCCTTAAATGCATCTATACTATTTGCCTCAACCACTCCCTGTGGTAGCGAGTTCCACATTCTCACCACTCTCTGGGTAAAGAAGTTTCTTCTGAATTCCCTGTTGGATTTATCCGTGACTATCTTATATTGATGGCTCCTAGTTCTGGTCTCACCCGTAAGTGGAAACATCTTCTCTATGTCTACCGCATCAAACCCTTTCATAATCTTAAAGACCTTTATCAGGTCACCCCACAGTCTTCTCTTTTCTAGAGAAAAGAGCCCCAGCCTGTTCAATCTTTCCTGATAGGTATAACCTCTCAGTTCTGGTATCATTCTAATAAATCTTGTTTGCACCTTCTGTGTCCATTTTATAATATGAAGACCAGAACTGTTCACAGTGCTCCAAGTGTGGTCTAACCAAGGTTCTATACAAGTTTAACATAACTTCACTGCTTTTCAATTCTATCCCTCTAGAAATGTGTTTCAGCAGGCATATCATCAATGGAAAATAAACTCGGGGGTGGGGTGGTGGTTGCGGGGGTGGGGGGACGGTGGTGTGAAACAGGCTGCCGATCCACTATCGCCCATTTTCAACTCTTGCTGAAGGTATAACACATTTCTAGAGGGATAGAATTGAAAAGCTTTGTTTGCTTTTTTATGGCCTTATTAACCTGTGTCGCTACTTTTAGTGATCTGTGTATCTGTACCCTCAGATCCCTCTGCTCCTCTACCCCATTTAGACTTATTTTCTAAGGTGTATGTGGCCTCCCTATTCTTCCTACCAAAATGTACCACCTCACTCTTACCTATATTGAAGTTTATTTGCCAATTACACGCCCATTCTTCAAGTTTATTAATGTCTTCCTGCATTTTGTCAAAGTGCTTCCCTGTATTAACTACATCACCCCCCACCAATTTGGTGTCATCTGCAAATTTTGAAATTGTACTTCTGATTCCCGAGTCCAAATCATTTATGTAAATGGTGAACAACAAGGATCCCAGCATCAATCCTTGTGGAACACTACTTCCCACCATTTGCCAATCTGAGTAACTACCTTTAACCCCTACTCTCTGTTTTCTAATTTGTAGCCAGCTTGCTATCCATTCTGCTACTTGTCCCATGACTCCACATGTTCTGACCTTAGTCATGAGTCTATTATGCAGTACCTTACCGAAGGCTTTTTGGAAATCCAAATATATTACATCTACTACATTACCCTTATCTACCCTTTCTGTTACTTCTTCAAAGAATTCAATAAGGTTGGTCAAGCATAACCTCTTTTGGAATCCGTGCTGACTACTCTTTATTATATTTTCAGTTTCAGGAAATTTACACCTTTGAGTAAGGTTTCCATTATCTCTCCTACCACCGACGTTAAGCTAATTGGACTTGTTCTATCTCCCTTTTTATAGATAGGAATCTATAATTAGCTGTCCGCCAGTCCTCTGGCACTATTCCCTTTGCTAATACAAGCCAGGGTCAAAGGCAACACTTGGGAATTACTATTTGTAGATCAACGTCTTAGAAATTTAACAAACCTGTCGATTAAAATCGAAAAGCTGGAAATCAAAAACCAACACCAGAAAACGATACAAAAAAGCACAGGAGGCCAGTCAGCACCTGGAAGAGGATAGACATGATGGGCCGAATGGCCTCCTTCTGTGCTGTACACTTCTATGGTCCTATAGGTTAGGGTTTTGAGTGGGGCCCTACATCAGAAATGGCGTCGTCCCTTCACGGGACTCAGTTAGCTGTTCCTTGCTCCTCCTTGTTTTGGTCAATTCTATAAAGGAGCACTCCCAGCCTCACCGCGCCAGTTTTGATGAAGAATTGCACCCAAAACATCGAACTATCTTTCTCTTTCGGGTGCTGACTGACCTTTTGTGCTTTTCCAGCATTTTCTATTTCTAAAAATGGTCGGCCCCTGGACTGAGATTCAAAGTGAAGGAAACGGCGTGGGGTGGGGGGGGGGATGGAGAGAAATGGTCAAACTGTGTGACCCTCCCCCCTCCCCTCCACCCCCGCAACGTAAGTCTGCAGTCCTGGTGGTGCCCTTCAGAGCTGACCCTGCCAAACTTTGCAGGGCCAGTGGGGGTTGAGTACCCAATCTGCAAGGGGCTGGCAGGTGCCCATGCCACTCAGAGTGCATCTCCATTCTTATCTGCCCCATGCAGCTGGGGCCTGCCTGCCTTGGGGGGGTGGGTGTAGGGGGTTGCCCAGGCCCCCTGAAGATCCCACTGAACACCCCCTAAACCCCCTGCGTAAAGGGGGGAGTGATTCAGATTTTTGGGCAGGACCCGCCTGCGCCCATCTGGATACTGGGACACCTCATCCCTCTTGTCATATCGGCCTGCTGGAGCTGCGGCGAGCGTTGGGGGAAACCCCATGAGGAAAAGTGTTTAAAAATAATTGGTGGCCGGGCCTAGCCAATGCTAATCTAAACAGACAGAAAGTGAATAGCTTAACACAGGACCAACATAAAAACATTTGGAAAAATGTAAGATATGTGGAATATAAATCTCTATAACTTTGGCAAAAAATCCAGGAAGGAAATTAGGGGAAATTCATTTACGCAGCGAGTTATGATGATCTGGAATGCACTGCTTCAAAGGGCGGTGGAAGCAGATTCAATAGTAACTTTCAAAAGAGAATTGGATAAATACTTGAAAAGAAGAAATTTGCAGGGCTATGGGGAAAGGGCAGGGGAGTGGGACTCATTGGATAGCTCTTTCAAAGAGCCGACACAGGCACGATGGGCAGAATGGCCTCCTTCTGTCCTGTATGATTATATGTTTCTATGAACTCTCTCTCTCTAAGCAAATTTCTACGTTGATCTGAGTTGGCTAGCAGGAAGTACACTTATGCAACCCAGTGGAGACTTCCTCATCGGATCCCCCTCCCCCTCCCCCTCCCCTCCTCCTCCCCACAACAATGTGCCTGAGATTGGAAATTCAGCAAAATGGAAAATTTAATCTGCATCCACCCACTCCATGGGGTCACAAACTGGCAATCCAGTGTGTCACCAGTATCTGCAGTCACTAATCCTGAATCAGGAACCCAGAAAAATCTGTTATATTTCCATTTCTCATTCAACAACAACTTGTATTTATATAGCGCCTTTAACGTAGTAAAACGTCCCAAGGCGCTGCACAGGAGTATTTTAAGACAAAAAATTTGACACCGATCCACATAAGGATAAATTAGAGCAGGTGACCAAAAGCTTGGTCGAAATGGTAGGTTTTAAGGAGCGTCTTAAAGGAGGAAAGAGAGGTAGCGAGGTGGAGAGTTTTAGGCAGGGAATTCCAGAGCTTAGGGCCCAGGCAACAGAAGGCACGGCCACCGACGGTTGAGCGATTATAATCAGGGATGCTCAAGAGGGCAGAATTAGAGGAGCGCAGATATCTCGGGGGGTTGTGGGGCTGAAGGAGATTACAGAGATTCTATCAATTTCCCGCTCTCTTTGAATTTACAAAGATCCCAGAGAACACCTCTGGGGCCCAACTACCTCATCCTTTCAGAGAAACCCCTGGTCTCAACACCACAGCATCCAAAATGACTCTTGAATTATTTTGGAGTTTTTGCCTCTACAACCCTTCTAGATATCAGCCACTCGGTGTGAAGTAATACTTTCTGATACCAGTCCCATACTTGCCTTTTACTGGTCTGTGCCTATGTTACTCATTCTGCAGTTGTGGTTTAACTTGTGATAGTGGCTTAGGTTAATCATTTCCCTTCCATTTGGTATCTTACATACATCTTTAACGTCCCTTCTTACTCACCTCCATTTAAGGCTGAAAAATCAGAGTTTCTTTAACCTTTCCTTGTGACTCAGGGTGGAGATCTGCCCCATGGCACTGCTGCACACCGGTTTCAAGGCTTGAATGTTTCCCTTATGCCTCGGTGGCTATCGTTGAACACAGTATTCAAGGTACAGCTTCAGCACAGAGTCGTACAGCCGCAGGCTTGTACTTTACTGATTTCACAATAAGGGAGCATGTTCTGATTGCACGTTGCTGGGAGGAGCCGGGAGGGGATGGGGGAGCTCACGTTGGAAATTTGGGCACAAACTGCCCTTGAGCTTTAATTTTAATGGTTGGAAAATCACGGACAGCGCCACCGAAGTTTCAGATTAGCGTTGCCACATGGCAAAGCCCGCAATGGCAGCGCAGACTCATAAATTACCTCCTGTATCTCCGCATTCTGTCTGCTTTGTTGATTTGCTTTACAATGACAAGATGTAGCAACTTGAGCTTCTGCCTTATTGCAAATATTGTCGAGGTCCTCTGTAATTCCGACTGCTTCATCAGACTTGAGTACACCGACAATCCCAACCCCCTCCACAGTTTAGTATCATCTGCAAGTATGACAAGCTTGCATTGCATGTCCTGGGCCAGTTTTTATCCCTCAATCAACATCACTAAAACAGATAATCTGGTCATTATCACATTGCTATTTGTGGGAGCTTGCTTTGTGCAAATTGGCTGCCGCGTTTCCTGCATTACAACAGTGACTACACTTCAAAAAAGTACTTCATTGGCTGTAAAGCGCTTTGGAACATCCGGTGGTCGTGAAAGGCGCTATATAAATGAAAGTCTTTCCTTCTTTCTATTGCATTACTGACTTCAGCTCATTTATTATTCTTAATCTCCTTTCCATCCCTTGCCATAACTCTCACTCTCTCTGCATTTTTATCAAGTGCTCTCTATTCCTTTCTCTCTCACCCGATTCTCACACTCCAACTCTCACTCTCCTGACTCTCCCCATTTCTATCACTAAGACGCTATCCCTTTCTCTCTCTGATTCTCTGCCTCTCTCTGTGTCCCTGCAGCTGGTAGACTTACCCAAGTGAAGGAGCGCGGCTGACACCTCAGTGAGTTTGCTCGCTGGACCCGCAGCAGCAGGCTCCGGCTTACTCCAGACAATGCCAGCTCGGATCAGGCGGGAATGGATGTAGTCTCGACAGAGCGCTTTCGCTTGAGAAATAAGCTCTTTATCGGGGGGAGAGCGATCAAACACTTCCATCACTTCAGCAGCAAAGATGGAGGAGCGTCGAAGCATCTCCATCTGAGAGAAAAGAAACAAGAGGTTAGATAAAAGTGAACCTGAATTGTACTGGAAAATATCAGCACCCACCCACAACTGGGAAATATCAGCATAGCTGGATAATATCAGCACAGCTGGAAAATATCAACACAACATACAACTGGAAAAATCTGCACCAAATCTACAACAAACTGAAAGAACAACAAATGAAATGAAATTAATACACAGAAGCAGGATGAAAGAGCAGCTCTATGGAAATAACCTAATAAACAATGACCAACATTGCTTTAGAAGGGAGTAGTCAGTGTCACATGGCATTGAGCACGTGTATCTTCAGATGAAGCAAGGTTAAAGTTGGTGGGATAATTGGACCAGGGCATGCATTCAGTCCCCATTGTATAACCCACAATCTGTCCTTATTTCGATGTAAGGCCAGTCTATCTCCCATGGCATTGTGCACAGTATGGGCACTCTTATCTCTCTCTCTGTGTTGTCTTCAAGTGGTTGTTTCACTCCTCTTTTCCTTCAGTCTCCCTCATTCTCTTCTCTTTCACTTCTCTTGGCTGAATACTTGTTTCTGTTTCTCTCGACTTTTCTGCTTCTCTCACTGTCATTTTCTTTACATTTTCCTGACTGATGGGTGCTGGTAGGTAGTACAGCAGGTGTGTGTGGGCAGTGTGCCAGGTGTGTGTGGGCAGTGTGCCAGGTGTGTGTGGGCAGTGTGCCAGGTGTGTGTGGGTAGTACAGCAGATGTGTGTGGGTAGTGTGCCAGGTGTGTGTGGGTAGTGTGCCAGGTGTGTGTGGGTAGTGTGCCAGGTGTGTGTGGGCAGTGTGCCAGGTGTGTGTGGGTAGTATGCCAGGTGTGTGTAGGTAGTGTGCCAGGTGTGTGTGGGTAGTATGCCAGGTGTGTGTGGGTAGTATGGCAGGTGTGTGTGGGTAGTATGCCAGGTGTGTGTGGGTAGTGTGCCAGGTGTGTGGGCAGTGTGCCAGGTGTGTGTGGTTAGTGTGCCAGGTGTGTGTGGGTAGTATGCCAGGTGTGTGTGGTTAGTATGCCAGGTGTGTGTGGGTAGTATGCCAGGTGTGTGTGGTTAGTATGCCAGGTGTGTGTGGGTAGTATGCCAGGTGTGTGTGGTTAGTATGCCAGGTGTGTGTGGGCAGTGTGCCAGGTGTGTGTGGGTAGTATGCCAGGTGTGTGTGGGTAGTATGCCAGGTGTGTGTGGTTAGTGTGCCAGGTGTGTGTGGTTAGTATGCCAGGTGTGTGTGGGTAGTATGCCAGGTGTGTGTGGTTAGTATGCCAGGTGTGTGTGGGTAGTATGCCAGGTGTGTGTGGGTAGTATGCCAGGTGTGTGTGGGTAGTATGCCAGGTGTGTGTGGGTAGTATGCCAGGTGTGTGTGGGTAGTATGCCAGGTGTGTGTGGGTAGTATGCCAGGTGTGTGTGGGTAGTGTGCCACGTGTGTGTGGGCAGTGTGCCACGTGTGTGTGGGCAGTGTGCCCGGTGTGTGTGGGTAGTATGCCAGGTGTGTGTGGTTAGTGTGACAGGTGTGTGTGGGTAGTATGCCAGGTGTGTGTGGTTAGTATGCCAGGTGTGTGTGGGTAGTATGCCAGGTGTGTGTGGTTAGTATGCCAGGTGTGTGTGGGTAGTATGCCAGGTGTGTGTGGTTAGTGTGCCAGGTGTGTGTGGGCAGTGTGCCAGGTGTGTGTGGGCAGTGTGCCAGGTGTGTGTGGTTACTATGCCAGGTGTGTGTGGTTAGTATGCCAGGTGTGTGTGGGTAGTATGCCAGGTGTGTGTGGTTAGTATGCCAGGTGTGTGTGGGTAGTATGCCAGGTGTGTGTGGGTAGTATGCCAGGTGTGTGTGGGAAGTGTGCCAGGTGTGTGTGGGCAGTGTGCCAGGTGTGTGTGGTTAGTATGCCAGGTGTGTGTGGGTAGTATGCCAGGTGTGTGTGGTTAGTATGCCAGGTGTGTGTGGTTAGTGTGCCAGGTGTGTGTGGTTAGTATGCCAGGTGTGTGTGGGTAGTATGCCAGGTGTGTGTGGTTAGTATGCCAGGTGTGTGTGGGCAGTGTGCCAGGTGTGTGTGGGTAGTATGCCAGGTGTGTGTGGGTAGTGTGCCAGGTGTGTGTGGTTAGTGTGCCAGGTGTGTGTGGTTAGTATGCCAGGTGTGTGTGGGTAGTATGCCAGGTGTGTGTGGTTAGTATGCCAGGTGTGTGTGGGTAGTATGCCAGGTGTGTGTGGGTAGTATGCCAGGTGTGTGTGGGTAGTATGCCAGGTGTGTGTGGGTAGTATGCCAGGTGTGTGTGGGTAGTATGCCAGGTGTGTGTGGGTAGTGTGCCAGGTGTGTGTGGGCAGTGTGCCACGTGTGTGTGGGCAGTGTGCCAGGTGTGTGTGGGTAGTATGCCAGGTGTGTGTGGTTAGTGTGCCAGGTGTGTGTGGGTAGTATGCCAGGTGTGTGTGGTTAGTATGCCAGGTGCGTGTGGGTAGTATGCCAGGTGTGTGTGGGTAGTATGCCAGGTGTGTGTGGTTAGTGTGCCAGGTGTGTGTGGGCAGTGTGCCAGGTGTGTGTGGGCAGTGTGCCAGGTGTGTGTGGGTAGTATGCCAGGTGTGTGTGGATAGTATGCCAGGTGTGTGTGGGTAGTATGCCAGGTGTGTGTGGGTCGTATGCCAGGTGTGTGTGGGCAGTGTGCCAGGTGTGTGTGGGCAGTGTGCCAGGTGTGTGTGGGTAGTATGCCAGGTGTGTGTGGGTAGTATGGCAGGTGTGTGTGGTTAGTGTGCCAGGTGTGTGTGGTTAGTATGCCAGGTGTGTGTGGGTAGTATGCCAGGTGTGTGTGGTTAGTATGCCAGGTGTGTGTGGGTAGTATGCCAGGTGTGTGTGGGTAGTATGCCAGGTGTGTGTGTGGGTAGTATGCCAGGTGTGTGTGGGAAGTGTGCCAGGTGTGTGTGGGCAGTGTGCCAGGTGTGTGTGGTTAGTGTGCCACGTGTGTGTGGTTAGTGTGCCAGGTGTGTGTGGGCAGTATGCCAGATGTGTGTGGGTTGTATGCCAGGTGTGTGTGGGCAGTATGCCAGATGTGTGTGGGTAGTGTGCCAGGTGTGTGTGGGCAGTATGCCAGGTGTGTGTGGGTAGTATGCCAGGTGTGTGTGGTTAGTGTGCCAGGTGTGTGTGGGTAGTGTGCCAGGTGTGTGTGGGTAGTATGCCAGGTGTGTGTGGTTAGTGTGCCAGGTGTGTGTGGGTAGTACAGCAGGTGTGTGTGGTTAGTGTGCCAGGTGTGTGTGGGTAGTATGGCAGATGTGTGTGGGTAGTATGCCAGGTGTGTGTGGGTAGTATGCCAGGTGTGTGTGGGCAGTATGCCAGGTGTGTGTGGTTAATGTGCCAGGTGTGTGTGGGCAGTATCCCAGGTGTGTGTGGTTAGTGTGCCAGGTGTGTGTGGTTAGTGTGCCAGGTGTGTGTGGGCAGTGTGCCACGTGTGTGTGGGCAGTGTGCCAGGTGTGTGTGGGCAGTATGCCAGATGTGTGTGGTTAGTGTGCCAGGTGTGTGTGGGTAGTATGGCAGATGTGTGTGGGTAGTATGCCAGGTGTGTGTGGGTAGTATGCCAGGTGTGTGTGGGCAGTATGCCAGGTGTGTGTGGTTAGTGTGCCAGGTGTGTGTGGGCAGTATGCCAGGTGTGTGTGGTTAGTGTGCCAGGTGTGTGTGGTTAGTGTGCCAGGTGTGTGTGGGCAGTGTGCCACGTGTGTGTGGGCAGTGTGCCAGGTGTGTGTGGGCAGTATGCCAGATGTGTGTGGTTAGTGTGCCAGGTGTGTGTGGTTAGTGTGCCACGTGTGTGTGGTTAGTGTGCCAGGTGTGTGTGGGCAGTATGCCAGATGTGTGTGGTTAGTGTGCCAGGTGTGTGTGGGCAGTATGCCAGGTGTGTGTGGTTAGTGTGCCAGGTGTGTGTGGTTAGTGTGCCAGGTGTGTGTGGGCAGTATGCCAGATGTGTGTGGTTAGTGTGCCAGGTGTGTGTGGGCAGTATGCCAGGTGTGTGTGTGGTTAGTGTGCCAGGTGTGTGTGGTTAGTGTGCCAGGTGTGTGTGGGCAGTGTGCCACGTGTGTGTGGTTAGTGTGCCAGGTGTGTGTGGTTAGTGTGCCACGTGTGTGTGGTTAGTGTGCCAGGTGTGTGTGGGCAGTATGCCAGATGTGTGTGGTTAGTGTGCCAGGTGTGTGTGGGTAGTATGCCAGGTGTGTGTGGGCAGTGTGCCAGGTGTGTGTGGGTAGTGTGCCAGGTGTGTGTGGTTAGTGTGCCAGGTGTGTGTGGGCAGTGTGCCAGGTGTGTGTGGGTAGTATGCCAGGTGTGTGTAGGTAGTGTGCCAGGTGTGTGTGGGCAGTGTGCCAGGTGTGTGTGGGTAGTGTGCCAGGTGTGTGTGGTTAGTGTGCCAGGTGTGTGTGGGTAGTGTGCCAGGTGTGTGTGGTTAGTGTGCCAGGTGTGTGTGGGCAGTGTGCCAGGTGTGTGTGGGTAGTATGCCAGGTGTGTGTAGGTAGTGTGCCAGGTGTGTGTGGGCAGTGTGCCAGGTGTGTGTGGGTAGTGTGCCAGGTGTGTGTGGGCAGTGTGCCAGGTGTGTGTGGGTAGTGTGCCAGGTGTGTGTGGTTAGTGTGCCAGGTGTGTGTGGGTAGTACGAGAGGTGTCTCAAATTACTCATATATTGTATCCCAAAATGTTATTTTCTGAAAGAAATCTATATCATTTGCATTTTAATGAATCACCACTGTCTGATTCCACGGTCTCCCGAGGGAGTCTGTTCTACAGATTGTCCACTCACTCACTGAAATACTGTTTCCGCAGGTTATTTTTGAATTTACCTGCCTTCAAGCGCAGGCCGTGTCCTCTGGTTCTTTGTTCTGAAGAAGGTGCAACAGCTGGCCATGGTCTATATTATCTAATCTGTAAGATTCTCAAAATTCACAGATCCCCCAAAACTCGAAAACAAACCCTAATGAAAAAGACTTTGGACTCTTTTCTAACTATTTCAGGGTGGTGGAATGCATTGGGCTTAACCAAAGGACATTTTAGAGCAAAAACCAAGATTTGGTATTTTAAAAGACATGTCTGGACTTGTAAGGAATAAAAGGCTGTAAAGGAAGGTGGGACCAACCTCTGTAAAGACAGTTTGGATATTGGAGTTAATGGGAACTGTCTGGGGAACCGCATGACCTCGCTTGGAGTTAAATCGGCCCCCATCAGACATTAACATCCTAACAATAGACCCGTGGAAGAGCAGTCCCCACCCAAATTACAGGACCCATCAAAACCATGCATAAACCAGATCACTTTGACCCACTCTATAGAAATCCCAGGTCCAGTCAAGAAACTCACAACGTGAGAACAATCAGCTACAATCAAGCAAGCAGATCGACAGGATGGAGCCATCCCGAAACCACTTCACACATTTACAAACAGGTTACTGTTAACAAGCCCGCCAAAATCTTACAATAAACCGGGACTGATTAGGAGGCACCAATTAGTATAATTGAGGGCGTTTTCTCAAGAAGTCAGTTCAGCAGTTACAACAAGTTCTCTACAAGTTCAAGGGTGGAGCAGTTACACAGTTACAACAGAAAGGAGTTCTCGAGTACAAGCGTACACAGTTCAACAGAAACAAGTTCAACAAGCAAGCAGCAAGGAGTTCAGCAAGCAGCAAGGAAGCAGCTCTCCAGTACAACCATTCAGCAGTTACGTGTCCAGCCAGGAGGTCGACAGCTCGAAAATAAGACCGTTCAACAAAGGAGGCCAACAGCTCCAGAAGTAGGCCGACACGCAAGAAGAAACCAGAGCGACCGCCTCAGTGACCATCGGACACCTCGCGGCAACAAGGGCCTTACGAAACTTTTTACTTAAAAAGACTCTAAACCCTACCTCTAACCAAAGAAAAGTGGGTACTCACCCGATAAATCCAATCCAGCGAACCCCGAAACCGCGAACCAGCTCAACTGTCAAGGATTCGTTTGGTGAGCATTATCCCTGGTTCTCTAGAACCCAACTTAGCTGGTAAAGTGGGATTGGGAGGGGTGAGGTATTCTTCGAATGTGATTTCCCTCGTATGTACCGAAGTGTTCCCCATTTTATTAGAGTGTTAAGATTGTTGTGTTATATTTACTCTCTTGAATAAAGATCAAAAGTTCTTGCACCAAACCAGTTGTCTGCTGCACTTTTGTCACAACCCCCAAATAAGTCCAAGGTCTAGAACCAAGGGAGTGGGAGCGATTCGAACCGCTCAGAAGTCAGAGGTGAAGCTGACACAAACCACTACAAATCCCTTTCGAATCCTAAAAACAGCAATCACATCACCCATCAACCTTCTCTTTTCTTTAATTGGACAATATGTCCAATTTACATAATCGCTCCTCATAATCCAATCCCTCCATCCCCTCAATCATTCTGGTTGCTCTCTTCTGTATCCTTTCTGTACTGTGGTGAGCAGGACTGTACCAGAAATAGGAGGTATTCTGCGGCGAGTGTCTCACCTCCTGACTCGCCAAAGCCTTTCCACCATCTACAAGGCACAAGTCAGGAGTGTGATGGAATGCTCTGCACTTGCCTGGATGAGTGCAGCTCCAACAACACTCAAGAAGCTCGACACCATCCAGGACACAGCAGCCCGCTTGATTGGCACCCCATCCACCACCTTAAACATTCACACTCTCCACCACAAACTCTGTGGTTTGATAGAACTTGCCAAAGGGAAAATTAAAATACTCGTTGCTGACCTTACACATCTAAAGAGTGTGAAGTGCAAATAAACAAAGCAACAACAACAACAACAACAACTTGTATTTATATAGCACCTTTAATGTAGTAAAACGACCCAAGGCGCTTCACAGGAGCGTTTATCAAACAGAATTTGACACCGAACCACATAAGGAGATATTAGGAAAGATGACCAAAAGCTTGGTTAAAGAGGTAGGTTTTAAGGAGTATCTTAAAGGAGGAGAGAGAAGTAGAGAGGCGGAGCGGTTTAGGGAGGGAATTCCAGAGCTTATGACCGAGGCACCTGAAGGCACGGCCGCCAAAGGTTAAGCGATTAAAATCAGGGATACGCAAAAGGCCAGAATTGGAGGAGAGCAGAGATCTTGGAGGGTTGTAGGGCTGGAGGAGGTTTCGGAGACAGGGAGGGGCGAGGCCGTGGAGTGATTTGAAAACAAGAATGAGAATTTTTAAATTGAGGCATTGGCGGACCGGGAGCCAACGTAGGTCAGCGAGCTCAGGGGGTGATGGGTGAACGGGACTTGGTGCGAGTTAGGACACGGGCAGCAGAGTTTTGGATGAGCTCAAGTTTACGGAGGATGAAAGGTGGGAGGCCGCCCAGGAGAGCATTGGAATAGTCGAGTCTAGAAGTAACAAAGGCATGGTTGAGGGTTTCAACAGCAGATGTTCTGAGGCAGGGGCGGATGGTCTCAATCTTAGTGTCAAAGAGGTCCATGAGCTCCTCGCCCTTGTTTTTTTTTATTCGTTCCTGGGATGTGGGCGTTGCTGGCAAGGCCAGCATTTATTGCCCTTCCGTAATTGCCCCTGAGAAGGAGGTAGTGAGCCATTTTCTTGAACCGCTGCAGTCCGTGTGGTGAAGGTACTCCCACAATGCTGTTAGGGAGGGATTTTGACCCAGCGATGATGAAGGAACAGCGATATATTTCCAAGTCAGGATGGTATGTGACCTGGAGGGGATCTTGGAGGTGATGGTGTTCCCATGCACCTGCTGCCCTTGTCCTTCTAGGTGGAAGAGGTCACGGGTTTGGGAGGTGCTGCTGAAGAAGCCTTGGCGAGTTGCTGCAGTGCATCTTGTAGATGGTACTCACTGCAGCCACGGTACGCCGGTGGTGGAGGGAGTGAATGTTTAAGGTGGTGGATGGGGGCTGCTTTGTCCTGGATGGTGTTGAAATTTTTGAGTGTTGTTGGAGCTGCACTCATCCAGGCAAGTGGAGAGTATTCCATCACACTCCTTACTTGTGCCTTGTAGATGGTGGAAAGGGTTTGGGGAATCAGGAGGTGAGACACTCGCCGCAGAAAACCCAGCCTCTGACTTGCTCTTGTAGCCGCAGTATTTATGTGGCTGGTCCAGTTAAGTTTCTCATCAATGGTGACCCCCAGGATGTTGATGGTGGGGGATTTGCCGATGGTAACGCCGTTGAATGTCAAGGGGCGGTGGTTAGACGCTCGCTTGTTGGAGATGGTCATTGCCTGGAACTTGGGTGGCGCGAATGTTACTTGCCACTTATCAGCCCAAGCCTGAATGTTGTCCAGGTCTTGCTGCGTGCAGGCATGGACTGCTTCATTATCTGAGAAGTTGCGAATGGAACTGAACACTGTGCAATCATCAGCAAACATCCCCACTTCTGACCCTATGATGGAGGGAAGGTCATTGATGAAGCAACTGAAGATGGTTGGGCCTGGGATACTACCCTGAGAAACTCCTGCAGCGATGTCCTGGGGCTGTAATGATTGATCTCCAACAACTATAATCATCTTCCTTTGTGCTAGGTATGACTTCAGCCAGTGGGAGTTTTTCCCCTGATTCCCATTGACTTCAGTTTTACCAGGGCTCCTTGATGCCACACTCGGTCAAATGCTGCGTTGATGTCAAGGGCAGTCACTCTCACCTCACCTCTGGAATTCAGCTGTTTTTCCATGTTTGGACCAAGGCTGTAATGAGGTCTGGAGCCGAGTGATCTTGGCGGAACCCAAACTGAGCATCGGTGAGCAGGTTATTGATGAGTGCCGCTTGATAGCACTGTCGATGACACCTTCCGTCACTTGTTGTTGGAAGTGAGGGTGGAGGAGGCAGGGGACAGGGGTTTAAGAAGACGGTTTGTAGTGAAGAGAAGCCAGAGATTATCTTTGCATTCTCGGATGATCCTGGAATAGCTGATGAGGTAACAGAGAGGGTTGATGAGGGCAATGCGGTTGACGTGGTGTATATGGATTTCCAAAAGGCGTTTGATAATGTACCACATAATCTTCTTCTTAGGCAGTCCCTCGGAACCGAGGATGACTTGCTTCCACATTAAAAATGAGTTTGCAGGTGACTGATGAGTCCAATGCGGGACATACAGTCTCTGTCACAGGTGGGGCAGACGGTGGTTGAAGGGGCGGCTGGGTGGGGTGCTTGGGTTGACGTGCGCTCCTTGCGCTGTTTGCGCTTGGCTTCCGCTTGCTCCCGGCGAAGAGACTCGAGGTGTTCGGCGCCTTCCCGGATGCTTCTCCTCCATTTTGTGCGGTCTTGGGCCAGGGATTCCCAGGTGTCGGTGGGGATGTTACACTTTTTCAAGGAGGCTTTGAGGGTGTCCTTGAAGCATTTCCTCTGCCCACCTGGGGCTCTCTTGCCATGCTGGAGCTCCGAGTAGAGCGCTTGTTTTGGGAGTCTCGTATCAGGCATGCGGACAATGTGACCCGTCCATCGGAGCTGATCGAGCGTGGTCAAAGCTTCAATGCTGGGGATGTTGGCCTGAGCAAGAACACTGACGTTGGTGCGCCTATCCTGCCAATGGATTTGCAGGATCTTGCGGAGGCAGCATTGGTGGTACCTCTCCAGTGCTTTGAGGTGCCTGCTGTACATGGTCCATGTCTCTGAGGCATACAGCAGGGCGGGTATCACTGCTACTCTGTAGACCATGAGCTTAGTGCCAGGTTTGAAGTCCTGGCCTTCAAACACTCTCTTCCTCAGGCGACTGAAGGCTGCACTGGCACACTGAAGGCGGTGTTGGACTTCGTCATCGACATCTGCCCTTGTTGACGGTAGGCTCCCGAGGTATGGAAAGTGGTCCACATTGTCCAAGGCCTTGTCGTGGATTTTGATAATTGGGGGGCAGTACTGTGTGGCGGGGGCAGGTTGGTAGAGGACCTTTGTCTTACGGATGTTTAGTGTAAGATCCATGCTCTCGTACGCTTCGGTGAAGGTGTTGACGATGGTTTGGAGTTCGACCTCCGAGTGAGCGCAGACGCAAGCGTCGTCTGCATACTGTAATTCGATGACAGAGGATGGGACGACCTTGGATCTGGACTGGAGGCGACGGAGGTTGAACAGTTTCCCGTTTGTTCTGTAAATTATCTCCACTCCAGCGGGGAGCTTACTGAGGGTGAGATGGAGCATTGCAGCAAGGAAGATCGAGAAGAGCGTTGGTGCGATGACACAGCCTTGCTTGACCCCGGTTCGTACGTGAATTGGGTCTGTGGTGGAACCGTTGGTCAGGATCACGGCTTGCATAATAGGCTTGCCAGCAAAGTTGAAGCCCATGGAATAAAAGGGACAGTGGCAGCATGGATACGAAATTGGCTAAGTGACAGGAAATGGAGTAGTGGTAAACGGTTGTTTTTTGGACTAGAGGAAAGTATACAGTGGTGTTCCCCAGGGGTCGGTACTAGGACCACTGCTTTTCTTGATATATATTAATGACTTGGACTTGGGAGTACAGGGCACAATTTCAAAATTTGCAGATGACACAAAACTTGGAAGTATAGTGAACAGTGAGGAGGACAGTGATAGACTTCAGGAAGACATGGATAGGTTGGTGAAATGGGCGGACACGTGTCAGATGAAATTTAACGCAGAAAAGTGTGAAGTGATACATTTTGGTAGGAAGAACAAGGCGAGGCAATATAAATTAAAGGGTACAATCGTAAAGGGGGTGCATGAACAGAGAGACCTGGGGGTATATGTGCACAAATTGTTGAAGGTGGCAGGGCAGGTTGAGAAAGCGGTTAAAAAAGCATACAGGATCCTGGGCTTTATAAATAGAGGCATAGAGTACAAAAGCAAGGACGTTATGATGAACCTTTATAAAACACTGGTTCGGCCTCAACTGGAGTATTGTGTCCAATTCTGGGCACCGCACTTTAGGAAGGATGTGAAGGCCTTAGAGAGGGTGCAGAAAAGATTTATGAGAATGATTCCAGGAATGAGGGACTTCAGTTACGTGGATAGACTAGAGAAGCTGGGGTTGTTCTCCTTAGAGCAGAGAAGATTGAGAGGAGATTTGATAGAGGTGTTCAAAATCATGCGGGGTCGAGACAGAGTAGATAGAGAGAAACTGTTCCCATTGGCGGAAGGGTTGAGAACCAGAGGACACAGATTTAAGGTGATTGGCAAAAGAACCAAAGGCGACATGAGGAAAATCTTTTTTATGCAGCGAGTGGTTAGGATCTGGAATGCAATGCTTGAAAGGATGGTGGAGGCAGATTCAATCGTGGCTTTCAAAAGGGAGTTGGATAAGTACCTGAAGGAAAGTAATTTGCAGGGCTACGGGGTAAGGGCGGGAGAGTGGGACTAGCTGAAGTGCTCTTGCAGAAAGCTGGCACAGGCTCGACGGGCCGAATGGCCTCCTTCTGTGCTGTAACCATTCTATGATTCTAGTGAGCAGTTTTGGCAGAGGAGAGCAGGACCCAGTAGTGCTTTATGTGGTCCAGCCAGATCTGGGGATGAATGGCTAAACCAGTTGTCCGCCATAAACATTCAAGTCTGCGTCCCTTGGACTTAAGGGAGTGGAGATGTGGGCCGTACCACGGGGAATGATCAGGGTGAGAGAGGGTAAAGGTTTTAATGGGGCAAGGGCATCAAAGCTGGTGGTGAGGGTGTGATTGAGCAGATTAGTAACTGCAGAAATGTTGTTGGGAATGGAGGGCCAAACACCGGACAGTTGCGAATTTCAAAGTGCAGTTGTAAGTAACTATTAGGATGCTGGGTTGAATTTATGCCTATGTTGGTGGTTCTGTGGTAGAATTCTCGCCTGCCATGCTGGAGGCCTGTATTTGCTTCCTGGACCATGCAGAGCTGTTTACCTTTAGGTGTCAGCTGTGGTTCAGTGGGTAGCGCTTTCATCTCTGGGTCAGACGGTTGTGGGTCCAAGTCCCACTCCAGAGACCTGAGTACATAATCTAGGCTGATGCCCCCAGTGTCAGTTCTGAGGGCGCACTGCACTGTCAGAGCTGCTGTCTTTTGGATAAGACTTTAAACCGAGGCCCCATCTGCCCTCTCAGGTGGATGCAAAAGATCCCACAGTGCTATTTTGAAGAATAGCAGGGGAGTTCACACCTGTGTCCTGGCCAATATTTATCCCTCAACCAACATCACTAAAAAAACAGATTATCTGGTCATTTATCTCACTGGTGTTGTGGGACCTTGCTGAGCGCAAATTGACTGCTGCAATTTCGTACATTACAACAGTGACTACACTTCAAAAGTACTTAACTGGCTGTAAAGCATTTTTGTACGTTCTGAGGTCGTGAAAGGCTTCATCGTCGCTGGGTCAAAATCCTGGAACTCCCTCCCTAACAGCACGGTGGGAGTACCTTCACCACACGGACTGCAGCGGTTCAAGAAGGCGGCTCACCACCACCTTCTCAAGGTTCAATTAGGGATTGGCAATAAATTCTGGCCTTGCTGACGTCGCCCATATCCCAAGAATAAATGATTAAAAAAATATATATAAATGCATATTCTTATTTTACTATTGCCAAAGTTACTTTCAAACTCCCAGAAGCAATGCTGAAGCTGTGCAATGTCTGTGTCAGGTCAGAACAGCTAGAGGTGTTTAGAAGAACATATGGAAGTGTATACAATACTGAATGGGATAGAGAGAGTAAACCCAGAACAGGGAGTATGGGGTAAATGTTGTAAAAGGCAAGTTTAGAAGAAAGAAGAAAGGTCTTAGTGCCTTTCACCTCCTGATATCCCAAAGAGCTTTACAACAAATCAAGTACTTTTGAAGTGTAGTCACTGTTGGAAATGCCCTGAACATCAACATTTAATAGTTTCTCACCATTTAAAAAATATTCTGTTTTTCTATTCTTCCCACCAAAGTTGCCCCACATTATACTCCATCTGCCACCTTACTGCCCACTCACTTAGTCTATCTATATCCTTTTGCAGACTCTTTCTGTTCTCCTCACAACTTACTGTCCCACCTAGCTTTGTATCGTCAGCAAACTTGGATACATTACACTCGGTCCCTTCATCTAGGTCATTAATATAGATTGTAAATAGCTGAGGCCCAAGCACTGATCCTTGCGGCACCCCACTAGTTACAGCCTGCCAACCTGAAAAAGACCCGTTTATCCCTATTCTCTGTTTTCTGTCTGTTAACCAATCCTCAATCCATGCTAATATATTACCCCCAACCCCATGAGCCCTAATCTTGTGTAGCAACCTTTTATGTGGCACCTTATCGAATGCCTTTTGGAAATCCAAACATACTACATCCATTGGTTCCCCTTTATCTACCCTGCTAGTTACATCCTCAAAAATATCTAATAAATTTGTCAAACACGATTTCCCTTTCATAAAACCACATTGACGTTGCCTAATCATATTATGATTTTCTAAGTGCCCTGATACCGCGTCCTTAATAATGGATTCCAGCATTTTCCTGATAACTGGCCTGTAGTTCCATGCTTTCTCTCTCCCTCCTTTCTTGAATAGCTGGGTTACATTTGCCACCTTACAATTTGCTGGGATCGTTCTATAATCTAGAGATTCGCTATCTCTTCAGCCACCTCTTTTAGAACCCTAGGATGTAGGCCATCAGGTCCAGGGGATTTGTTGGCTTTTAGTCCCATTATTTTCTCAAGTACTTTTTCTCTACTGATAATAATTACTTTAAGTTCCTCACTCTTATTAGCCCCTTGGTTCCCCACTATTTTTGGTATGCTTTTGGTGTCTTTTACTGTGAAGATACAAAATATTTGTTTAAAGTCTCTACCATTTCCTTATTCCCCATTATAATTTCTCCTGTCTCAGCCTCTAAGGGACCAACGCTTACTTTTGCTACTCTCTTCCTTTTTACATACTTGTAGAAGCTCTTACAATCTGTTTTTATATTTCTTGCTAGTTTACTCTCATATTCTATTTTCTCCCTTTTTATCAATTTTTTGGTCATCCTTTGCTGGTTTCTAAAGCTCTCCCAATCCTCAGGCTTACTACTATTCTTCACAACATTATAAGCCTCTTCTTTTAATCTAATACTATTCTTAACTTCCTTAGTTAGCTACAGATGGATCACTTTTCCCGTGGAGTTTTTATTTCTCAATGGAATGTATATTCGTTGAGAATTTTGGAATATTTCTTTAAATGTTTGCCACAACTTTTCTACCTTAGCCAACTTGCCCCTCATACCTATGTAATTGACATTATTTAAGTATAAGACTCTATTTGTGTCCACCTGAGAGGAAAGATGGGATGTTGGTTGGTTGGACAGGTTGGAGAAGCTGGATTTGTTTTCATTCGAGCAAAGGAGGTTGAGGGGTGATTTGATAGAGGTGTACAAGATTATGACGGGTTTGGATAGGCTAGACGGGGAAAGGCTGTTCCCACTAGTTGATGGTACAAGGACCAGGGGACACAGATTTAAGGTTTTGGGCAAGAGATACAGGGGGGATGTGAGGAAAACATTTTTTACGCAGCGAGTGGTGATGACCTGGAATTCGCTGCCGACGGAAGTGGTGGAAGCGGAGACACTCAATGTTTTCAAGGGGAGACTGGATAGGCACTTGAGGGAAATAAACTTGCAGGGCTACGGGGATAGAACAGGTTAATGGGACTGACTGGATTGCTCTACAGAGAGCCGGCATGGACTCGATGGGTCGAATGGCTTCCTTCTGTGCCGTTATGACTCTATGACTATGACTAAAGTTTTATTTTGTGCTGAAGTCTCTGGAGTGAAAACTTAACCCATTAGTTTCTGACTCAGAGGCGAGAGTGCTCAGTGGAGCTACAGCTGACAAAATGCCAAGGAATATTTCTTTATAGAAAGTGATCGATAACTGGAATTCATTGCCAGATGTGCCAGGCAGTGTAATTGAGGCTAGGGCACTGACACTGAGGCCAACACAGATTTAAGAACCAGCTCGAAGCTGCAACAGGAAGATGGTAGGGTTGTCCTACAAGAAGGCTGCGATCAAACAGGCTTAAGGCCCTTCTTCATCCAAACCTATATTGCAAAACTTGCAACAAACTGAATAAAATCAGCGCCAAACTTACAACAGGCTAAACAAATCCACATCAAACAAAAATCACCAACAAACATGTGAACTGAAACTTATCAAATGTTTAACAAACTGGGGGGAAAATCTCCAGCAAATCTGCTGCAAACTAAAAATCAGCTTCACATCTGCCAAAAAAAAACCCCTGAAAAACATTATCAAAATCTGGATCTGGAAAAATCAGTTTCAAACCCGCAGCAAACCGGGAAAAAAAACCCAGCCACAATCCCGCAAAACTAAAACTCGCTGAGAAAAGAAAGTGAGGATGAAATGCGAGAGCCGCTGCCCTTTATCAGGAGCAGCCTGTCACCAAATCAGGGTGTGAGGCGGAACAAATCCTCAGCTCAGTAACTCGGGTTCAGGCAAGCTTCTCGGGCAGAAGGGGAAGGCGAAATCTTTCAATACAAGCCGACCTCGACTAGCAGCTGGCGACACCCCGGGAGAAGGAAGGAAGGATAAAGAGGGGGAAAGAAGGTAGGATAGAGGGGGAAAGAAGGAATGATAAAGAGAGGGAAAGAAGGAAGGATAGAGGGGGATAGAAGGAAGGATAGAGGGGGAAAGAAGGAAGGATAGAGGGGGAAAGAAGGAAGGATAGAGGGGGAAAGAAGGAAGGATAAAGAGGTTGAAAGAAGGAAGGATAAAGAGGTTGAAAGAAGGAAGGATAGAGGGGGAAAGAAGGAAGGATAAAGAGGTTGAAAGAAGGAAGGATAGAGGGAGAAAGAAGGAAGGATAGAGGGGGAAAGAAGGAAGGATAAAGGGGGAAAGAAGACACAAAGTTGGGATCAGCGGAGTTGACCAGGCGACCTTGGGGATACAGTGAGGATGTGGTGGACAGACTGGTCGCGGCTCTGGCACCGCGTTGGACACAGCGACATGACTAAAGCAATGAGGTAAAAGGAACCGAATGTCTTACATCTCCCGGGGTCGCAGCGAGAGGCGGCTGTGAAATATCCCGGGCAGCGGTTGACAGCAAAGCACTTCTGAAAAGCAGAGGTTTTGAGTTGGACTGACCTTCTCCTTCTCCTCCTCCTCCTCCTCCTCTGGGACTGGCTGCAAGTGGGGCTTCCTGCCTTGTTTTCAAGGACCGTGTGGCTCTGGGGGTTGATGTCTCTCTCTCTTTTCTCCGGGACTGTTGGTTTTCGGGACGCACTGGCAGATTGAGATCCTGGCCGCCGGGCTCCAGATGTTGCCTCTCTCTCCTCTCTCTCTCTCCTCGCTCCCCTTTTATGGTGAGACGGTATTTTTCCCCACCCCGCTCGATGTGGTTCCAATTAAAAATGCCTCTGGGCTGCCAGCAACTTTCACAAACAAACCCATTTAAGGAAAGACGATGATCGGAGGCTCGGGCCACATCCACACTCCCCAGAACCCAACAACCCGCCCACAACACAAAGAACAACAGGCAGCTGGAGGTTTGAAGACACGAAGCTCCCCCTCGGCTCAGGGGCCACGCTTCTTGGAGACACACTGCCGCTTCCTGGCCACTCCACAACTGGGACCGAAAGTCTGTCCTGCTCGACACAGTGGGTTTGTCACCTAGAACGCTAGGCTTTTAATATAATGACACAGACCAAAGGTTAAAGCCTTGTTGCTTCTGATTTTCATGTTTTTTAAAGTCTTGTAAAAGAACATGATGAGATGTTGGCAAGATGATGTGACAGCATTTTCTACAAAGAAAGACCTGTATTTCTGCAGCGCCTTTCACAACCTCAGGGCGTCTCAAAGCGCTTCACAGTCAATGAAGTGTTTTTTTAAAGTGTAGTCACTGTTGTAATGTGGGAAACACGGCAGCCAATTCGCGCACAGCAAGATCCCACAAACAGCAATGTGATAATGACCAGATAATCTGTTTTTTTTTAGTGATGTTGATTGAGGGGTAAATTTTGGCCAGGGGAGAACTCCCCTGCTCTTCTTCAAAATAGCACCATGGGATCTTTTACATCCACCTGAGAGGGCAAGATAGGGCCTCAGTTTAATATCTCATTTAGTACTTCATTGGTTGTAAAGCACTTTGAGACATCCAGTGACTGTGAAAGGTGCTATATAAATGCAAGTCTTTCTTTTTTCCTCATCTGAAAGACAGCACCTCCAACAGTGCAGCACTCCCTCAGTACTGCACTGGAGTGTCAGCCTAGATTTTTGTGCTCAAGTCTTTGGAGTGGGATTTGAACCCACAACCTTCTGACTCAAAAGCAAGAGTGCTACCCACTGAGCCACAGCTATTCCTTGTATTGTCTACTTGTAGACACACATACACAAACAGATATATGCAACACTCTGGAGGGAGAGTGGAGGGTCTGAAGGGAGAGTGGAGGAGGGTCTGGAGGGAGAGTGGAGGACGGGTCTGGAGAGAGAGTGGAGGGTCCTCTCCAACAGTGCAGCACTCCCTCAGCACTACACTGGGAGTGTCAGCCTAGATTTTTATGCTCAAGTTTCTGGAGTGGGATTTGAACCCACAACTTTCTGACTCAGAGGCAAAGAGTGCTACCAACTGAGCCACAGCTATTCCTTGTATTGTCTACTTGTAGACACACATACACAAACAGACATATGCAACACATATACAACCCTCATATACACAAACACACATATACAAACGCACATATATGACACATATACATAAACACACACATACAAACACTCACATAAAAACACATAAACATATATATATATAAACACAAGTATGCATATGTGCAAACACATACTTATACAAACATGCACATATAAGCAAACTCCCACATGCACATATCTAAACACATATATATATATTCAAATTATTTTCATTTATATAGCTCCTTTAATATAGAAAATATTCCAAGGGGTTTCACAGAAGCATAATCAGACCCAAAGGGATGCCAAGCCAAAGAATAAAATATTAGGAGGGGTGAAGAGAAGCTTGATCTTAAGGTGGGTTTTAAGGAGGGTTTCTAAAAGAGGAGAGAGGTTGTGTACTCTGGCACAATTGCCTCAACTCCTGACCCGTCAATCCCTCGCCAACAGCTACAAGGCTAAAAGTCAGGAGTGGGAAGGAATATTCACCACTCGTCTGGAGAGGTGCAGTCACCACACCCAAGAAGCTCCATACCATCCGGGATGAAGTAATCCACTTGATCGGCGCTTCCGCCACCAAACTCAAAAATCCACCCCCTCCACCAGTAGCGCACTGTGATTGCAATGTATGCTATCTACAGGATGCATTGCAACAACACCTCAGGCTTACTTCAACATCACCTCTCAACCCTGTGACCTCTGCCACCCAGAAGGACAAGTCATGGGAACACCATCATCCACTTGTCACACACCATCCTAACTTGGACTAATACCACAGTTCCTTCACTGTCGCTGGGTCAATATCCTGCAATTCCCCACCTAACACCATCATAGATGCACAAGTGCTGCAGTGGTTCAAGGGGAAGACCACCACCACCTTTTCAGGGCAGCTCGGGAGTTAACCACGTCCCAAGAACAAATGATAATCATTTTTTTAATTTAAAAACTGGAACGGTATTGCTCCTTCTGCTGTAAAAGAATATTTCAGTTCCTTTTGGAATTTTCCATATGATTTGAAAACATCCTGTAGAAACAATTTTTCACATAAAGTTTCACATATCAACATAATAGTAACATCATAATGTTTTGGGCAAGAGAAAACCATTGGGGCTGCTAGCCCAGTGTTGCCCAACACGTTAGCCCCGAGCCACATGTGGCTAATTGCATTTTGATTAGTAAATAAATAATGAGTGACAGACACCGCCATTGGGCATGTGATTTCAATACTCAAATTTGCACGACATGTGCAAGTGAACTTTAACCCTTTTGTGTGTTTGTTGGTGAAATGGTGAGGTGAAAAGCAGAGTGTGCGGATGGTTTTTTTAAGATTGCGAGTGCTTTACTTCTTCGGTATCTGCTTATTGGTCATCCACTAAAATGGTGCGTAACACGGGGGAAAACAGCAGATTTCAACACCATGGAAACAGCAGCTACATGGTATGGAGAGAGAAGCTGTCATCATGGTCAGCTCGACCAATCAGAATAACTGCAGAAGAAAGCAACTCAACCAATAACGAGCAGCTCCAACAGTGAATGTCAGGGCAACAGGCAAGCAGCATCCAACCATGTTCTGGAGGGAGAGTGGGGGAGGGTCTGGAGGGAGAGTGGAGGGTCTGGAGGGAGAGTGGGAGGGTCTGGAGGGAGAGTGGGGAGGGTCTGGAGGGAGAGTGGGGGAGGGTCTGGAGGGAGAGTGAGGGAGGGTCCGGAGGGAGAGTGGGGGAGGGGTCTGGAGGGAGAGTGGAGGGTCTGGAGGGAGAGTGGAGGGTCTGGAGGGAGAGTGGGGGAGGGTCCGGAGGGAGAGTGGGGGAGGGGTCTGGAGGGAGAGTGGAGGGTCTGGAGGGAGAGTGGAGGGTCTGGAGGGAGAGTGGGGGACGGGTCTGGAGGGAGAGTGGAGGGTCTGGAGGGAGAGTGGAGGGTCTGGAGGGAGAGTGGAGGGTCTGGAGGGAGAGTGGAGGGTCTGGAGGGAGAGTGGAGGGTCTGGAGAATCTCATTGTGCGAGTCAACATTCTCAGCAATCATTCCCGCTCACAACTGCTGGACAGAAACCGCGAAGCTGCACTAAGATGGGGTGTGTCTGGTAGATTCATGCCAGAATTCCAAACTTTGGTGAAAGAGAATAACTGATAAGTTTTGTTAAGTAAATGCATACGTGAAGTACATTTACCTGTATTGTATGTAAGATGCTTTCTACTAAAACTAACGCCTGTAGCTAAAACACCCATAGCTAGTCAGCGATTCTTTTTTCACTGACCCAGCCAAAAGCAAAATACTGCAGATTCTGGAAATCTGAAATAAAAACAGAAAATGCTGGAAATACTCAGCAGGTCAGGTAGCAACTGTGGAGAGAGAAACAGAGTCAATGACCTTTCGGCAGAACTAGAAAAAGTTAGAGATGTAACAGGTTTAAGCAAGTACAGGGGCAGGGAAAGGGGGGAGGGGAGGAATGAACAAAAGGGAAGGTCTGTGATAGGATGGAAGGCAGGAGAGATTAAATGGCAAAAGGGGGGATGGTGCGAGGCAAAAGGAGATGGTAATGGGACAAGTATAAAAACGAAAGATGGGTCTAGAGGAGGGGTAAATGGCAACAGCAGAATTATTACCAACAGCTGCTATCCAAAAAAAATGAGGGCAATGGTTATGATCTGAAATTGTTGAACTCAGTGTTGAATATGAAAGGCTGTGAAGTGCCTAATTGAAAGATGAGGTGCTGTTCCCGGAGCTTCCGTTGAGCTTCATTGGAAAAGTGTAGGAGGCCGAGGCCCGAGAGGTCAGAGTGGGAGTGGTGCCACTGGAAACAGTTTCTCTCTATCTAGACCCCTCATGATTTTGAACACCTCTACCAAATCTCTCAATGTTCTCTGCTCTAAGGAGAACAACCCCAGCTTCTCCAGTCTCTCCACATAACTGAAGTCCCTCATCCCTGGTACCATTCTAGTAAATCTCCTCTGCACCCTCTCCGTGGCCTTGACATTCTTCCTGAAGTGTGGTGCCCAGAATTGAACACAATTCTCCAGCTGGGGCCGACCCAGTGTTTTATAAAGGTTCAGCATCACTTCCTCATGAATGAGATTAATATCATAAACCACCATTAGGAGTCATGAATGCTATTAATACTTCTGTGTGTAAATTAACAAAAATCTTTCCTACTGGACTGTTATTATAAACCAATCAAAGTTTAGGAAAATAATTTTTCTTCAACTTTAAACACAGAGGTAAATAAATGTAGCTCAAGCTCAGTGCGTTGATAAACATGAATTAAACGTTAATTTAAAAGTACTGCCAGTTAATGAAAGCATCACCTCACTGGTATCACACCGTCACCACTGACACTTGACATAAAGGTCATAGATATCAATTCTGTCAATGAATTTGGTAATCTATCGCACATGTAAGGATATATGTTGAGAGATTATACACATACCCATTGCCATGCAACATACATAGTGGGAGAGTCTGGGGAAGGAGCTTTCAGAGACAGAGTGGGAAGACATCCTGAATTCTTCAAGGTTAGTGCTGGTAATTAACTATTGGTGGAATAGTTAGATTAATATCCTTCCCTAGATATACCACATCACAGCTGGGCTTCACAAATGGAAGATGAAGTTTCAATGGTTTGTTACAGGGAATGAGAACAGTAGATACGTTCCTCTGCATTTTGCCATCATGCTCACTCACTCACTCAAATTGGGACCATATTCTGAAATAGAACATGATCCTTAGTTTGTGCTGAGTTTGCTGCCCTTGCTCCTGATAGAAGGGCTATAATTGATCTCAACGCCCTTGGGTTAGGGAAGGGGGAAAATACCAATCGCTATCCTGGTGCCTTCTGTTGAAAGTCACGTGCGTGGACGTGAGGTGAGAAAAGAACCAGGCTTGGCTGTCCTATAGGCCACCTGCACACACTGTCTGGGCTCAAAAATGAAATGTGGCCACTTGGTGCCAGTTGTGGCTCAGTGGGTAGCACTCTCGCCGCCTCCGAGTCAGCAGGTTGCGGGTTCGAGTTCCCTTCCAGAGACTTAAGCACAAAAACTAGGCTGACACTCCTGTGCAGTACTGAGGGAGTGCTGCAGTGTCGGAGGGGCTGTCTTTCGGATGAGACGTTAAACTGAGGTCCCACCTGCCCTCTCAGGTGTATGTAAAACATCCATGGCACTATTTCGAAGAGCAGGGGATTTCTCCCCGGTGTCCTGGCCAATAATTATCCCACAACTAACATCACTAAAAAAACAGATTTTCTGGTCATTATCACGTTGCTGTTTGTGGGATCTTGCTGTGTGCCAATTGGCTGCCGTGTTTCCTACATCATAACAGTGACTACACTTCAAAAGGTACTTCATTGGCTGTAAAGCGCTTTGGGACGTCCTGAGGTTGTGAAAGTTGCTATATAAATGCAAGTCTTTCTTTTTTCTTTTCCTGGTGGGACCCATGGAACCATAATCCAGGAAGGAGTCAGTGGTGTCCTGGACAGGAGAAGCAGAGGTGGGTGGGAGGAATTGGTTGAAAAGGAAAATGACCCAGCCGCAGAGAATTATATTTTCCCTCCAATTGGAACAACAATAGCCACTTGCATTAATATATTATCTGTATGTGAAAAACATCCCAAATAATTAGGTTTCGCAAATAAGCTTAATGCAAATGGGCACCAAAGCAGAAAGTAAGGGCGATCAAAAACTGGGGGGAAAAAGGTGGGTCTTGAGGAGATAGAAAGGTTTAGAGAGAGTGATCCCACGGTGGCTTAATAATGGGCGTCAAAGGGAGGGGAGGAGATGGAGTCTAAAGTCTAGGTGGCACAGTAAGTAGGTTAGATGGGAGTGGAAAGTTGCAATGGGACATTGATAGATTAAGTGAGTGGGCAAAACTGTGTCTGATGGAGTTCAATGTGGCGAAGTCATCGCCGAATGTTCGGGTTGTGGCTGCTGGTACAGAGCTGGATGAGAGATCGTTGGAGACCAGGCTCCGAGGCTCTGTGTTCAGATGGTGTCTGCAGAGGTGGAAAAGCAATCGCCTTGTAATGCAGGGACTTATCAGGGCCAGAGTGGCCTCCTGGATTAGTTTTGATTGCCTAAGGTGGTCGGAGAGGAATTTCCCAGATTTATTTTCCAAAATTGGCCTGGGTTTTCAATCTGGTTATTTGCGTCTCCTAGGAGATCACAAAGGTGTGGGACAGGCTGAATGGACCAGTGGGTCTTTTCCTGTCCGTCATTTATCGCATGTTTTAAGAATCACTTTATTTCAACGACTTGAATGTGAGACGATTATCATCTAGAAATAAACGTGGAAGGAAAATTAACGAACTTGTGTGTTGTCTGATTTCTGCACGGATCAGAGCGAGGAACAGAAAGGG
Source organism: Squalus acanthias (assembly GCA_030390025.1). Classification (NCBI taxonomy): domain Eukaryota; kingdom Metazoa; phylum Chordata; class Chondrichthyes; order Squaliformes; family Squalidae; genus Squalus; species Squalus acanthias. The sequence goes on along the minus strand of CM059429.1, from coordinate 80,330,998 downwards.
GAAGAGATGAGTTCTCTGATGGGGATAATTGCAGACTGGGGATTGTCCCTTGGGCTCAGCTAATGACTGGATGAACTCTCTGAGCCACAGACCAGGCAGGGCCCAGAGACAATCCCCAGTCTGCTCATACAAACACACAGAAAGAAGGCCAAGTAAAGGCTGTCAAGCCCATCAAGCTCACCCCATCCAGTAGATAGTATAACCTCGCACGCTGCCATCCCACCTCCTAGTAACGTTGGCCCCGATATTTATGAGGAGGCTGGGAGGATGTGTGGGTAGGGCCGGGGACAAGGAGGTCCTGCCGAGCTTAATGGCAGGACTTGATTAACATTTTTTGGATCCGTTTCCCGCCCGACAGCCGAACAAATTGCCAGCCTGGCCGGCGGGTGGGAGAGAAGGATCACCAGCAGCAGGAAGCCGATGTCGGGACTGTTGCAGACGGTCCCTGGAAATCGGGAGGGAGGGGGGGGAGAGAAGCTGCGATTGACAGAGAGGGCCTGAAATTTAAAAACCGGCAAGGGCAAGGGCAAGTCTAACTAACGGAAGATGTCGTTAGATGCCCTGCTGCAGCAAATTATGGCCCATAGAATCATACAGCACAGAGGGAGGTCATTTGGCCCATCGTGCCTGTGCCGGCTCATTTCCATCTCCGTCATGCCCTCTGTTTCTTTTTCTATCCTTTAATTTCATTGGTTGAGGAGACAGACCATTGGACCCGACATTCACGAGGTCCCAGAGGTCCCGCTGACGTCTCCGCGCCGTTATCAATTTGCATTTCCGGCAATTTGCGGCCCAAAAATAATACGATCTGAAGAGGGAGGTAAAAAATCCAATTGACGGCGCTCGCTGCAAGATGACTCGCTCCAACAATGTCTGGGCCATTAACTAAATGAAAGAAAAACCATAAACCCAATGAAATGAATCACTTTACACAATAAGAATGAAAAAGTGATGAGAAATAGTTAAAATTAAGTAAATGAAAGAAATATCATCACCGAATCAAAGGAAAGACATTAACTCACACAAATCATTCACTCTGCTTAAAAGAAATGAAGTAAGTGATAGGAAGAAGTAGAAAGCAACATAATTACTGAATGGAAAGAAAAGCATTAACTTACTGAAATAAATCAACAACTACAGCAACAACTTGTATTTATACAGCGCCTTTAATGTAGTAAAACGTCGCAAGGCGCTTCACAGGTGCGATTATCAAAGAAAATTTGACACTGAGCCACATAAGGAGAAATTAGGGCCGGTGACCAAAAGCTTGGTCAAAGAGATAGGTTTTAAGGAGCGTCTTAAGGAGAAAAGAGAGGTAGTGAGGCGAGAGATTTAGAGAGGGAATTCCAGAGCTTAGGGTTCAGGTAGCTGACGGCACGGCCGCCAATGGTGGAGCGATTAAACTTGAGGGTGCAGACGAGGCCAGAATTAGAGGAGCGCAGAGATCTCGGAGGGTTGTAGGGCTGGAGGAGATTACAGAGATAGGAAGGGGCGAGGCCATGGAGAGATTTGAGAACCAGGACAAGAATTTTAAAATTCAAGGCGTTGCCGGACTGGAAGCCAATGTAGGTCAGCGAGCACAGGGGGTGATGGGTGAACGGGACTTGGTGCGAGTTAGGACACGGGCAGCAGAGTTTTGGATGAGCTCAAGTTTACGGAGGGTGGAAGATGGGAGGCCATCCAAGAGATCATTGGAATAGTCGAGCCTGGAGGGAACAAAAGCATGGATGAGGATTTCAGCAGCATACGGGTCTTTTTCTGAGTGGCAGGCAGTGACTAGTGGGGTACCACAGGGATCGGTGCTAGGACCCCAGCTATTCACTATATATATTAATGATCTAGACGAGGGAACTAGATGTAATATCTCTAAGTTTGCAGACGACACAAAGCTGGGTGGGCGTGTGTGCTGCGAGGAGGATGCAGAGAAACTCCAGTATGATTTGGACAGGTTGGGTGTTTGGGCAGATGCATGGCAGATGCAGTATAATGTGGATAAATGTGAGGTTATCCACTTTGGTGGCAAAAACAGAAAGGCAGATTATTATCTGAATGGCAATAGATTGGGAAAAGGGGAAGTGCAACGAGATCTGGGAGTCCTTGTGCACCAGTCACTGAAGGTAAGCATGCAGGTGCAGCAGGCGGTTAAGAAGGCAAATGGTATGTTGGCCTTCATAGCGAGAGGATTCGAGTACAGGAGCAAGGATGTCTTGCTGCAGTTGTACAAGGCCTTGGTGAGACCACACCTTGAGTATTGTGTGCAGTTTTGGTCACCTTATCTGAGGAAGGATGTTCTTGCCATGGAGGGAGTGCAGTGAAGATTTACCAGACTGATACCTGGGATGGCAGGAATGACGTATGAAGAGAGATTGGGTCGATTAGGCTTATATTTGCTAGAGTTTCGAAGAATGAGAGGGGATCTCATTGAAACTTATAAAATTCTAACAGGACTAGACAGACTAGATGCAGGAAGGATGTTCCCGATGGCGGGGGAGTCCAGAACCAGAGGTCACAGTCTAAGGATAAGGGGTAAGCCATTTAGGACTGAGATGAGGAGGAATTTCTTCACCCAGAGAGTGGTGAAACTGTGGAATTCTCTACCACAGAAGGCAGTTGAGGCCAATTCATTAAATATATTCAAGAAGGAGTTAGATATATTTCTTAAGGCTAAAGGGATCAAGGGATATGGGGAGAAAGCAGGGACAGGGTACTGAATTTGGATGATCAGCCATGATCTCATCGAATGGCGGAGCAGGCTCGAGGGGCTGAATGGCCTACTCCTGCTCCTATCTTCTATGGGCTGATACAGGGGTGGAGATAGGCAATATTACGGAGGTGGAAGTAGATAGTCTTGGTGACGGCGAGGATATGGGGTCGGAAGCTCAACTCAGGGTCAAATAGGATGCTAAGTTTGCAAATAGTCTGGTTCAGCCTCAGACGGTGACCAGGGAGAGGGATGGAGTCGGTGGCTAGGGAACGGAGTTCATGGCGGGGTCCAAAGACAATGACTTTGGAGGAAATTTCTGCTCATGCAATACGGGATGTTGGACATGTAGCATGATAAAGCAAAGGCAGTGAAGAGAGGTGGCGGTGAAGAAGAGCAGAGTGTCATCAACATATATGCGGAATCTAACGTGTTTTTGGATGATGTCATAGAGGTGCAGCATGTAGATGAGAAATAGGAGGGGGCCAAGGATAGATCCTTGGGGGGCTCCAAAAATAATGGTGTGGGAATGGGAAGAGAAGCCATTGCAGGAGATCCTCTGACTACAACTGGATAGATAAGAATGTAACCAGGCGAGGACTGTCCCACCCAGCTGGACGATGGAGGAGAGGTGTTGGAGGAGGACGGAGTGGTCAACCGTGTCAAAGGCTGCAGACAGGTCGAGAAGGACGAGGAGGGATAGTTTACCATGGTCATAGTCACATAGGATGTCAATTGTGACATTGATAATGTCCGCTTTTTAAAAATGTATTCATTCACAGGATGTGGGCGTCGCTGGCAAGGCCAGCATTTATTGCCCATCCCTAATTGCCCTTGAGAAGGTGGTGGTGAGCCGCTTTCTTGAACCATTGCAGTCTGTGTGCTGTGAGGTATGGAGTTCCAGGATATTGACACAGCGACGATGAAGGAACGGCAATATTTTTCAACATCAGGATGATGTGTGACTTGGAGGGGAACTTGGAGGTGGTGGTGTTCCCATGCGCCTGCCGCCCTTGTCCTTCTAAGTGGTAGAGGTCGCAGGTTTGGGAGGTGCTGCCGAAGAAGCCTTGGCGAGTTGCTGCAGTGCATCTTGTAGTTGGTACACACTGCAGCCACGGTGCGCCAGTGGTGGAGGGAGTGAATGTTTAAGGTGGTGGATGGGGTGCCGATCAAGCGGGCTGCTTTGTCTTGGATGGTGTCAAGCTTCTTGAGTGTTGTTGGAGCTGCACTCATCCAGGCAAGTGGAGAGTATTCCATCACACTCCTGACTTGTTCCTTGTAGATGGTGGAAAGGCTTTGGGGAGTCGGGAGGTGAGACACTCGCCACAGAATACCCAGCCTCTGATCTGCTCTTGTAGCTACTGTATTTATGTGGCTGGTCCAGTACAGTTTCTGGTCAATGGTGACCCCCCAGGATGTTGATGGTGGGGGATTCGGTGATGGTAATGCTGTTGAATGTCAAGGGGAGGTGGTTAGAGATAGCCATTGTCTGGCACTTGTGTGGCGCGAATGTTACTTGCCACTTATCAGCCCAAGCCTGAATGTTGTCCAGGTCTTGCTGCATGCAGGCACGGACTGCTGGATGAAGAGAAGGACATTTATGAAGCAGCTGAAGATGGTTGGGCCTAGGACACTGCCCTGAGGAACTCCTGCAGCGATGTCCTGGAGCTGAGATGATTGGCCTCCAACAACCACAACCATCTTCCTTTACATAGAAGATAGGAGCAGGAGTAGGCCATTCGGCCCCTCGAGCCTGCTCCGCCATTCGATGAGATCATGGCTGATCATCCAAACTCAGTACCCTGTACCTGCCTTCTCCCCATATCCCTTGATACCTTTAGCTTTAAGAAATATATCTAACTCATTCTTGAATATATTTAATGACTTGGCCTCAACTACCTTCTGTGGTAGAGAATTCCACAGGTTCACCACTCTCTGGGTGAAGAAATTCCTCCTAATTTCTGTCCTAAATGGCTTACCCGTTATCCTTAGATTATGACCCCTGGTTCTGGACTCTCCGACCATCAGGAACATTCTTCCTGCATCTAGTTTGTCCAGACCTGTCAGAATTTTATATGTTTCGATGAGATCCCCTCTCATTCTTCTATACTCCAGTGAGTATAAGCCCAATCGACCCAATCTCTCCTCATATGTCATTCCTGCCATCCCAGGTATCAGCCTTGTGAATCTTCGCTGAACTCCTTCCATGGCAAGAACATCCTTCCTCAGATAAGGCGACCAAAACTGCACACAGTACTCAAGGTGTGGTCTCACCAAGGCCCTGTACAACTGCAGCAGGACATCCCTGTTCCTATACTCAAACCCTTTCGCTATGAAGGCCAACATACCATTTGCCTTCTTAACCGCCTGCTGCACCTGCATGCTTACTTTCAACGACTGGTGCACAAGGACACCTAGGTCTCGTTGCACTTCCCCTTCTCCCAATCTATTGCCATTCAGATAATAGTCTGCCTTTCTGTTTTTGACACCAAAGTGGATAACCTCGCACTTATCCACGTTATATTGCATCTGCCACGCTTCTGCCCACTCACCCAACCTGTCCAAATCATCCTGGAGTTTCTTGGTATCCTCCTCGCAGCACACACTCCCACCCAGCTTTGTGTCATCTGCAAACTTGAGATATTACATTTAGTTCCCTTATCTAGATCATTAATGTATATTGTGAATAGCTGGGGTCCAAGGACCGATCCCTGCGGTACCCCGCTAGTCACTGCTTGCCACTCGGAAAAAGACCCATTAATTCCTACTCTCTGCTTTCTGTCCACCAACCAGTTCTCTATCCAAGTCAATACCTTGCCCCCAATCCCATGTGCCTTAACTTTACACGCTAATCTCTTATGCGAGACCTTATCGAAAGCCTTTTGAAAGTCCAAATACACCACATCTACTGGTTCTCCCTTATCTATTTTCCCAGTTACATCCTCAAAAAATTCCAGTAGATTAGTCAAGCACGATTTACCTTTTGTAAATCCATGTTGACTTTGTCCGATCCTGTCACTGTTTTTCAAGTGCTCAGCTATTACATCCTTTATAATGGACTCTAGCATTTTCCCCAATACCGATGTCAGGCTTACTGTAATTCCCCGCTTTCTCTCTACCACCTTTTTTGAATAGTGGGGTAACATTGGCTACCCTCCAATCCATGGGTACAGTTCCAGATTCCATCGAATGTTGGAAGATGATCAGCAATGCATCTACTATTTCTAGGGCCACTTCCTTAAGTACCCTAGGATGTAGATTATCTGGCCCTGGGGATTTATCGGCCTTCAATCCCGTCAATTTCCCTAACACCATTTCCCTGCAAATACTGATTTCTTTCAGTTCCTCCCTTTCATCAGACCGTATGTTCTCCAACATCTCTGGGAGGTTATTTGTGTCCTCCTTTGTGAAGACAGAACCAAAATATGCATTTAATTGGTCTGCCATTTCTTTGTTCCCCATTATAACTTCCCCCGCTTCTGACTGCAAGGGACCTACACTTGATTTCACTAATCTTTTTCTCTTCACATATCTATAAAAGCTCTTACAGTCAGTTTTTATGTTCCCAGCAAGCTTCCTTTCATATTCTATTTTCCCCTTCTTAATTAATCCCTTTGTCCTCCTTTGTTGAATCCTAAACTGTTCCCAATCCTCAGGGCTACCGCTTTTTCTGGCCAATTTATATGCCCTCTCCTTGGATCTTATGCTATCCCTAATTTCCCTTGTTAGCCACGGTTGAGTCACCCTTTTTGTTTTATTCTTATGCCACACTGGGATGAACAAATTCTGTAGTTCATCCATGCAGTCTTTGAATGTTTGCCATTGCCTATCCACCGTCAACCCCTTGAGTGACATTTCCCAATCAATCCTACCCAATTCGCGCCTCATACCATCGTAGTTTCCTTTATTTAAATTCAGGACCCTAGTCTCTGATTCAACGACTTCACTCTCCATCCTAATGAAGAATTCTATCATATTATGATCACTCTGACCCAAGGGGCCTCGTACAACAAGATTGCTAATTAATCCTTTCTCGTTACATAATACCCAGTCTAAGATGGCCTGATCTCTGGTTGGTTCCTCGACATATTGTTCCAGAAAACCATCTCGTAAACATTCTAGGAATTCCTCCTCCACAGTATTTTTACTAATTTGGTTAGCCCAATCTATATGTAAATTAAAGTCATCCATGATGACTGCTGTGCCCTTACTGCATGCTTCTCCAATTTCCCTTTTAATGCCATCCCCAACCTCCGTATTACTGTTTGGAGGTCTATATACCACTCCCACTAACGTTTTCTGCCCTTTGTTATTTCTCAGTTCTACCCATACAGATTCCGCATCATCAGAGCTAATATCCTTCCTTTCAATTGTGTTAATCCCCTCTTTAACCAGCAATGCTACCCCACCTCCCTTTCTTTTTTGCCTATCTTTCCTAAATATTGAATAACCCTGGATGTTGAGTTCCCAGCCTTGGCCACCCTGGAGCCATGTTTCTGTAATCCCAATCAAATCGTATTCATTTACCTTTGTGCTAGATATGACTTCTGAAAGGGTTAATTTGGAATGGTCAAATTCAATTTCTACACAATTTGCAATAAAACCATGAGCAGTGAAGGTTTTGCAAATTGAGACAAGGAATAGATAAGCTTACAGCTGCCAGACAGATTTTTGAGGGAGGATTCGGTGTTTAGTAAACGGTATTGAAAGAGGCCTTTTACAAAGTTAGCTAGAGACCGTAGGCACGGTGCCAATCACAGATAACATACAGTAGTAAACCGTGGGATTAGACTATGCTCAAAACGGTATTGAAAGAGGCCTTTTACAAAGTTAGCTAGAGACCGTAGGCACGGTGCCAATCACAGATAACATACAGTAGTAAACTGTGGGATTAGACTATGCTCAAAAAAGCGTAACAAGATGTAACTGCTTTTATGATTATTACCAAATAAATATAGATAAAGGCAAAATATAATCAGGTGATTAATGTAATACCATATAATTGGACGAAAATCGATGTATGATGGCATGTAGCCAGAAATATTGAATATAAGCTGTACTGAACAAAGGTTAAACGAGAAGAGGGTACACAAGGTCACGGGACCTTTGTCTCTTCTCCCAGAGTACTTTGCCTAATAAACTGTGTGTTTTTGAACTTCATCTAGGCTCTGAGAATCTTATTTTCTCCCCCAACAATTTGGCGCTGCGAGCAGGGTGCTGCGAGGTTGACAGACCGTTGAGAAAGTGAGTAAATGGTGACTGTGGATGTTGAATAAGGCACACTCAGCCTGAGCTGGTTGTTAAGAGGGCAAATGCCCCACGCGAAGGCCAGGATTAACTGAGTGTGTGGATTGAATGAAAGTAAGAGTACACAATTTGAGGACATTTGAATGATATAAAGTAATTACGGCATAACTGTTGTAGCGATATATGTCGAGAAGGGTAAGACCTGATTGAGCCCAGCGGACAAGGGGAGTGCCTGTCTCATATGCCTAGCCTCAGGCCGGTTATTAAGAGGGCAAATGCCCCACGTGAAGGCCAGGATCATAAAGTAGGCGTAGAGGCTCCAAAGCACTCCGGGAGGCAAAGTCAGAGGTGTGATTGAGTAACCAAAGTGTCACAAACTTTTTATTCGAAGGAAAATCTGTCGCCTAGCGAGACACAACAGAAGTAGGGTAAGATTGAAGTCAGACTAGGTTTCCTAGACCAGCCCGATTAGAGGAACGCAGTGGAGGACTGACGTCAGACTATAGATGGCATCGGGGAAAGGACTAGACTGGGGGCCAGAAGGGTCCCTTACTAGGTTCTATGCAGATGACCGGAAGGGTATGGTGGAAAAGATGATTAAGGACGGATGGGATCCGTTCCAGTCACTTGTCACTCAGAGAGAGTGGTGGATGAGACAGAAACAGAAAAGGATTAAGAAAGCAGGAGTGATCTTAGTACACCAACTGGTCGTAGTGACCAGGAAGGTACGAGATCTACATGTGGGTTTGATGAGACACAACGAGAAAATCTTAGAGCTACAACAGGAGAATGAATACTTAAGAACAGGACAGAAATTAAAGGATGGATATAGAATGGATAAAAGTGAACGCTGGAATGAACAACAGGCAGGCTTGAGTGCTGGCGTGGGGGTTGGAAGATATGGTGAGGAAAATGACATACCCCCCCCCATATGCTGTATCAGCTTCGGCACCCCCTGTAGATAATTTTAATGAAGGGGATGACGAAGATGAAAAGATAATCATTAAAAAGGCAGCACCCATAGTACGGACTAGGGGAGGTGAGGATAATTCCGAAAGATTTAGCTATCATGCATTTCGCCCCGCCGAAAAACAAATGATAAATCAAGATTTGGGAACATTACAGCCAAGAAAACGAAATGTAGAATTTTGGGAAAAATTGGAAGAATTATACGATATACATAATATGCATGAAAGGGATGTCCACCAGATAGTTCGTGCCAAGTGCCCAAGAGACAAGTGGAATGCATTACCAGATAATTTCCGAAATGGCACTTGGTGTCCGACAGAAATTGCAACCCAAGACATTCGGGACACACTGAGGAGTGAGTTCAAGAGAGCGGTCCAGGATACGATGGGGGCTGCGTCACCAAATTGGGGTTTAATAATGCAGATACAACAGAAGAAGGGGGAAAATTCAAATTCGTATGGGGAACGGCTCTGGTACCAATATCAGGAATCCTTGGGACAGGAAAACCCCCAAAGGGACGACCCTGTATTTGTAAAAATGTACAAAGATGGTCTGTCCTCAGAACACCAAAAGATACTAAGAATGGGGGTAGTTACGGCTGACACTTACGATGAGGTAGTTAAATGGGCTTGTCAGATAGATAGAACAGAAGGAGAGCGAGGAAAGGTTATTAAACAAGAAAAGGTGGGAGCAGTCGGAGTTCAGCAAAGAAACCCCCAGCCAAAGAGAGCGGTGTGTTTCAATTGTGGGAAGATGGGGCATATGGCTAAGGAGTGTAGGAGTCCCAAACAAAGTATCCCGGCTTGCGGTAATTGCGGCAAGCCGGGACACCGCACCAACGACTGCTGGGGTCCAAAGCGGGAAAATATGGGGTCAGGAGATCAGGGTCATAGACTGAGCCCCGAAGAATATCAGAGGTTTTTGCAACTTGTCAAGGACCAGGGAAATAACCGCTGACTAGCAGCGGCCCCCGCGGGAAGAGAGGAGCATGACGACCGTGTCTATGTGCCAGCGCTGTTAGGGGGCCGGCAGTGCGATATGCTGGTAGACACGGGAGCAGCAGTGTCAATTACAGACCTGCCTCTTCCCGTCACCAAACACAAAATATATATATCAGGATTAGGAGGGGAACGAATTTCTGCATATAAAAGTGAAGTGCAGGTATTAGAGATAGCGGGACGACTACTCCCCGCGCAATTTTATGTATGCCCCAATAATGAAGGAACTATTTTAGGAATAGATTTGTTAAGAGAATATAATATCCTGGTAAATCCGGTACTGAATAAAATAATTTGGTCCCAAACGGACGGAAACAAGACGGGATTAACAAAACCTTTGAGTCACCTAGCAAAGGTGGGAAGTGCAAAAACGATAACACGAGACTGGAGTCAGGAAGGCGGGACGTATGGGGCTATATGTGAGAACATCAAGACAGTGTGGGCAGTCTCAAAGCAGGACACTGGTTTGACAGAGGTGGACCCTATCATAGTTCCCGGTCCGGAGCATAAGTCACACAGACAGTATCCCATTAAGCCAGAAGCACAGGAAGCTGTGTCAAAGATAGTACGGGAGTTGGAGGAGAGAGGAATAATTAGGGCAACAGAAAGTACAACCAATTCCCCTGTGTGGCCAGTAAAAAAGCCAGATGGGTCATATCGATTGACCATTGACTACACAGCCCTAAATAAGGTAACTCCAAAATTACACCCAATAGTGGCCAGCCCGGCCACTATTTTAAACGGTTTGAGTATGGAACACAAAATATTCACCATATTGGACATAGCCAACGGATTCTGGTCCTTGCCCTTGGACCCGGAGTCCCAGAGTAAGTTCGCCTTCACCGTGGGAAATAAACAATACACGTGGACCCGATTGCCACAGGGATTCCACAATAGTCCAGCAATATTTCATCGGGTAATGAGTTCATTATTAGAACCTATAGATCTTTCCCCGTACCGTAGCACTGTATTACAATATGTAGATGATCTGTTAATAGCATCAGAGGATGAAAAGGGACATGCAGCAGCCCTGGGTATAATCCTACAAGCACTAGAAAAGGGTGGATTTAAAGTAAACCCCAGAAAGGCTCAGATTGGACAGAGCATTGTTACTTACTTGGGACAGCAGATATCCCAGGGGGTCAGGACAATGCCTGGTGACCGTCGAAAGGCAATACAAGAAATGCCTCGACCGGTCTCAGTCAGAGGAGTCAGAAAAGTCCTGGGTCTTTTTAATTATAGTAGGAACTTTATACCTAATTTCGCAGCGATAGCGGAACCGATTCAGAGGCTCGTAAAAGGGGGAAACCCCGGTAACGCCCTCATTGAATGGGGACATGAACAACAGGAAGCATATGGAAAATTAAAACAGGCATTGATAACAGCCCCGGGACTCGGGCTACCCGATATGAAAAAGCCATTCCATATACACTGTGAAAATGAGGGAGGATTCTATGCTGCAGTAGTTACCCAGCAGCATGGAGACAGAAAACGACCGGTAGCATACTATTCCACCCAGCAGTCACCGGTGGCTGCAGGGCTGTCACGGTGTGTAGCAGCATTAGATTGTGCAGCATGGGCTGTGAGGGTGAGCGAACCCACGGTAATGACCGGGGATATCACCCTGCACACCAAACATACGCTGGTAGAAATGCTAAATAACAACAAATTGAGGTCAGTGTCAAACATGCGTAGGGCACGATGGGAAGCTGTATTGATACCCAAAGATGAATCAGTAAAAATCGTTCGGGACACCGGGGAGAACCCAGCAGAAGGTATTCTAGGGATGGGAGAACCCCATGAATGTGCGGATATAGATGACGAAGTTGATAGTAGCCCAATACAGGATGAACCACTGGAGAAAGCTCAGCTTACCCTTTATGTGGATGGATCCCGGAAGTATATTAACGGAACACCACGAACCGGGTGGGCAGTTGTTAATGGCCAGTTGGAAACCGAGTTATCTGGAAGGTTAGACGGGGGGCTCTCGGCACAAGTGGCAGAGATAGTAGCCCTAACGAAAGCCCTGGAATTAGCTAAAGACAAAACTGTAAACATCTACACAGATAGTAGATATGCGTTTGGGGTAGTACATGATTACATGACAGCTTGGGGAAGGAGGGGATTCGTAAGAACAGGAGGGGATCATATTAAGCACCAACAATGTATAGAAGACCTCCTAGAAGCGGCAAAAGCCCCAGCGCAGGCAGCAGTAATGAAAATAAAAGCGCACCAAAAGATACAGAGTATGGAACAGGAGGGTAATCATGCAGCCAACCTGGCTGCACAACAGGCTCTCGAACACAAGACAATCGAAGGAAGTGTAGCCAGTGTTCAGGTGGAAGAAATAAATATTAGTAAACTACACAAAGATACCTCAGAAGGAGAAAGACAGGAATGGTATAATGCAGGAGGGAGACCGGATAGCGAGGCCATATGGCGAAAAGAGGGAAAGGTGATAGCCCCTACCTGTATTAGGCAGTTACTCTTAGAATTACATCATGGAAATGCCCATACCGGGCGGGGATCAATGATTGAATTAATAGGCAAGGAATGGTGGTGGCAAGGGTTGGGAAGAGATGTGGCGAAACATTGCCAGAGGTGCATAACGTGTGCCCAACATAATCCGGGACGGCCAGTTAAGATACGAATGGCCCATCAGCCGAGACCGAGGGGACCATGGGAGAACATACAGATAGACTTCACTGGGCCACTACCTACCTCAAGGGGACGCAGGTACTGCCTGGTGATTATAGACCAATTCACAAGGTGGGTCGAAGCCTTCCCCACCCGGAATTGTACTGCCACCACTGTGGCACGAATAATGGCAGAGGAAATAATTCCCAGATGGGGAGTACCAATTCAAATTGACTCAGATCAGGGCACTCACTTTACAGGAGCCGTAGTTAAACAGATGTGCGCATGGTTGGGCATTAAACAGAAGTTTCATATCCCCTACCATCCTCAGAGTTCCGGGATGGTGGAGCGAATGAATCGAACCCTGAAAACAGCTTTAGCTAAGGCATTAGGGGAAAAGCATCAACGATGGGTAGATATGCTACCAACCGTGTTAATGAAATTAAGAGCAACTCCAAACCGGACCACAGGCTTATCACCATATGAGCTAATGACAGGAAGGGCAATGCGGCTTCCACACGGTATAATAACCGGAGGGGAGGACGTAGGACCTTTAAAAGATAGACTCCGCCGGTACGTTTTGGAATTAAGTAATCAGTTAAAAGAGATGCGACAACAAACTCGGGAAAGGCAGGAAGAGAAAGACAAGGATTTGGAATTAACTGCGCTTCCATGCGTTCCCCCGGCAGGGACTAAGGTCATGGTTAAAAGCTTGCCGGGGAAGCCAGGAATCACATTTGCCCCTAAATGGTCGGGACCATACCAAATCCTTATCAGCGGAGATACGTGTGCTTGCATTGATATAAAGGGCATGGGACGATGGAAGCACTGGACACAGTTAAAAGCCTACAACCCTTCACAAACATAGAAATGGCTACACTAGAGCAAATACCGTTCACAGAAAGTGAAGAGTATGCCAGACAGTATAAAGAATGGGAATGGGCGCTGGTACACGCGCTGGCTTGGACTATCTGCATTTGTCTAATAGGATACACCTTAGGTTGGATCCTGAAGTATGTATGGGAACAGTCCCGCCAGCATCAACTCCGACCGGTAGTAAGGGAGGAAATCCAAATGGTTGTGATTGGAGAACCAAACTAACAATTGTATTATTACACCCTCACAGGAAGAACTGAATCTACAAGCAACAAATAGTTAGGTTGGCGATATAGCCTTTGGGACGTTGTTAATTTAGAGTAATAAGATGAAATTGCTTATGTGTATTAGTGTAATCGCAATATGCGCTATGGACATTGCCTCGTTGAAATACAAGTGCCTTCTTCGGAAACAAGATCCAATACGATTGTGTGACCAAGACACGATTTACTGCCCAGCCCCTGATGAAAGAGATGGAGAGGAGTGGAAGCTGGAGCGAGAAACTGACACTACAGCCTGGCTTACCAAAGATTCAATAACTTATATAACTGGCAGGAGTAATTGGACTGTCCCATGCGGGGATACTCCTTGCCTAGTTGACTTACGGTGTTCCACAGCCCAGAAATATCAAAAAGAGAAATCAAACAGACGGTTGAAACGAGAATTAAATGTAAACACATTTCTGTATATGTCTTATACCTATGCAAAACGAAGTAATGTATCTAAATGTTGGGTATGTGCACACGTTCCTATACATGCACAGGAAGGGATCCCTTTAAGACCAGTACCATTTAATGAGTCAGAGATGGCAGCATGGTATTTAAATCAAAACTCTTCCAGGAATGGTCACAGGATGGGAGCTCAAACAACAGGAGGGACCTACCAGGTGGATGTGAGTGGGGATAAAAAGGAATGGCAAACGTCAGGTTACAACCTGACCACCTTCCAGGGGTGGTATCAGCCCAAATACAATCGTACTCAACCACCCCCGTCTTTGATATTAACAAATACCTCAGGGGTAGGTAGACCCCAGGGAGCAATATGCATAATCAGAAACCTAAAGAAAGGAGAAAAGGGAACAGAGGTGGGATGGAGTCGTTGCTCACAGTCCTGGAACTTAAATAAAGATGCTGACGGTTCCAGACTTTCGTTCAAGAATCTCACCAACAGTGGCAGTAGTTTCATACAGAAATGGATCACCGAAACAGTACAATCCCTCACTGCCTATAACGGTACCTATTTCATATGCGGCCACAAGGCATATCCATGGTTGCCCCAGTCCTGGACAGGGTCATGTTACATGGGATATGTAATCCCTTATACCCGAATTACTCAAACCCTAAATATACGCACAAAAAGAGCAATCACAGAAACCGAAAGGTTCTTCGCTATTGCCTTCCCCTGGTATGGAGCGGGGAAGTTAGCAAGAGAAACTATTAACATAGCGGCGGTGTTAGAGCAAGTAGCCAATGACACAGCCGAAGCTTTGAGACATGTTAATGCGGAGATGGTCGCTTTAAGAACAGTAACCCTTCAGAATAGGATGGCCCTCGATTACCTTCTGGCCAAAGAAGGAGGAACGTGCGCAATAATAGGGTCAGAATGTTGTACCTACATTCCAGACAACTCAGAAAATATAACTAATCTAGCTGAGCATATACAACAGGAGGTAAAGAAATTAAAGCAACCTCCAGCACTTACCCGCTGGAGCTGGGCAACTAGGTGGCTAGGGACGTTGGGAACATCAATAACACAAGGATTGATTTTGTTCTTCATTGTAATCTTGATTATGTATTCTATGATATTACTATTAAAATGCGTGTGTAAACAATCAATTGTGGGGGTAGCAAAAGCGGCCCCCATGATGCTGCTATGGGAGGAGGAAGGACATGGCACTTTTATGTAACAAAGAATTAAACACTGAACCCATTCTATCCGAGGCAGAGGGAAACAAGGACCATGAGCAGTGAAGGTTTTGCAAATTGAGACAAGGAATAGATAAGCTTACAGCTGCCAGACAGATTTTTGAGGGAGGGTTCGGTGTTTAGTAAACGGTATTGAAAGAGGCCTTTTACAAAGTTAGCTAGAGACCGTAGGCACGGTGCCAATCACAGATAACATACAGTAGTAAACTGTGGGATTAGACTATGCTCAAAAAAGCGTAACAAGATGTAACTGCTTTTATGATTATTACCAAATAAATATAGATAAAGGCAAAATATAATCAGGTGATTAATGTAATACCATATAATTGGATGAAAATCGATGTATGATGGCATGTAGCCAGAAATATTGAATATAAGCTGTACTGAACAAAGGTTAAACGAGAAGAGGGTACACAAGGTCACGGGACCTTTGTCTCTTCTCCCAGAGTACTTTGCCTAATAAACTGTGTGTTTTTGAACTTCATCTAGGCTCTGAGAATCTTATTTTCTCCCCCAACAACTTCAGCCAGTGGAGTGTTTCCCCCTGATCCCCATTGACTTCAGTTTTACTAGGGCTAATTGATGCCGCACTCGGTCAAATACAGCCTTGATGTCAAGGGCAGTCACTCTCACCTCACCTCTGATATTCAGCTCTTTTGTCCATGTTTGGACCAAGGCTGTAATGAGGTCGGGAGCCGAGTGGTCCTGGCGGAACCTAAACTGAGCGTCGGTGAGCAGGTTATTGGTGAGTAAGTGTCGCTTGATAGCACTGTCGACGACACCTTCCATCAATTTGCTGATGATTGAGAGTAAACTGATGGGGCGGTAATTGGCCGGGTTGAATTTATCCTGTTTTTTGAGGACAGGACATACCTGGGCAGTTTTCCACATTGTCCGGTAGATGCCAGTGTTGTAGCTGTACTGGAACAGCTTGGCTAGAGGCGCGGCTAGTTCTGGAGCACAAGTCTTCAGCATGATAACCGGGATGTTGTCGGGGCCCATAGCCTTTGCTGTATCCAATGCGCTCAGCCGTTTATTGATAACACGTGGAGTGAATCGAATTGGCTAAAGATTGGCTTCTGTGATGGAGGGCTAGATGGATCATGCACTTGGCACTTGTGGCTGAAGATGGTTGCGAACGCTTCAGCCTTGTCTTTTGCACTCACGTGCTGGGCTCCACCATCATTGAGGATGGGAATATTCATGGAGCCTCCTCCTCCCGTTAGTTGTTTAATGGTCCACCACCATTCACGACTGGATCTGGCAGGACTGCAGAGCTTTGATCTGATCCGTTGATTGTGGGATCGCTTAGCCCTGTCTATAGCATGCTGCTTTTGCTTTTGAGCATGCATGTAGTCCTGTGTTGCAGCTTCCCCAGGTTGGCACCTCATTTTTGGTATGCGTGGTGCCTCTCCTGGCATACACTCCTTATTGAACCACAGTTGGTCCCCTGGCTTGATGGTAATGGTAGAGTGAGGGATATGCCGGGCCATGAGGTTACAGATTGCGGTGGATTGCAATTCTTCTGCTGCTGATGGCCCACAGCGCCTCATGGATGTCCAGTTTTGAGCTGCTAGATCTGTTCTGAATCTATCTCATTTAGTACCGTGGTAGTGCCACACAACACGATGGAGGGTGTCCTCAGTGTGAGGACTCCACAATGACTGTGCAGAGGTCACTCCTACCAATACTGTCATGGACAGATGTATCTGCGACAGGTAGATTGGTGAGGACGAGGTCAAGTAGGTTTTTCCCTCGTGTTGGTTCTCTCACTACCTGTCGCAGGCCCAGACTGGCAGTTATGTCCTTCAGGACTCGGCCAGCTCGGTCAGTCGTGGTGCTACTGAGCCACTCTTGGGCCGGAATTGTTAACATGGAGTCGGGCCGGGTGTGTGGGGGCCGCGTGTGTGCGGGCCGTGTAGCAGGTCGGGAACGTGATGTTCTGCTCAGCGCGTTCTTCAGGGCGACTTTAACTTAATGGCCCCACTTAAAGCAGTCAAGCGTGTTTCCCGGCCCAATTAAATGGAGCGGGTCCGATTATATCATCGATGACTCGTTCCAGCGCCGATATTTGCACTCAACTCATTTGAAGGTTGCTAGAGGAGGTGGAAGGTGAAATACAAAGGGCTGAGTACTGTTCTAACCCAGCAATGATGGATAGTCAAAGGCAGAGGGCTGCACCATAGTTTTCTGACAATCCCTGCACACTCTGGTGGAGGCAGTCAGAGCACGCAGGGAGGTCCTCTTCCCTGCTGATAGGCAGAGGAGACCTCCAAAAGACACCAAAAGAGCCTGGCTGGAGATAGCAGAGGAGGTCAGCAGCAGGGATGTGGTGAGGAGGACCTGGATCCAGCGCAGGAAACGATTTAATGATCTCACGAGGTCAGGAAAGGTGAGTGCAATGCCACACTCACCTTCATCCTGCTGTGCCTCTCATCACATCCCCATCACTCTGCCTTCCCAAGCCTACTCCTGCACATCATTCCACACACCAACATACCTTGCACATCCGCCCATCCCTCTGTATATGCATACTCACATCCCCATCTGACTAATTACCTCTCACACTCACCCTCATCCTAATGCAATCATAGCAAGTAACACCACACAGGGAAGCCATTTCGTATTCTCACCCCACTCCCTCATAGTCACCCTCTACAGATGTAACCCATCCATTCCTTACACTCATTCCATCACTCTCACTCAAACTTCTCTTCTTTCCCTCCTTGCAGGAGAAAAGAGCCCAGAACATGCGGGAGAGACAGAACTGGAGGTGGCCCTCCAGTCATCACCCAACTAACACCAGCAGAGGAGGGGGCTCTGGAGATCTCGGGAGTTGGAGAGATGCTGGCGGTGGGAGACGGAGAGAGGGGGACATCCCAGCATCCTAGTGACAGAATCACATCTCATACAACCATATGGCATACAACAGTCACCCATATGGTGACTGATGTCAGCAGCCAGTGAAATGCCATCATGTACATAATGGTAACGTTACCCATTCTTATAATAAACTTCTAATTCATCTCTTTACTCTCCCACAGGTCCATCAAGTGCCCCCCCACTGTCCAGCTGGAGGAGGAAGACATCTCCTCAGAGGAGCCTCCAGCCTCTGAGGGTGCAGCGTCAGCAGACCCAAGCGCACCCAGCACCAGCGCAGATACACACACCTCGGTGGGTCCTGTGCGAGATAGGATAGTGTTGTCACCTGGTGTCTCACACTTCACAAGTGAGCAAGAGCAGGTGGTGTTGACAGGGACAGCAGTGGAGACTCCTCGCCGGAAGGTGCAGGATGGTCCAAGCTCTGCTGAGCCTGATGCAGAACCTGAGCTTCGGGGGCCATCGAGAAAGAGGGTGATCTTGGAGAAGCAGCAACAATTGCATGAGGCGCTGGCATCTTTTGCAGCCGCGATGTCTGCAAATGTGCAGAGAATGGAGGAGTCCATCTCCAACATGAGCACCACCGTGTCGCAGGTGATGACGACAATGCGCTGTTCCATGGAAAGGATGGCCACCTGCATGGAGCAGCAAATGCGCCAGTCACAGGAGCACATGCTCGCTGTGGACAACAGATGGCAGGCGCTCATAGACCTCCTCTCTAGGAGGGATATAAACGTAGACTTGGGTGTTCATCGCCCCACTGCTGTGCAGGAAGGTGCTCTCCAGCTCCTTGCGAGCAGGGAAGTGCGGGTGGCCCATGAGAGGGATGATGCTGAGAGGGGACAAGGAAGTGGGGGCTCTTCTCAAAGCGCTCCCACTTCTCCCCCGTTGTCTCCCCCTGTCAGACCCCCACATACTTCCTCGGATCCCGATTGCCGAGTCTGCCCCTGCACAGTTGCAGGAGGAGCAGTCTTTGGCGGGGCCCTCACAGGCTCCAAAACCCAGAGGACGACCACCAAAAGTGTCTAAGCAGTTGCAGCAGGGAAGTGAGCAGCCTGCCTCTACCTCTGCTGAAGCCATAGGGGTAGCACGTCGTAGAAGCACTCGGAAAAGAAAAAAGACAAAAAAGTAGATGCACATGGATGTGTGAAAAAATGTTAATATTAAGTTTTAGTTGTTTTGATGACACAGATAAATGTTTTTCTTTGCACCACTTTCCGGTCTTGGCCATTTTTGCCTGCTACCTGGGAAGTGTCCTTGGCACTTGGAGTGAATGGTGAGACATTACCTCGAGCACTGGGGGTTTGGGTGAGAGGAATGGTTTTGTCATTGTAGGGATGCTTTATGGTGTTGTTGGGGGGGCCGGTGGAACTTAGTACAGCATATGGCAGCCATGTGGCTGCATTGGAGCAAGTTGAGTAAATCTGGCCATGATGAGGACATCCCGGGCCTCCCGGGCAGCAATGTGCACCGCTGCCGGTGCCATCTCCACCTCAAGTCCCCCCTCCTGCTCCTCCTCATCTTCCTACCTGCTCCTCCTCCTCCTCTGAAGAGGCTGTGCGCTCTGTGCCTTGCTCCTCCTGCAGCTCCAATCCTCGCTGCTGTGCTATGTTGTGCAGCGCACAGCAAACAACGATGATTCTGGAGACCCCGACTGGTGCATACTGAAGGGCTCCTCCAGATTTGTCAAGGCATTTGAAGCGCATCTTCAGCAGGCCTATTGCTTGCTCTATGACACATCTGAGCCTCCTGAAGCACAGCTCATCCTCTGTCTGTATACCCTGTGTTGGGGGTATCGCCTCTGGGCGCTGCAGCCCTGTGGTGTCCCCCTCTCTCCTGTGGAGCATCAGGTCGTTGAGGAGTAGGCTGCTGGTGTAGTTGCTGCTGCTGCTGGTGTTGTTGGTGGTGCGGCTCATCTTGGTCCGATTCTGAGGACCAAGGTGAGACAGTATAAGCGGCACCCATGCTGATGCAATAGATGGCAGGTAAAGTGGAGATCAGAGGGCTAATCCCTCAATGTTGTGATAGTGAGTAGCAATGTGGTGAGAGTGGCTTCTAAGGTTTCAGAAATTACCTGCAAACTGCAGACACCCAAATCTGTGAACAAAATGGAGTGAGCAAGAGCCTTTCATGAGGCAAGTAATGAGGTGTAATGTTGCAGTATTTTTGTGCTTTTCCCAGCTCTCAATGAATGAACTCACCAATGGCCACTGAGCTTCTGCCTCCCCTTCACAGGCGAGGCTCCTGAACTCCGCGAATCCCGTGCTCCTGCAGTAAAAGTCAAAAGCTGGCGTTAAAAACCCTCTGAAGGGTTTCTCAACAAGCATTTAATGACTTCAATGAGGTCATCCGCCTCTGCCGATCGGGTCCGTGTCGCGCCTTCAAAGCCGCCCAAGTTAAATGCGCGAGGCAAAAAGAAAATTGATAAAGAGGAGGTATTAGAAAGGCCATTGAAAGTCAAGGGGAGGTGGTTAGACTCTCGCTTGTTGGATATAGCAAGCGATATTTAAGGGGCTATCAGTGGAAGGGCAATGGCAGACATTTAGAGATCGCATGGATGAACTACAACAATTGTACATCCCGGTCTGGCGTAAAAATAAAAAAGGGAAGGTGGCTCAACCATGGCTAACAAGGGAAATCAGGGATAGTATTAAAACCAAGGAAGTTGCATACAAATTGGCCAGAAGTAGCAGCAAACCCGGGGACTGGGAGAACTTCAAAACTCAGCAGAGGAGGACGAAGGGTTTGATTAGGGCAGGGAAAATAAAACATGAAAGGAAGCTTGCAGAGAACATTATAATGGACTGCAAAAGCTTCTATAAATATGTAAAAAGAAAGAGGTTAGTAAAAACAAACGTAGGTCCCCTGCAGTCGGAAACAGGGCAAGTCGTAATGGGGAACAAGGAAATGGCAGATCAATTGAACAAGTACTTTGGTTCGGTGTTTACTGTGGAGGACACACACAACCTGCCGGAAATAAAAGGGGTCAGAGGATCTGGTAAGAGGGAGGAGCTGAGGGAAATCCTTATTAGTCGGGAAAAGGTATTGGGGAAATTGACGGGACTGAAGGCTGAAAAATCCCCGGGGCCTGATGGTCTGCATTCCAGAGTACTTAAGGAGGTGGCCTTGGAAATAGTGGATGCATTGACGATCATTTTCCAACATTCCTTAGACTCTGGATCAGTTCCGATGGAGTGGAGGGTGGCCAATGTAACCCCTCTTTTTAAAAAAGGAGGGAGGGAGAAAGCAGGGAATTATAGACCGGTCAGCCTGACATCGGTCGTGGGTAAAATGATGGAAGCAATTATTAAAGATGTCATAACAGACCGTTTGGAAAGTGGCGACATGATAGGTCCAAGTCAGCATGGATTTGTGAAAGGGAAATCATGCTTGACAAATCTTCTGGAATTTTTTGAGGATGTTTCCAATAGGGTGGACAGGGGGGAACCAGTAGATGTGGTGTATTTGGACTTTCAGAAGGCCTTCGACAAGGTCCCACACAAGAGATTGGTGAGCAAAGTTAAAGCACATGGGATTGGGGGTAATGTGTTGACGTGGATTGAGAACTGGTTGGCATACAGGAAACAAAGAGTAGGAGTAAATGGGTACTTTTCAGAATGGCAGGCAGTGACCAGCGGGGTACCGCAGGGTTCGGTGCTGGGACCCCAGCTGTTTACATTATATATTAATGATTTGGACGAAGGGATTAAATGTAATATCTCCAAATTTGCGGATGACACTAAATTGGGAGGCAGTGTGAACAATGAGGAGGATGCTAGGAGGCTACAGAGTGACTTGGACAGGTTGGGTGAATGGGCAAATGTATGGCAGATGAAGTACAATGTGGATAAATGTGAGGTTATCCACTTTGGTGGTAAAAATAGAGAGGCGGACTATTACCTGAATGATGGCAGATTAGGGAAAGGGGACGTGCAACGAGACCTGGGCGTCATGGTACATCAGTCACTGAAGGTGGGAATGCAAGTGCAGCAGGCAGTCAAGAAAGCAAACGGAATGATGGCCTTCATAGCAAGGGGATTTGAGTACAGGAGTAGGGAGGTGATGCTACAGTTGTACAGGGCCTTGGTGAGGCCACACCTGGAGTATTGTGCGCAGTTTTGGTCTCCTAACTTAAGGAAGGACATTCTTGCTATTGAGGGAGTGCAGCGAAGGTTCACTAGATTGATTCCTGGGATGGCCGGACTGACATATCAAGAAAGATTGGGTCAACTGAACTTGTATCCTCTGGAGTTCAGAAGAATGAGGGGGGATCTTATAGAGACATTTAAAATCCTGACTGGTTTAGACAAATTAGATGCGG
The DNA here is from genome assembly GCA_030390025.1 of Squalus acanthias. Taxonomy (NCBI): domain Eukaryota; kingdom Metazoa; phylum Chordata; class Chondrichthyes; order Squaliformes; family Squalidae; genus Squalus; species Squalus acanthias. Next base: position 80,308,444 of record CM059429.1, on the reverse strand, counting down.
GCAGAATGTTCCCAATGGTAGGGAAAACTAGAACCAGGGGTCACAGTCTAAGGATTAAGGGGAAGCCATTTAGGACTGAGCTGAGGAGGAACTTCTTCACCCAGAGAGTGGTGAATCTATGGAATTCTCTTCCACAGAAGGTTGTTGAGGCCAGTTCGCTAAATATATTCAAAAGGGAGTTAGATATAACACTCACAACTAAGGGGATCAAGGGGTATGGCGAGAAAGCAGGAATGGGGTACTGAGGTAGCATGTTCAGCCATGAACGCATTGAATGGCGGTGCAGGCTCGAAGGACCGAATGGTCTACTCCTGTACCTATTTTCTATGTTTCTATAGTCATTGCCTGGCACTTCTGTGGCGCGAATGTTACCTGCCACTTATCAGCCCAAGCCTGAACGTCGTTCAGGTCTTGTTGCATGTGGGCCTGGACTGCTTCATTATCTGAGGAGTGGGGAATGGCACTGAACACTGTGCAGTCATCAGCGAACATCCCCATTTCTGACCTTATGTTGGAGGGAAGGTCATTGATGAAGCAGCTGAAGATGGTTGGGCCTAGGACACTGCCCTGAGGAACTCCTGCAGTGATGTCCTGGGGCTGTGATGATTGACCTCCAACCACCACAACTTTGTGCTAAGTAAGACTCCAGCCAGTGGAGCATTTTCCCCCCGATTCTCATGGACTTCAGGTTTACTAGGGCTCCTTGATGCCATACTCGGTAAAATGCTGCCTTGATGTCAAGGGCAGTCACTCTCACCTCACCTCTGGAATTCAACTCCTTTGTCCATGTTTGGACCAGGGCTGTAATGAGGTCTGGAGCCGAGTGGTCTTGGCGGAACCCAAACTGGGCATCAGTGAGCTGGTTATTGGTGAGTTAGTGCCGCTTGATAGCACTGTCGATGACACCTTCCATCACTTTGCTGATGATTGCGAGTAGACTGATGGGGCAGTAATTGGCCGGGTTGGATTTGTCCTGCTTTTTGTGGACAGAACATACCTGGGCAGTTTTCCACATTGTTGGGTAGATGCCAGTGTTGTAGCTGTACTGGAACAGCTTGGCTAGAGGTGCGGCTAGTTCTGGAGCACAAGTCTTCAGCATGATAACCGGGATGTTGTCGGGGCCCATAGCCTTTGCTGTATCCAATGCGCTCAGCCGTTTATTGATATCACGTGGAGTGAATCAAATTGGCTGAAGACTGGCTTCTGTGATGGTGGGGACCTCAGGAGTTGGCTGATATGGATCATTGAGGATGGGGATATTCATGGAGCCTCCTCCTCCCGTTAGTTGTTTAATGGCCCACCACCATTCACGACTGGATGTGGCAGGATTGCAGAGCTTTGATCTGATCTGTTGATTGTGGGATCGCTTAGCCCTGTCTATAGCATGCTGCTTCCGCTATTTCGCATGCATGTAGTCCTGTGTTGCAGCTTCCCCAGGTTGGCACCTCATTTTTAGGTACACCTGGTGCCACTCCTGGCATGCTCTTCTACACTCCTTATTGAACCAGGGTTGGTCCCCTGGCTTGATGGTAATGGTAGAGTGAGGGATATGCCGGGCCATGAGGTTACAGGTTGGGGTGGAATACAATTCTGCTGCTGCTGATGGCCCACAGCACCTCATGGATGCCCAGTTTTGAGCTGCTAGATCTGTTCTGAATCTATCCCATTTAGCACGGTGTTAGTGCCACACAACACGATGGAGGGTGTCCTCAGTGTGAAGACGGGACTTCGTCTCCACAATGACTGTGCGGTGGTCACTGCTACAAATACTGTCATGGACAGATGCATCTGCGACAGGTAGATTGGTGAGGACTAGGTCAAGTAGGTTTTTCCCTTGTGTTGGTTCTCTCACCACCTGTCGCAGGCCCAGACTGGCAGCTATGTCCTTCAGGACTCAGCCAGTTTGGTCAGTAGTGGTGCTACCGAGCCACTCTTGGTGATGGACATTGAAGCCCCCCACCCAGAGTACATTCTGTGCCCTTGCTACCCTCAGTGCTTCTTCCAAGTGGTGTTTAACATGGAGGAGTACTGATTCATCAGCTGAGGGAGGGCGGTAGGTGGTAATCAGCAGAAGGTTTCCTTGCCCATGCTTGACCTGAAGCCATGAGACCTCATGGAGTCCGGAGTCAACTCCTTCCCGACTGTATACCACTGTGCCGCCACCCCTGGTGGATCTGTCTTGCCGATGGTGATGGAGGAGTCTGGGACATTGGCTGAAAGGTATGATTCTGTGAGTATGACTATGTCAGGCTGTTGCTTGACTAGTCTGTGGGACAGCTCTCCCAATTTTGGCACAAGTCCCCAGATGTTGGTGAGGAGGACTTTGCAGGGTCGACTGAGCTGGGTGTGCCGTTGCCGTGTCCGTAGCCGGTGCCGAGGTCAATGCCGGGTGGTCTGTCCGGTTTCATTCTTATTGTGTTGCGTAGCGGTTTGTTACAACTGAGTGGCTTGATAGGCCATTTCAGAGGGCAGTTAAGAGTCACCCACATTGCTGTGGGTCTGGAGTCACATATAGACCAGACCAGGTAAGGACGGCACATTTCCTTCCCTAAAGGACATTACTGAACCAGATGGGTTTTTACGACAATCCGATAGTTTCATGGTCACCATTACTGATACTAGTAATGATTCCAGATTTATTTAATTAACTGAATTTAAATTCCCCAGCTGCCATGGTGGGATCTGAACTCACGTCTCTGGACTCATGTCTCTGGATCGTTAGTCCAGGCCTCTGGATTACTTCAAGGGATAATTACAAGTCCTAGCCCTTTCGGACTACCCCAGATCAGGCGTATTCCCCAGATGTTTACCTTCAACTAAAGTTTGCGGTAGCCGGATCCTATAAGATGCTTAATTGGGTCTAAAGGTCAGACTATCTCTCCCTAAAGGAAAGAAACGGTCTAAAGATGTTACTGTCCTCCGGATAGTACTTTTAATAAGTTTAACTAGACTGTAACTTCCGGATATTATGAGGGTCCGGAATACCCCCCAGAATTCTGCAACTCCTTTGAGTGTACAGAAATTGAGTTCGCAAGATGATACAGAAATACTCTTTGAGATTATTCTAAAAATATATAGATTTATTAACGAACCGACATTTAGATAACATTTATTATGGCAATCGCAACTTTAATCGTTCAAAATACAAATAGCTTACATTTCTTATTCTCAGAGGTTCTTATTCTCAAATCTTAACTTCATTACATTTCCACACTTCTACTTATTTCTTAATCCAGAATATCCACCAAAATCAAATACCTTGATTACCCGAGACTCAAAAGTTGTAAACTTACAGAGAATGTCTGTAAAGTTGAGAAACGCTTGTCTTCCCAGCGACTTCTGACTTTCTGTTTGAAAAGGTCTATTTTTATATCTTTTTTGGGTGGTTTATCCTTTGAAGTTTTCCTGATGATGTAAGCTTAATTGTATCAAGTCATTCTTTGCTGACTTTGTTCTATTCTTTATTGATATCTCTGTTGAATGCTTTCTGTCTTTACTGTCAATTTAGCCATTGCATGCATAATTATGTCTCTACCTTAGATGTTTCAAAAACCATCATAAACACAATGACAGCAATGGTTTCTGTTTGATGCAATTCTTAGGAAGTCTTTCTATTGAATTTCTAATACTACTTTAACTGGTTATTATCAGACATTGTGACTCTGTGGTATTCCAAGTTCAATACAAGAACAATGTAATTGCTTCGTGCATCCATTGAAGTAATATTTTCAAAGTCGTCTTGTTTGTGTACTGTAGCGGGTGGTGTGGTAGGGGTCAGCCTCACCTCTGACTCAGTGAGTGGTTCGAATCGCTCCCACGCCCCGGTTCTAAACCTTGGACTTATTTGGGTGTTGTGAACAAAGGTGTAGTAGACAACAGGTTTTGATGAAAGAACTTTAACTTTTATTAAAAGAAAAAGGTAACAAACTTAAAACACACTTAATACTTAAACACAGGTTGGGGAACACACGGTACAGGCGAGGGAGAATGACAATATACAAAAAAACCTTATCCCTCCCAAAAATCCTACTATCTAGCTAGGTTTTGGTTTCAGGAGATCAGGGATAATGCTCACCAAACCTATCCTTGACAGTTTAGAGTTAGGGTTTAGAGTCTTTTGAGTAAGAGGTTTTGTGAGGCCCTTGTTGCCGCGAGGTGTCCGATGGTCACTGAGGCAGTCGCTCTGGTTTCTTCTTGTGTGTCGGTCTGCTTGTGAAGTTGTTGGCCTTCTTTGTTGAACATCTTGCTGAAACTCTGCCTCTGTTTAAACTGTCTTCTTCCGAGCTGTGGAACTGCCTTCTTGCAGAACTGTGGAAACTGCCTTCCGCCTGCTTCTGTAACTGCCGCCCTGACTTCGGTTCAACACAGGCTTTGAATTCTGTTGCACTTGAACTCCCTTCTTACTGAACTGTTATAACTGCTTGATGGACCTTCAATTATACTAAATTGAAGTGACCTTGTCAAAACCAAATCAAATCCTGGTCATTGTAAGACCTCGTCAACAGTAACGACTTTACTAAGTGTCAAATGGCTTGCGTCCTGTCGATCTGTTGTTTAATCGGAGTTTGCATTGTCCTCATGTTTTGGGTTTCTTGCTGGGCCTAGCACTCCTATCTTTATGCATGTCTTTAATAGGTTCTGTGATAGGTTTTAATGGTTCCTGTGTTTTGGGTGGGGCTGCCTTCTCCCAGGGCCTATTGTCCAAATGTTAATGTTTGCTGGGGCTTGAATGAGGTCATCCGATTCCCCAGACAACTGCAATACCCAAAACTGCTATTTACAGAGGTTGTACCCACCTCCTGTGCAGCCTTTTCTCCCTTACATGTCCAGACATGTCCTTTTAAAATGCCAAAACTTGGTTTTTGGTCTTAAATTCCTTATGTTAGGCCCAAATGCATTTTTATCACTCTGGGGTAGTTCCAAAGTCCTTTTTCCTTAGGTTTTGGGGATCTGCAAATTTTGGAAACCTTACAGTCCCCCCTTTGATACTTTCAGTTCACTACAGTATCGTCCTGGGTGGACAAAATTCCTGATCCCCGAAAGCCAACCTTCCCCTGTAATACCTAAACTAAAACCAAAACATACATTCCCCTTTAAATGTGGTGTTTCAGGTACATACAGGTAAGAATCAATAATACATACACATCCAACACGGAGAGGGTCCTACACCCCTACACCACTTGGAAAACTATAGTACATACATAGTAAAATAATACACGATCACAAACTTTATTCATTTTAATAAAAACAAATTAAGGCTCGCCCTAAACCTGGCCATAGGCTTTATTGTAATGCGGGTCCCATGCTTTCTCATGTCGGGACCGGAGCACTCTGTCCTTTCCCTTGCATTTTGTGCACAGCAAGTCACCGATGCTCACCCCTACCAGGGCGAGCAGGAGCAGAACCTTTCTCATGCCGATTTCCTTTCTGTAGGGACACACAAAACAGACAGCCATGTCCCGAGAAGGTTCTCTGGCTGGACAGGTGATCGATTCTCGAGAAACTTTCAAACTTACTCACTAAAATCCTTAATTCTTAAAAAATCCTAAAACTACCAAACTGTAAAACACTAAAATACATTAAAACTCTGTACATTCGCCGCCCGTCTCCGAGCGACCAGACTAAACCCTGTTCGGGCTCTGCCTTTTGCTGCTTCTGGGCAGCCGGTAAGGTGGCCTGTACCGCAGGACCCTGAGAGTCCTTCTTCTACAGCACACTGCCCCCTTTGGTGTGGCTGCTTTTGAGTCCCTGTCCTGTCCTGTGGGTTCCGCGCAGCCTGAGACCGCAGGCTGGGGACCCTTCTTCTGTTCTTGGCTCACAGCTGCCTCTGTGAGACCCTCTCTGCAGGAGGCTGTAGGCTGGGGATCCCTGTCCTCAGACTGATCCCTGACCTTGGGCGTTTCTTTACGGGTTACAACCCTCTTTGGGTGGGACCCTTTAAACTGGTACACTGGAGACCAGGGTGGTTTAGGCTGTGGTGTGCGGGGAGACCTTCTTAGGGCTCTGGCCACTGGGGGAGTGCCTGAGTCCCACATGATCGATGGAGTATACCCTTCTGTGATACAAGCCCCTGTCCTCACTGCTGCAGTCTGAGAGTCTGCCACAGCTGCTGGCTGGGGATTTCTATCCTCAGGCTGTACCTCTTCTAAACCTGTGTCGGGGGCAGGTAACTCTCTGCAGCCTAATGCTGCAGGCTGAGGATTTCTAAGTTGGGGGCAGTCCACCTTTGCTGGCTGTTCCCTTTTAGGTTTAAACAGTTTACACTGGTTGATCTCCCACTCGTGGGTTCTCTGGGGTTCTAACAGCAGCCGAGTTTTCTGGTACTGGCTCCCCAGGTTACTGGCTGCTTGCCAGTGACTCTGTTTTAAAATCTCGTCCGCTGCCCTGAAAAGACCTTCTATGGACTCCCCATTCTCTCTCTTTACCAGGACGGCCTTAAGGACGGGATTCTGGGCTTGGACCTGGTTTAAGTCCGGGGGCAAAGCTACCTCCTGTGTGCCTCCCTTGTCCCGGATTGCGGCTACCGGACCTGCTTTACAGGGATCCCAGAACTCTCCTTCCCTGGCCCCCTGCTTGGCCAACTTGCCGGCCTTTTGGTTACCCTCCCACGTGGTATGGAGGGATCCTAAATCTATGTTCAAAGGTTTGGACATTGCCCCAGCCTGCTTGTTCCCTGTGAATCCCATTAAACTGTACGGGACCCCGTTAGACCTGGGTGAATTGGTCAGGTCTTCCGAATGGACCACCGTGCTGGCAGCTCCGGTGTCCACCAAACATCTCCCCTGCACTTTCTCCACCCCCATCTTACCATCGTATCCTGGGGAACACAGGTAGACAGGCTGCGCCGGTCCTAGTCATAGGTCTGCGTTAGTGGGGTGCAGATGGGATTAATGCACCAGTGGCTGTAGCTACCTTCCCTGGGCCACCAAACAGGACTCTGATGGCCGCTACTATTGAGTCCAGTGTGGGGGAAGAGGTCGGTGCCTCTACTTTTGGGGCAAAAGCTGGGGAATTCTTTGTTAGTATATCCTTCCAGGGATTTCGACAGTCCTTTCTCCAGTGCCCACTCTTCCCGCACCTGAAGCAGTTACGCTTCGTGTCGGAAGGTTTACCACCTTCCTGGTGCCACTCCTTCTTATCCTGACTGGGCTTTATTTCATACACCTTTCCTTTTGGTGGGGGCTCTTCAGCCCCTCTACCGTTCCGGTAGGCTAGGGTCAGTTGTCTGACCACTGCCTCCTCGGTGACCCGGGGGTCTCTTGGGTCAAACCAAAGCTCAGCCTTGGCTTTGACTCGGGGCAAGCTGTTTGCCACTAGGCTACGGAGCCAGTGGGCCAGCTCGTCCCTGTTCAGGTTAGCTCGATCGAGAGCCCCATTACAAGCACCCCTGTACACAGGCCACAGTCTGTCTGCGAAAGCCTGTGGGGTCTCCCCTGCGAGCTGCACTGTTTTCTCCACTCGGGAGAAAGGACTTCCCTCATTCATTCCCATGGCCTCTAAAACCTCCTCTCTGACGGCAGCATACCCGGTCTGTCCTCTCTTGCTCTCAGCAGAGAGGGACTGGTATAGCTTGACATCTAATAAGAACAGGAGCATTTTTGCCATCTCGGCATCATCACAGTCGTTGATGCCTGCTGCCTGTTCCACTTCCATGAAGTGGACTGAGGGGTCCCCTTTTTGTGTGAGCTTACTCAGGTGGCTTACCATAGCCCTAAGCTGTTGTGTACCGTGGGGAGCCACGAATTGATTTTCAAGGGGTCCCTGACCTCCACTACCGGCGGGCAGGCCAAACTTTTGCTGTCGTGTTGGGCACATTGGCCCTGGCTCCGACTTCTCCTGCATCGGTTTGCCCCCCTCTCCCTGCTGCCAGACTGAGTCAAAACTCGGCACCACAGGTGCTGGTGTGCACTCCCTGTCAGCCTCACAGATTGTCTGCCCCTCCTGCTGCCTAACCAAGCTTCTCCTTGGCGCCACAGGTGGTGGTCGAACAGTCTCCCCTTGCTCTTCCAGGTCTACCTGGGCCGCACCCGGGCTTATCAGGCACATCATGCCTTTTGTCTTAGACAGAGCAAGGTTCAGACTCTCAATCTGCTTCTGACAGGGGCTGTGGTCCCCTACCTCAAACTCCCTTGTACTGGCTACTCTGTAAGCTGCCTGAACATCTTTTAACTTCTCTTTGAGTTCCCTTAATTGCTTGGCAAGGCGGGTGTCCTCTTCCTGCAATGCCAGTTCACTACTTTTGGCCTCGGTGGCCTGACACTAGAGGTATCCCTTACTGGCACGGTGTTCCTCTAGTATCTGTGACTGTTCCTGATCTTTTGTGTTTAGCTCTGCTAACAACCTCTCCCCTGCTATAGCTCTGGCACGGGACAGTTGGCTTTCTTCCTTTAGCTCTTCTGTGAGAGCCTGAATGCGCTTCCCCATAAGCTGCATTTGTTTCTGGGAGCAGACCAACCATATGGCTTTCTCCACAGACTTTTTGTATTCCTTGCTCTCAGTCCATGTAGCTGCAGCGTCCATAGGACGTTCAGCATGCAACAGCCTGAGGACCCATTTCTTGGTGATATTGACCTTTTTATATACATAGGATGACATCCTCTCTTCCATTCTTGTTCTCTCTTCAAAACCAGCATTTACTGCTTCACAACCCTTTTGCCAAAGTCCTGCCACGGTCGCCATTTTGTAGGGGGTGGTATGTGGGGTCAGCCTTCACCTCTGACTCAGTGAGCAGTTTGAATCGCTCCCACGCCCCTGGTTCTAGACTTTGGACTTATTTAGGAGTTGTGGACAAAGATGCAGTAGACAACAGGTTCTGATGAAAGAATTTTGACTTTATTAAAAGAAAAAGGTAACAAACTTAAAACACACTTAATACTTAAACACAGGTTGGGGAACAACCTTATCCCTCCCAAAAATCCCACTATCTAGCTAGGTTTTGGTTTCAGGAGATCAGGGATAATGCTCACCAAACGAATCCTTGACAGCTGAGAGTTAGGGTTTAGAGTCTTTTGAGTAAAAGGTTTCGTAAGGCCCTTGTTGCCGCGAGGTGTCCGATGGTCACTGAGGCAGTCGCTCTGGTTTCTTCTTGCGTGTCGGTCTGCTTGTGAAGTTGTTGGCCTTCTTTCCTCCTCCTCCTCATGGCTTGTGGTGTCTTGCTGGAACAGAGCTGAGAGAGAGCTGTGCGAGCGTTGTCAGAGAGTCCAGAGAGAGAGTCTTGGGGGAGTAGGCCCCCAATTATACTGTTCAGTCCCTTTGTCCTTTTCGCGCCCAAAACCCCTTACTAAATCGGTTTCCTTTAGATTTCAAATGAGCCCTGTTTATTCCGTTGTCTTAGTTTTGGCGGGCTTGTTAGTTTTGATGGCTTTAACTTGGTGTTAAACATGTCCTGATGGCTTCCGATGTTTCATTTGGGCAGGGCCTTTATCTGCGTGCCAAATCTTGTCCCTATTGTCCTAGGTTTTTTGGCGGGCTTGTAAATCTGTCCCTGTGGATACCTGGTTGATTGGTTTTTGATGAAGTAATCGGGGTACTAAATGTTTTATTGATTTCAGGCTTCTGGTATCCTGTTTGGGCCTGGGAATTTCAAAAGAGGTCTTGGATTATTCATATTTCGATGTGTGTGTGAGGCTTTGGGTTTGTCTCTTCCTCTTTGGTAGGAATGCAGTGTAAACAAATTCCCAGACAGCTTGATTGGGCCCCAATACCCAAAGCTGTCCACTGCCTGGCCACGCCCCTCCGCAGCCTGTCTGTGTCTGTGAAAGGTGTCTTTCCCAACAGTAAGATTCAACGGTCATTTTCCTCAGGGTTTTTTCTTCCCTGACCTTTAAAATGTCCAAACTGAGGTTTTTACCTCAAATCACTTCACTTAGGTCCCATCAGCCCAAGTTTGTATGAAAGGTCCAAAAATCACTCCCTTTAGGGTTCTGTTCGAGTTCCTGGGGGATTTTGCGAAGCCTACAGTACCTTTTACAACTTGTAAATACTTTATCTAGGGTGTTCCATACATTTCTTATTTACTTCAACTGGTTTTTATCAGACCTTGGGACTCCATATTTCAAGCTTAACATTAAAACTATTTGTTCAGCAGACGTTTCTTTTACTTGATGTAATTTCTTCAAAGCCTTCGGTAGGTATCATATTTACAATATGTAAATTGAAAACACTTTAACTCAGTGTTTACTTGTTTTCTAGCTATCTCAATTGGCTGCATATTTAATCGTGTTTCCTATCTAAGTTTAACATAAAACTATTTTACAACAGGTATTTCTTACTTGATGTCATTTTTTCAAAGGCACTTGTTTTTTTTAATGTTCTGTGCATCTGTTCGAGTGTTAGATTATAACACTTTACTTGGGTCATTCCATTGTTTTTCTCCCTAACTCTAGACATAGAGGAACCTCCCAATGGTTTGCTTCAATAGGGCATTGTCTTTGTCAATATCCCATTCCCCTATCAAAGCTTGTGTTCACAGCTTTGTGTTAACAAACCATCTTATCTCATAAGCCTGTATTCTGTTTACAGCCTGTGTCTGCTAAGGCTATGTCGTTTAAACCCAGTATGTCATTTATTAATAATTTCAAAAATCTGTTTTTAGTATTGTGTATTTTTCTGAATCCTGGCTATTCCTTCACATACTAGCCCAGTGACATTACCACTATGCTACCGTTCTGTTTTGATGGTGATAATTGAGAGATAGGTGTTGGCCAGAACACTTGGAGAACTCCCCTGCTCCTCTTCAAATAGTGCCATAGTATCTTTTACATCCACCTGAACAGTCAGACAGGCCTCAGTGTGAAACCTTAACAGAAAAACAGCACCTTCAACAATGCACCACTCCCTCAGCACTGTGCTGGATTATCAGGCTAGATCACATACACAAATCCTTTGCTCTGGCTGCCTTCCTCTGTTCTGTGGTCTTGTCCGCGTCCGGGTGTCCCTAGAGAAGCACGCGGTGTCCACCGATACTCGAGGCCTTTCGCGACCGGTGGGCAACACAAGAACTGGAGTGTGTGGTGGGCACTGCTAATATTTAATTTTTTAAGACTCCTTTGTATTATGGTTTAGATCCATATTAGTTGTGCTCCTCTAAAACAAAAGGGGTCGCTCTTGTTTGATGGCACTAGGGCAACCCAGTGTCTCCATATGGGCTTATTTAGAAAAGGCATACTCAAATCCTGCAGTAGGGTTTGAACCCATAACCTTCTGACTCAGTACTACTGACATTATCCTGCAGCCCATACCAGGCACTGATTGATGCATAGTCCGTACCTGTTGTTGAATGCTTCAGTCGGTACTACTTATTCAATGACACACTCCGCACCAGTTGATACAGCACCATACCAGTTATTGAATGATAGTCATATCAATTATTTAATTGTACACTCTGTACCAATTCTTCATGGATACAGTCCATATGAGTTGTTGGATGGTACAGTACATAACCAGTTATTCAATACAACAGTCCATGCAGTTATTGAATAGTGCAATACAGTGTTCTTAACCAGTTACATATTGATATTATCTATGCCAGATATTGAATGATAGTCACACTTGTTGAATGATACAGTCTATACAATTATTCAATACTACAGTCCACATCAGTTGTAGGATGACACAATCCAGTTATTCATTGATACAATCCCCACCAGATACTGAATGATACAGCCATATAGTTGTGGGATGATACAGTCTGTACAAGTTATCCAAAGGTACAGTCCAGTTGTTTAGTGATACAGTCCATATTGTTATTCAATCCATACCAGGGGGGAAACCAGAGATGGGAAAGGGAGCCCACACAAAGCCAGATCAGCAGCATCTGTGTGGATGCCGACAGTGTTGGGCAGGGTCAGACATTCCAGCCACCTGTCTTCGGGCAGGTGAGCTGCCATTTCAGCTCCAAGCACAGCGGAGGAGTGTGGAGCAGTAGCAAGTCCCACGTCAAACATCATTCAGCGCACGGCTATCGAAGGATCCTTGGTAGAGCAAACCATGTAGGACTGGAAGAAGTTCAGCTCACTGATCCCGCACGAGACACCCTGGGGAAGCAGAGAGAGAGAGAGAGAGAGAGAGAGAGAGAGAGAGAGAGAGAGAGAGAGAGAGAGCTCAGACCTCCTATACAGTTCAGATTTAAGGAGCCATTTTATTCACAAAACACATTATTAGTCACTTGGGGTGCTGATGTAAGTAAGCACTCTAGAATGGAGCAGGGCAAACTTCTCACATGATGCAACTATTTCAGTAACAAGTGGGAGACGGCTGGGGGAAAGACCCATGTTAAAAAGTTCAACCATTATTGGCAGATAGAGTTGGTTTGGCAAGTGCAAAACACAGACAATGTGATGTCTGTGGCCTCTGAAGCACGATGATTTTGTTGTAGTTGTGCAGCAATTGCCAGAAGCCTTTCAGGCAGGACTCTATCCACACTATGGGGCTGCGAGACTGGGTGGTTCCGCAAGTCCTTCTGCTCTGGATACAATTCCCACGCATGAAGCTTCAGCCGTGCATGTGAAAAACTTTTCCAATCACAAGAGAAATATTCGAGAGTAACAGTGGCTCCCTCTCAAGGTCTGAACTCCCCGATTCCACAGTGCCACAGTTTACAGCTACTAAATGCCATCCTGACCTTCAAATGGAAGAGAAGAACTGATATACTGCACACTGAGGACGTCAGGAAACAGAACAGTGCGTGTGACATCCTGGATGTCCAAAGGAAATTTACATCATCTTGTTAGGTTCACTTCCAGCCCTTTGTTTAACATAGCTTTCTGAATTCTGGCTGTGCAGACAGTTTTCCATGAACTTAGCAGTGACCTACTTATTCCTTTTAGGACTGCAGCCTGGAATTTCCACAGGGTTTCTTCCCATCTCCCACTGCAACTGTGGCAGAAGATCAGCATAATATCCCAGAGAAACGGTGTCAACAGCTGCTTGTGTCATTGCTTCAGGGTTTACGCGTAAATCATGGCACAAGATCAAAAACTTGTGGGGCGCAGAGTAAATTGCCCTGGGAATTTCCTTCGGGGTTTTCTCGACTGGCTGCGTATCTTCAGCGGAAACCCTATTTATGTAGTGTGAACAGGGTTTAAACCAATCTACCGACGTTATGGCGGCTGATCGGGAGAACCAGAGGGAATTGCCAGCATTAGTCTCCTCCACAAAGTATCAGAGATAGACAATGTGTACAATTTGTGCAACCTATATAAAAAGATATCCAGACCAGCCCCCTTTACGTCACACTCACACACAGACACACACAAAGTAAGCAGGCTCCCACCAGCAAAATATTGAAGGAGTATCTGCTTTCCATTCTTACTGCAGAGGCAGCAACCCCAAAATGATGCTGTGAGATACTAACAGAGACATTAACGCATTTAAAATAAATGGGTTAGTGCTCTATTAAAGTAACAAAGACAGGAACTTTAGACTAACACGTTTGCATTCGTACACAGTTTTCACCACTTGCCTGGATGAGTGCAGCTCCAACAACATTCCAGAAGCTCGACATCATCCAGGACAAAGCAGCCTGCTTGATTGGCACCCCATCCACCACCTTAAACATTCACTCCCTCCACCACCGGCGCACCGTGGCTGCAGTGTGTACCATCTACAAGATGCACTGCAGCAACTCGCCAAGGCTTCTTCGGCAGCACCTCCCAAACCCACAACCTCTTCCACCTAGAAGGACAAGGGCAGCAGGCGCATGGGAACACCACCACCTCCAAGTCACACACCATCCTGACTTGGAAATATATCGCTGATCCTTCATCGTTGCTGGGTCAAAATCTTGGAACTCCCTCTCTAACAGCACTGTGGGAGTACCTTCACCACACGGACTGCAGCGGTTCAAGGCGGCGGCTCACCACCACCTTCTCAAGGGCAATTAGGGATGGGCAATAAATGCTGGCCTTGCCAGCGACGCCCAGATCCCATGAACGAATAAAAAAAATTACACTCATGCTAACATATTATTAAAAAAGAATGTTTGGGAGGTTGAACTCTTTTTAGATAAAAAATTGTGTTGATGATAAAATGATTTAATGGAGTGTTTCCCTGGGAAAGCGGAATGCCTGACCAGTGGCTGTGGTCCCACTGCTCTGGAGTGACTCAGAGTGGTTGAAGTCGTGTCAATATTGAGCCACTTTGTGATTCACATAAATTCATGAAAAATTATTTCATTTTTCAAAGCACTACTCAGTATTACTCGGAGAGGTTCTTAGAGCAGAGAAGGTTAAGAGGCGATTTGATAGAGGTGTTCAAAATCATGAATGGTTTTGATAGAGTAAATAATGAGAAACTGTTTCCAGTGGTAGAAGGGTCAGTAACCAGAGGACACAGATTTAAGGTGATTGGCAAAAGAACCAGAGGCGACATGAGGAAATTCTTTTTTTTTTTTTACACAGCAAGTTGTGATCTGGAATGCACTGCCTGAAAGGGTGGTGGAATTGTAATATTATTTTTGGAGCCATTTACAATATCACTACCCTTAGCAAACAGCAATCCCCCTGGCTTCCCCTCATATAATCTGAGCATATGGGGATGCCAAGGAGGGGCAAATCAATGCTCTGCATGTACATTTCACTAACTACAAGCAGCATTGGATGCTGGTGGAGGGAAAAAAAGCCTAATCTTTTTCAGTTTCTAATTGCACCTGTGACAGCAAGTTTCACTTCTAGCCGAACACTAGGACGGCCAGGAGTCTCGAAGTTGATACCCACTTCACTGGCCAGAGATTTGCGAGGGTTTTTAAGGGCACACATTAATTGGCAAAATTGTTGAATATATAAAAGGGGATTCCACAGCAGTGTCATTCCAAACCATTCCGGCAACAGCCAGGACTGGAAACTTCACCTTTTAACGGCCTTCCATCGCCTTTAAGTTAGTGTTCAAACTGGCCATATATCCACACAGCTCTGATAAGCAGGCTGCAACACAGAATAGTAGTGAGTAACGTCACAGTGGTCACAGCCAGTAGATGCTTCTTCTGCCCAACAGGAACCTGCAGTGTTAGGGTTTCTACAGCCTGCAAAAAGAGAAGCAATCATGAGATACAGCAACCAGAAAGAGAGAGAGATTCTGCGGCTTGGTAACCTGTGAATAAGCAGTCACATTACACTGTACGTCAATACTTACTAATCCCACGTTCCAAATCTCAAGTCTGAGTATTTTACTATGGTGGGAGTGCTTTTAAGAATAACATTTTATTTATTTCTGATACAACAGCAAACTATATGATTCAACTGTACAAATATAAATCCCATTCCTGACATGGAGTTTTGTTTGATGGGAGCAGAGAGCGGAGAATCAGGTACAGAACTCAGCAAGCCCAATGTGTGGTGTTCCTGATTTTCCAAGAAGTTGAGTCTTACAACTCCGGGCTGTAGGAGGATATCCAACCCAAGGTGTGTAATATCAGCATCACAAAGCATGGTAAAAATGTTTCAATTTATTTCCAACCATCTCTCTACTCCCCCTCAACCCTCCCCCCCACTTTATCCAATTCAATTATTAGGGAAAAAAAGTTGCATTATCAATTAAAATATAACTGAAGTCAATCAATTTGATGAATGCAGTTTTAAACATTAATTTGCACACTGCACAGATTGCAAAGACTCTCACTGCTCTTAAAACTTTGGATTATCAATTCAAAATTAATCAATTGGATGAATGCAGGTTTTAACATGAATTTGCACATGGTGACACACCGGGCACAAGTGTGCTGCAGCCAGGGCAGGGGGAAAGGATAGCACAGGTGCCAGCTCACCGGAGGGCGAGGTCGCACACTAGTTCTGCTCCAGAGGATTCAGATGATGACTTCGATGGGCCAGGCTACAGAAGGCGGCTGATGGGTGTACACACCCAAATGCTTGGTGCACTGGAAAGCCTGTGCTCAATGTAGAGGAGCACGGAGGAGTCCAGCACCAACTTGGCACAGGGCTTTGCGCAGAGCTTGGAGCCCATCCTTTCAACATGGAACGAGTGGCCACCTCCATCAACGTACCTGTGGACTCAGGCACGATGCAGCGTCTGATGGCCAATGTCTCAGCTTCCATTGCAGCACAAGCAGCATCCACCCAACGTCTGAGTGTTACAGTGGAAGCTCAGACTGCTGTCCTGCAATCTCAGCTTGTTGCCATGGAAGCTCAGACTGCTGCCATTATGGCTTTGGATACCAGTGTGCAAAGGGGCTTCCAGGGCGTCACAGCACTCCTGCAATCTGTTCTCCAACAGATCTGCTCCCTAAAGATCCTCTGCGGATATGGCCACCTGCTAAGAGCCCTTCTCCCCCTCCTCCCTCTTCCAGCAGCTTGTCCTGCTCTGTGTGGCCTCTGCTCATTCTCCCAGTCATCCTCAATGCCAAAAGGAAGCCCTACTAGGCCACACATGTCTGGGAGGAACTGGTTTGCGTACAAGCCTTTAAGTCGCCAAAAAAAGTAATTCAGCACCAGCCAGACCACTCCCTGTAGATTATTGAAACTTTTAACAAGTATGGAAAATCACCCAAAACGCATAAAATTACAGCAACAGGCAGAATAAGGAGCTCCAAAATGGCAGCGCTGGCGTCAAATCAGCATTGCACGCTGATTGGTGTCATGGTCTGCCTGCTCTGCATACTTCTGGCGGATGTTAGGTGCGCGCGCACCAACCCCTTTACAAATATGGCGTCCGGCGCACTTCGGGCCAGAAGTGCGCGCGCATGCCGCAGACATCATTTTTGAACCTTAACTATAGAGCCCAATTTCGCCCGATAGTATCTTTCTTTACCAACAAGCATTTTCATAGCTGTATTAAATTTAAAAAAGGAAATGCTGGAAGATTTTTTTTTAAATCTAAAAGGGTGGCAAGTATGTGAACTGGCACAGGTGGTTTCAGGAAACCCCAATTGGTTTCAAGAAGAAACTCGACAGGTTCTCAACAACAAATGGGGTGTACCAAAGGAATAGTGTGGATAGGTGGGCTGGACAGACCAAAGCTCTTCTCCTGCCTGAAACCATCAATATGTTACTAAGTAATAAGCAATAGGAGCATTACAAGCAATGATATTTATATCAAATTAAAATAATGTTGTATGTTATTGCTTGTACCACAGGTGCAATGGGGTAACAGGGAACAATTTTGCTTATTTCTACACAAGGTACATAGAAAATGCATCTACAAAAGGAAGTATAGATTCACCCAGTGAGACACAGTAGTATTTCTTAAAGAAGTTAGCAACTTACATTCTGATAGTTAACATTCACCCAGCTACAGGTACTGGGGTTACTCACTGAGCAGGGAGCCTCAGTCACACCAAGCTTCCAACTTTCCAGTAATGGATTATCTAAAAGAGACAAGGGACGATAAGAGGGGAGGATTCTCAAGTTTGCAAATCAAGATCAAAAAATGGCAGAGTTTTTAGTGAAGAGAAGGATATGGGAGAGAAGGTGAGTCTTGCAAAGTGGTCGAGAGTGAGATGCACAATATTATGATGGATAAAAGGAAAATTTACATAAGTTAGTTCGGCTAGAGGAAGACTAAGTGACAGAGCCTCGGGGGATACATCCTCAGATCTGGAGTGAGATGAGGGAGGAAATTGCAGAGAAATTATATTTCAGGGCTCTATCGAATGTGGATGTGTGCCATTGGACTGGAGAATGGCCAATATAGTAGACATTTAAAAAATGAGAAACAGCTAATCCGGATAATTACAGGCCAGTTAGTTTAACATCTGTGGTAGGCAAAATTTCAGCCTTTAATTAAGGATGAAATTACCACGTATCTAGATATAGAGAAAGTAGTTGGAAGTAACTAGCACGGATTTCAAAAGGGAGACAATCGTGCTTGACAAACATCATAGAATTCTTTGAGGAGGTAACAGACATTTTAGATGAGGGAAATGCAGTGGATGGAGTGTACATGGACTTTAGGAAAGCCTTTGACAAGGTACCACACAAGAGATTATTAGAGAAGATTAAGGGTTATGATTTAAGGGGGGGGGGGGGCGACACCAATCTGGATTAAAAATTGCTTAAAAGGGGAAAAAACAGTGAGTAGGAGTAAAGGGCAGTTTTACAGAGCGGTTGGAAGTGGATAGTGATGTCCCACAGTGTTCAGTTCTGGGGTCACTTCTGTTCACTGTGTTTTATCTATGATTCGGATATGGGCCTAGAGGGAGTGGTGTTGAAATTTGCAGATGATACCAAAATAGGAGATGTAGTAAATTCTTTAGAGGAATAAAGGAAGCTGCAAAGGGATATTGATAAGATAGGGGAATTGGGCTAAAAATGTGAGGTGATACATTTTGGAAAAAAAAATAAGAGCAGTAATTATACTGTGAATGGGAGTAGGCTCGGTGCTGTGGAGGAGCAGAGGGATTTGGGGGTACAGGTTCGCGGGCCATTAAAGCAGCACCTCCGGTTGATAAGGCCCAATGTCCCATTTAGCTGCGCAGCTGTCTGAAGCTCCCGCACAGACCGCTCACCGGTATCTCAGTGGAAAAACCGCGTATGTGTGGAAGTTTGAATGGGCCACGCAGCCCCTTAAAGGGACCGCACACCCAAAAAAAATTGGAGGGAACATTGATAAGGCCGTTAAAAACTAACAGAATTCTAGGTTATATCACAAGAGGTATAGAATATAAAAGCCAAGAGGTAATGAAGGGTCTATATAAAACTTTAATAAGACCTCAGTTAGAGTACTGTGTGTAGAATTAGGCTCCACATTATAGGAAGGATATTGGGGCTTTAGAGAGGGTACAAGACAGATTCACAAGGATGCTGCCTGCTATGAGCAAATACAAATACAAAAAGTCATCAACCTGAAACATTAACTCTGTTTCTCTCTCCACAGATGCTGCCTGACCTGCTGAGTATTTCCAGCATTTTCTGTTTTTATTTCAGATTTCCAGCATCCGCAGTATTTTGCTTTTGTACAAATACAAAGATCCACTTGAAAAATTGGAACTTTTTCGTTAAACCAATGCAGATTATGGGGCGATATGATAGAAGTGTTTAAAATTATGAAAGGATTGGGGCAGGGTAGATAGAAATATATGGTTTCCTGTCGTTGAAGGGTCTAGATCGAGGGGCCAAAGATACAAGATTAAATGTCAGCGATTTAGAACAGAGAGCAAAAACAAAAAACTTTATAGAGAGTTGTGAGGCTGTTGAATTCATTTCCAGGGTTAGTGGCCGAGGCAGAAACTATGTCAACCTTTTAGGTTAGATTGAATAGGTGGATGAAGGAAAAGCAGAAAAAGGGTTATAGGAACAGAGGGTAAATGTGATTAGAACTATTTCCACACATGGAGGGTAAACACCGACATGGACTGGTTGGGTCGAAGGGCCGGTTTGTGTGTTGTAACTTCTATGTATATTTTTATGTAACTATGCACTGATCAAATGAAGAGACCTGGTCAACTACAGCTAAACTGCTGCTAGCTAACAGAATGTCCAAGTGCTAATTTCTGTACACATTAGAGCTGATTCTACAATTGTACACACAGTCGAAAAGTGGCACTTGCACAAAATCGCAACCTATGATTGTCTGTCTATCAGTTTTAGTGAATGGAAATTTACAGGCTCACCCCACACCTTCCTGACCTGTGCTCCCTGCGAGTGCTACTCTTTCCTGGGAGGGTCGAATTGCAGAATCAGCTCCAGTATACCTTGATTATCCACACACCAATTTCTCATCCCGTTTATCTGCCAGAGTTGTCACAGGACAAAACCTTCCATCAGGCATTAAAACTGCACAAAGTGTGTTTTTATAATTTAGATTGTACAACTTTCCATTCCCATACCTCGAATATTGCAGCGTCAAATTAAAGGTGGCAGAGAGGGGCTAATTTGTCTACTCCATGCTCTCGTTGTGTTTCTGTACAAGGTACAGAGAAAATGCAAAGTAACCATCTTATGAGGGAAGTGGCGATAAATCTTGCGAGGCTGTTTAGCAAAAACAAAATTTAGGGTCTCTCATGAAGTGATCGTTTTTTGCAGGTGCCTGTTTATACAGATATCACTGTATGTGTGAAGTACAGGCAAACAGGATTACTCCAGGGTAGATGTTCTAAAGAGCTAAATCCAAACATACAAACTACTACACTTTTTCCTCAACTTCCCCCAGCAGTGCAGTTTGTATTAAAAACTACACCTATATGCCTGGAAAGTGGATCTCTGCATGCAGTGATTCCCTAAGACACACAGTAGTGCAGATTTCATTTTATAGAAGGGCGACAACTTCAAACCACACAAAACTCAATGTCATTGAAAACATCGTGTAACAACAGTTACATGGTTCATGGTAGCTCCCGCTCCAAAATCCTCAACAGGTTGAGGTTCAATCTCCAGTGCCAGGTTTAGTACCTTAGACTGGATCTTAAACAGCAGCAGGGTGCTCCATCACAGGAGAAAGAATCAGAACACAACCTGCTCTTAGCCCCACCTAAAAAAATCAAAATCACAATTCCTCTTCATGAATCAAGAAGGATCATTGATGGGACCCACAGGACTGAGCTCATTAACACCTGCCAGCTTGAAACAAGTGGGAACGAGAGTCCTAGGACTCCTAGAGAACATGATGGAAATTGATACATTTCTGAGCCTTTTCCAGTTCAGAGTTCTGTTAAAATATAAACTATATCCATTTAGATTTAAATTATTCACTGAGCTTTATCCACACAAAAAAGGCAGGCTACTGTCAGTGTTGGTAACAGACAATGCAATTAAAGCCCTCCCTGAAAGGCCCAAGGGAAGACTTACAAGGCTTTCAGCGGGAGTCTCCCGAGCACTGCTGTTCGCAATGCGGGAGAAAAGTTTGTTCAGAGGTGACCAACCTTTAGTTGAACGTTATTTTATTTAGATGGAGATTCAAAGGTCGCTGGGCTGATGTTTTTAAAATGGTGCAGCAGCCAGTTATTCGCCTTCCACCGCTGCGCCTGCTTGCCGCACTTCCAGAATTTTGTATTGAAGGGAGCTGCTGTCTGGGTGTGCAGCGTGCTAGAGACAGGAGCAGGTACAGCACGTGGTGGAGCTGCTGTCTGGATGTGCAGAGTGCTAGAGACAGGAGCAGGTACAGCACGTGGTGGAACTGCTGTCTGGGTGTGCTGAGCAAGAGAGACAGGAGCAGGTACAGCACGTGGTGGAACTGCTGTCTGGGTGTGCAGGGTGAGAGAGACAGGAGCAGGTGCAGTGCAGGGGGATTCTGGCTGTAGTTTCAGGGCGCGCATCAGTGGGTTATAGGATTACCACTAGTTACAGGTAGGATATTCGGGCGTTACACCTATTACTATCAGTTACATATAGACTATCAGTGAGTTATTATATTACTGTTGGTTATGAGGGAAATCTGAGTTTTACCAGAACTACTATTAGTTACTGGTGCACTTTCAGTGAGTTACTATTAGTTACTGGTGGAATCAAAGTTCCTCCAACTCAGGTTCCCCCCCACTCCGGTTCCCCCCCGTCCCCCCACCGCCCTCAGTTCCCCCTCTCCCCCCCACCGCCCTCGGTTCCCCCCTCACCCCTGCCCTCGGTTTCCACTCTTCCCCCACCCCCCCACTCACGGGAGGTCTCCTGGTTTTCAGAATTCCTCGTACGGTAGCTGCTGGCGCAAAACCACAAGCAAAGATATTCAACTACTGGGGACCCAATCTTTGTAAGGTGAATGCAGTAACATTTGTAGATGGCGCATGGTCAGATGGCACATGGCAAAACCTCCAGGATTGCCTCCAACCAGAGTTGGCAACCCTACTTACAAGTTTGCCTTTACAGTAAAAGGTTTTCACTAGAAAACAAGTTTACTGCATTCTACAGCACAAAAAGCCCCGTGTGGACCTGAGCTATACAGATCACAGATCTGATCTGCTGTCTGTTCTTTGTTGACTGACCTGAACTGAACTGGAACAGCAATTAGGGTGCTACAATTGACTTCAGCATCCCTGGGTTAGGGAGGGGAAAAAAATAGCCAGGGTTTCCACTGCAGGTTTCAATCCAGTGTGTGAATCAGGTGTGGATGGGATTGGGATTGGGATTGGTGCATCCCCAGAGTCAAATAAACAGTCGAGACTCACTGGATGAGGGACGAGACAATAGCTGGCCCCCTATAGAACCATACCCGAACAATAGGAGTGAGGGGAGGATAGAAAATTGGAAGGCAAATAAAAAAATCTGATGCCACCCATTCTAATTTGTTACATACTTCTCTGGCAGTGAATCATCAAGTGTGGATCTGCAAGGGTCACCAAAGAATTGGTTTCCTCCGTGTCAGTTGGTCGATGATATCGTATATGCAATGGGACTGTGCCAGTAAAACGTCCAGTGTGTCTGGGGTCAGGCTTGAGGTAGATGATAATCGTGTGCACGGTTGATAAGTATTCCGGAGCTTCAATGTCGACCTCGTTCTGAATGAATATCTGCACAGCAGTCGCAAACGTTAATAGCCAGCACCACTAGCTAGAAACAAACAGTAACCAATGTCACTATATACATCTAAGTGAATGATTCTCAATAGTTTGTACTACCAGTTATAATGCAATAGTGTTAGCACCATTGCTGCTGTTGAAGTAAATGGCATTGCTAATCAAAATGAATAACCAGTAGTTGTAATAGTGCTGACGATGGGTCACAGACCTGAAACGTTAACTCTGTTTCTCTCTCCACGGATGCTGCCTGGCCTGCTGAGCGTTTCCAGCATTTTCTGTTGTTATTTCAGATTTTCAGCATCCGCAGTATTTTGCTATTGAGTTGTAATAGTGCTTCCCATTTCACACTTCTGATATTAGAATGTACAGCTGCTTTTACATTGCAACCCGGCTCGGAGAGTGAGCTAACTGAAAATTATTTATTTTGTAAGGTACAGAGGCTGCACATATGCAGGGCTGGCTGTGACATGATGCCTCTATAAAGAATATTTGCGCGTAATGGTGTCACCACCAAAACATGGCAGCAGATCATTTACAAGCCTCAATAAGATCAGTGGAAAATGGGTCTAAATAAATGTCAGGTTTCCACAGCTGCAAGAGCTAGCAGTCAAAGAGCAATCTTAAAGCTGTGTACGACTACAACTATGACTAAAGTTGGGTTTAAGGTACATTGTTTGTACCTTACAGCTAACTTGTTCTATACTTGGTCTGGAATTATTTGCTGGGACAGTATAAGGGATGTTACCCTGTATATAGCATATGCAGTACTTGACCTTGCTTGAATGTGACATTGCAGTTTTATCCTAGATACATACCAGTGCTACACTTAACCTAGGAGAGATGGATTGTAACACTGACATTGTGAAAATCATACGCCACTCCCTAGCAGTGACACTTTTCACTTTGATAATGACAAAGTGACCAAAAATAACTAAGCCATGTCACAATATTCCTGCTTCTGTCCTTATTACTGATAAATAATGCAAGGTTGAATTTCTCATACCTTTCCACTGTTATGCTCTCGTAGTGATGCAAGCTCGTATGGATCCACATAAAGTCCTTGGGGTAACTGCTCCTTAATCATAATGGAACAGTCTGGGCGGGCACCTTCACCGAGCTTAACATCTATCACCATCTCTCTACAAATAGTAACAAGCAGTCAATTAGTCACAATAATGCAGACTTTTACCTGTTCATCAACGCATTCTCCAAATTAACCACATGAAAAATAGGGCATCCAGCTTCATTTGTCATGTTCTGTGTCTTGCTTCAACTCTGAAAGGCTTAGCAACTCTCCTCTTAGCTCAGTGGGTAAAGACACCACACAGTACTTTAAAAAAAAGTGTTCATGGGATGTGGGTGTCGTTGGCAAGGCCGGCATTTATTGCCCATCCCTAACTGCCCTTGAGAAGGTGGTGGTGAGCCGCCTTCTTGAACTGCTGCAGTCCGTGTGGTGAAGGTGCTCCCGCAGTACTGTTAGGTAGAGAGTTCCAGGATTTTGACCTTATCTCTTTTCTCTTATCTACACTGGCAATCGAAATTCCTTCTTCACACTCTCCTGCTGTGATAAAAGCCTGTCTGATACTGCTGTGTGTGTGTGTCTTTCTGGTGTGTTTTAACCTCACAATTCTAACTCAATCAATACCAATTAGCTGATTCTATTTAATAATCTATAGTGCCTATCCTGACAGAGTACAAAGTCTTCAGCCCTGAAATTCTGTTACGTTGTCTAAAGTTTCATCCTTCTCCAATTTTAATGAGTGTCATTGTGATCAAGATGCGGAGATGCCAGTGTTGGACTGGGGTGGACAAAAGTAAGAAGTCGCACAACACCAGGTTATAGTCCAACAGTTTTATTTGAAATCACAAGCTTTCGGAGCTGCTGCTCCTTCGTCAGGTGAAGTGAAGGAATACGAATCGGCAAAGCATATATAGACAGAGAACAATGCCTGTGTAGCGTACAATGTCAGACGACTACAGTTAATCTTTCTGACTGCCTTTTATCACACCTCGGCAGAGAAACAATCAGGTCAGGAAGGCATTATATCAAAGACATAGCAAGTAAAAAAAAAAGTAAAAATTTTAAAGTTTATGGTTTTCCATACAGACTGCATTTGACACATTAGACCCCCTGTGACCCCACCTCATTGTCTTAGCTGTATCTTGTTATGTCTTTGATATAATGTCTTCTTGACCTGATTGTTTCTCTGCCGAGGTGTGATAAAAGGCAGTCAGAAAGATTAACTGTAGTCGTCTGACATTGTACGCTGCACAGGCATTGTTCTCTGTCTATATATGCTTTGCCGATTCGTATTCCTTCACTTCACCTGATGAAGGAGCAGCAGCTCCGAAAGCTTGTGATTTCAAATAAAACTGTTGGACTATAACCTGGTGTTGTGCGACTTCTCAATTTTAATGAGTGTCATTGTGATCAACAGATAGGATTTGTGAGCACACCGCTTAAACCAATTCTGCCTACATTGGCTGTCCTGCCTCCATTCTGCAGTAAAATAATGTAAAAACGTATGTATAATTCTTATAGTCCTTACCTATGAAACCCATTCTTTACAATATGTCTGTTCAGACTCACTGATTGCAGCCAGGGTTCAGAGTACAAGGGATCACTACCTGTGGAAACACAGGACAGTCAGCATTCCACTCCCAGCTTCAGACAGTATTTGACAGATGTGATTGGGCAAGAAATATTTTTCCAAATTTAGGAGATTCAAGACACAAGATTTGTTTGTTTTTTTAATTTTCTGTTACTCCAAAGAAACATCATCTGTGTCCCCTTCTCCCACTAATTCTTCTACAGCGCACACTGGAGAAAAGCAGCTTCCCAAACTGCACTACCGAATTCTGGGAAAATTCAAAGGCTTACTACTGGAATTCTGGGAATGCCAGCTCTCCAGGAGAAGCTGAAGACACAGGGATTCGCATACCAGATACGTAGCAAATGGCTGAATGAGCGTAGTGGCAGAATGACAGGTCTAGGAGGCTGACTGAGCAACTGGTTTCTGAAAATAGGTGTGGAATAAACAGAGGAAGGAAAGGCGGAAAGGCTTGCATTTATATAGTGCTTTTCATGACCTCAGGGCATCCCAAAGCACTTTAAAAAAAAGTACTTCACTGCCTGGCTGTAAAGTGTCAGCCATGGCTCAGTGGGCAGCACTCTCGCCTCCGAGTCAGAAGGTTGTGGATTCAAGACCCACTCCAGAGATTTGAGCACAAAAATCTAGGCTGACACTAGTGCAGTAGTGAGGAAGTGCTGAACTATCAGAGGTGCCGTCTTTCGCATGACACGTTAAACTGAGGCCCCGTCTGCTCTCTCAGGTGAACGTAAAAGATTCCATGGCCCTATTTCGAAGAGGAGCAGGGGGGAGTTATCCCAGTGTCCTGGCCAATATTTATCCCTCAATCAACATCACTAAAAAACAGATTATCTGGTCATCACATTGCTGTTTGTGGGAGCTTGCTGTGTGCAAATTGGCTGCTGCGTTTCCTGTATTACACCAGTAACTACGCTTCAAAAGTACTTCATTAGCTGTAAAGAGCTTGGGACGCCTGGAGATAATATGGCGGTATATAAATGCAAGTCTCTTTCTTTAATCTTGAAACTGACTGCCGCGTTTCCCACATGACAACAATGAGTACACTCCAAAAGTACTTCATTGGCTGTAAAGTGCTTCGAGACGTCCGGTGGTCATGAAAGGCATGTAAGTCTTTCTTTCTTTCTCAATCACTGTTGTAATATAGGAAAATTAAAGTCAGAATAATGGCCCTCTATCTGTAGCTAATTACTAAGAAAGTTACTTGAAAGACGCATAGAAAGAAAATCCTTTTTGAGTTAATCACTAACTTTTGACAAACCTGACTGAGTTCTTTGATGAAGTAATGGAGAGGGTTGATGAGGGTAGTGCAGCTGACATGGTTTAAATGTTCGTTCAAAAAGGCATTTGGTAAAGTGCCACGTGTGAGACTTGTTGGCAAAATTAAAGCCCATGGATACAAATTGGCTAAGGGAGGTATACAGTGGTGTTCCCCAGGGGTCGGTATTAGGACCACTGATTTTTTTATATATTATGATATATATATAAATGACCTGGACTTGGGCATATACAGGGTATAATTTAAAGGTTTGCAGATGACAGAAAACTTGCAAATGTAGTAAACAATGAGGAGGATAGTAACAAACTTCAGAAGGACATAGACAGACTGGTGAAATGGGCAGAAATATGGTAGATGAAATTTAATGCAGAGAAGTGTGAAGTGACGCATTTTAGTAGGAAGAATGAGGAGAGGCAATATGAACTAAATGGTACAATTTTAAAGGAGGTTCAGGAACAGAGAGACCTGGAGTTCACATACACAAATCTTTGAAAATGGCAGGACAAGTTTAGAAGGCTGTTAAAAAAGCATACGGGATCCTTGTTTTTATAAATAGATGCATAGAGCACAAAAGCAAGGAGGTTATGCTGAACCTTTATAAATCACAGAACAAGGATTTTGAAATCAATACTTTGGGAAATAGAGAGCCGGTTGAGGTTGGTGAGGATAGGCATGTTAGGTGTGTGGGACAGTATAGAGCCAGTGTTGAAGTTTGTGAAGAGTAGTGAACATTGAATAAGTTGAGCTTTGAGGCGACGAAGGTATGGATGAGCATTTCAGCAGTAGGGTTGAGGTAGAGCAGACGACGATGATATTATGAGGGGTGGTGGACAGCGAGATCAGAGGTATCCAGTAGACAGCCACAATTTGGGAGCCGGGGTACACGGTCTCTTTGCTGCCAATTACATAGGTATGAGGGGCGAGTTGGCTAAGGTAGATTGGAAAAAGAGATTAAAAGGTATGGCGGTAGATAAGCAGTGGCTAGCATTTAAAAGAAATATTTCATAATTCTCAACAAAAATAAATTCCATTGAGAAACAAAAATTCCACGGTAAAAGTGATCCATCCGTGGCTAACTAAAGAAGTTAAGGATAGCATTAGATTGAAAGAAGCAGCTTATAATGTTGTAAACAATAGTAGTAAGCCTGAGAATTGGGAGAGTTTCAGAAACCAGCAAAGGTTGACCAAAACATTGATAAAAAGGGAAAAAATAGAATGAGAGAAAACTAGCAAGAAATAGAAAAACAGATTGTAAGAGCTTCTACAAGTATGTAAAAAGGAAGAGAGTAGCAAAAGTAAATGTAAACCCTTAGAGGCTGAGACAGGAGATATTATTATGGGGAATAGGGAAATGGCAGAGACTTTAAACAAATACTTTGTATCTGTCTTCACAGTAGCAGACATAAAAAAATACCAAAAATGGCGGGGAACCAAGGGTCTAATGAAGGTCAGGAACTTAACGTAATTAATATAAGTAGAGAAAAAGTACTAGAGAAACTAATGGGACTAAAAGCTGACAAATCCCCTGGACCTGACGGCCTACATCCTAGGGTTCTAAAAGAGGTGGCTGAAGAGATAGTGGATGCATTGGTTTTGATCTTCCAAAATTCCCTAGATTCTAGAACAGGTCTCAGCGGATTGGAAGGTCGCAAATGTAACACCGCTATTCAAGAAAGGAGGGAAGAGAGAAAACAGGGAACTACAGGCCAGTTAGCCTGACATCAGTTGTCGGGAAAATGCTGGAATCCATCGTTAAGGAAGTGGTATCAGGGCACTTAGAAAATCATAACATGATTAGGCAGAGTCAACGTGGTTTTATGAAAGGGAATTCATGTTTGACAAATTTATTCGTTTTTTGAGGATGTAACTAGCAGGGGTAGATAAAGGGGAACCAGTGGATGTAGTAGATTTGGATTTCCAAAAGGCATTTGATAAGGTGCCACATAAAAGGTTATTACACAAGATTAGGGCTGGGGGTAATATAGTAACATGGATAGAGGATTGGTTAACGGACAGAAAACAGAGAGTAGGGACTTTTTCCATGTTGGCAGGCTGGGGCCTCAGATATTTACAATCTATATTAATGACCTAGATGAAGGGACCGAGTGTAATGTATCCAAGTTTGCTGACGATACAAAGCTAGGTGGGACAGTAAGTTGTGAGGAGAACACAGAGAGTCTGCAAAGGGATATAGATAGACTAAGTGAGTGGGCAGTAAGGTGGCAGATGGGAGTATAATGTAGGGAAATGTGAGGTTATTCACTTTGGTAGGAAGAATAGAAAAACAGAATATTTTTTAAATGGTGAGAAACTTTTAAATGTTGGTGCTCAGAGAGATTTGGGCGTCCTCGTGCAAGAAACACAGCAAGCTAGCAAGCAATAAGTTAGGCAAATGGCATGTTGGCCTTTATTGCAAGGGGGTTGGAGTATAAGAGTAAGGAAGTCTGGCTACAATTGTACAGGGGCCTTGGTGAGACCACACCTGGAGTACTGTGCACAGTTTTTGGCTCCTTATCTAAGGAAGGATATACTTGCCTTGAAGGCGGTGCAACGAAGGTTCACTAGACTGATTCCTGGGATGTGAGGGCTGTCCTATGATGATAGATTGTGTAGAATGGGCCTATACTCTCTGGGAGATTAAAAGAATGAGAGGTGATCCATTGAAACATACAAGATTCTGAAGGGGATTGACAGGGTAGATGCTGAGAGTTTGTTTCCCCTGGCTGGAGTGTCTAGAACTAGGGGGCATAGTCTCAGGATAAGGGGTCGGCCATTTAAAACTGAGATGAGGAGGAATTTCTTCACTCAGAGGGTTGTGTATCTTTGGAATTCTCTGCCCAGAGGGCTGTGAATGCTGAGTCTTTGAGTATATTCAAGGCTGAGATAGATAGATTTTTGGACTCGAGGGGAATCAAGGGATATGGAGATCGGAGATCAGCCATGATCTTACTGAATGGCGGAACAAGCTCGAGGGGCCATATGGCCTACTCCTGCTCCTATTTCTTATGTTCTTATGTTATCAGAGGTGAGGGTGGATAGGGTAGTGTAGGGAGGTCAGAAGAGCTAGTTTGTGATGGAGAAGTCTGGGATTGTTCTTAGCCACCAAGACCACCTTAGAATATTTGGCAGTTTTGGTGGCAGAAAGGGCGAGGCGATACTTCTTCAGGTGGGTGAGCTAGATCAGGCGATAGATCCAGCCAATCAGGAGCCATGAGCATTTTACTAAATTAGGCCACTTTTTGCTAGATGAAGTATTTTTTTAAAAAAAATATAGCTCGCCAGTCAATGACATTAACACACTTAATTGAATTTATGTTGTTATATTCATGAAGCATTACCTTTTCTGAACCTTACATTCTGCAGGGAATTGGCTTAATACATAATGATTTTATGTAGCCTGAAATAATGTGGAAATAAAAACTGAGGACCTTAGGATCTTGTTGACATCATATTAGAAGTCATACAAAACAATGGCTGCAAGACCTTGCTGCACTCTGTAGTACCACAGTGCTTACAGGTAACAAGTATGGGCACAAACAGCCTGGAGACAACTCCCAGTAACGTGGCCACATCTGTATACAACATCCAAGTCCTATTTATACTGCAGATATATCAATGTACAGGAAACTCTTTGGTATCCGGCACCGACGGGACCGGCGTGGTGCCGGTTGATCAAAAGTTCCAGATAACGGAGAGTTATATCTACCGAGGCTATTTTTAACAAACAAAAATAAAAAAATCAAGAAATGTGCAGTATGCAGTATTTGGGTACTCACCTACAGAATGTTGTGTTAAATGGATGGTGGAAGATGCTTGATTAAGTACAGTACTGCCAGTTGAGGGTAATCCATAATTCTTTAATTACTTAACAGTAAAACAAAACTTATAAACGACTGTATACAGTACTGTAGTTGACTGTACACTTATTCCGAGTCATCTGGTTCATCAGAAATATCCGTGCCAGCTGGGTCATCAGGATCATGCAGTTCCACAGATTCTTCAGGCACTTCCGCTGCTTCGACTCTTTTGGAAGCTTTCTTAAACATGTTGCGGATGTCGGTTTGCTTAGTGGACTCTTGCCTTATCTGTAGAAACGTGGAATGCAGAATATGGAGTTGCATAACTTCTTGGGCAGAGTAGCATGCCTGCCTTTCAGCAAATTTGAGGATTGAAGAAAATCCTTCTGCAGCTTTAGCCCAAGAAATCTTGTTCTCTTCAGAAATATCATCCTCTTCACTTTCCATCTCACTTTCCTTTTCTTTCTTTGGATTCAAAACATTCTCAATTATTTCATCATCACTTAGCATATGCTGCACAATCCGATTGAAATAATCGCAGTATTCTTCTGCGGCGTCGTGATCAGCTGATTTCTTCTCCCCGGAAATATCGAGTCGTCGTATCCCGTGCCGTAACTTGAAGCACGTTAGCCATCCATCGGAGAAAGCACACTTGTCAGTGAGCTCCATCCTTTCGTAGAAATCCTTCGCTTTCTCGATTAGCATGGGTCCGGAAATTGGAACACCCTCTGAACGCTTAAGAGAAAACCATTCATAAAGCACGGTATCCAGCTCTTCAAGCTTAGGCTTACGAAGCGTACGCCGTTTCTCTACACTCTTAGATGTCTCCGAGCTTGAATAAAACTTGAGCAGCTTATCCTTCTGCGATTTGATGTCGTAGATTGTTGACGAACCGATTTCGAATTCATTCATAATGTTGATACGCTTCTCTCCCCTTTCTAGTCGTTGGCATATCTCGATTTTCTGTTTTAAAGTTAAGACCACTCTCTTCCTTTTGCTTGGACCAGCTTTTGGGAATTCCATAATGCAAGATGGGGGAGATAATTCCCGATAAAGATGGAGAGACACACAGAACAATGGTGGCTAGGAAGCGACTACCAGCAGCGTGGGAGACACACAGTAAAATGGTGTATCAGAAAAGACTACCAGCAGCGTGGGAGACACACAGTAAAATGGTGTATCAGAAGAGACTACCAGCAGCGCGGGAGACACACAGTAAAATGGCCGATCAGAAGAGACTCCCGGCAGCGCGGGAGAATCAGACTCCTGTTACTGCAGTGTTCGGACTTCCGACAGCGCCAGGAGGCCGAGTAGTGGCACTTTGGAGAACTACCCCCACTGACTAACTCGGCGTTCGCGGGAGACTCGGACTCGGCAACATTGCCGGTTATTTGAGAGGAGTTTTCGGAGTACTCGGCGTTCGCGGGAGACTCGGACTCGGCAACATTGCCGGTTATTTGAGAGGAGTTTTCGGAGTATGATTTTTGCCGGTTAAGAGAGAATTCCGGATATTTAGGTGCCGGTTAAACAAGAGTTTCCTGTATAGTGAAAAGCAGTTGATTTGCAGTACCTGTTTACAGGGGCACTGTCTTCATGTAAACTATCCCTCCTAGTCCTTCTCGACTTGTCTGCAGCCTTTGACATGGTTGACCACTCAATCCTCCTCCAACGCCTCTCCACCGTGGTCCAGCTGGGTGGGACTGCACTCGCCTGGTTCCATTCTTATCTATCTAATCGTAGCCAGAGAATTACCTGCAATGGCTTCTCTTCCCGCTCCCGCATCGTTACCTCTGGTGTCCCTCAAGGATCTATCCTTGGCCCCCTCCTATTTCTCATCTACATGTTGCCCCTTGGCGACATCATCCAAAAACACAGCGTCAGTTTCCACATGTACGCCGATGACACCCAGCTCTACCTCACCACCACTTCTCTCGACCCCTCCACAGTCTCTACTGCTTGTCCGACATCCAGGACTGGATGAGCAGAAATTTTCTCCAATTAAATATTGGGAAGACCGAAGCCATCGTTTTCGGTCCCCGCCACAAACTCCGTTCCCCAGCCACTGACTCCATCCCTCTCCCTAGCCTCTGTCTGAGGCTGAACCACACTGTTCGCAACCTTGATGTCAAATATGACCCTGAAATGAGTTTCCGACCACACATCCCCAGCATAACGAAGACTGCCTATTTCCACATCCGTAACATCGCCCGTCTCCGCCCCTGCCTCAGCTCATCTGCTGCTGAAACCCTCATCCATGCCTTTGTTACCTCTAGACTTGACAATTCCAACGCACTCCTGGCTGACCTCCCACATTCCACCCTACATAAACATGAGGTCTTCCTAAACTCGGCTGCCCATGTTCTAACTCGCACCAAATCCTGTTCACCCATCACCCCTGTGCTCGCTGACCTACATTGGCTCCCGGTTAAGCAACGCCTCGATTTCAAAATTCTCATCCTTGATTTCAAATCCCTCCATGGCCTCGCCCCTCCCCATCTCTAATCTCCTCCAGCCCCACAAACCCCTGAGATATCTGCGCTCATCTAATTCTGCCTTCTTGAGCATCCCTGATTATAATCGCTCAACCATCGGTGGCCGTGCCTTCAGTTGCCTAGGCCCTAAGCTCTGGAATTCCCTCCCTAAACCTCTCCGCCTCTCTTTCCTCCTTTAAGACACTCCTTAAAACCTACCTCTTTTGACCAAGCTTTTGGTCACCTGCCCTAATTTCTCCTTATGTGGCTCGATGTCAAATATTTGTCTTATAATACTCCTGTGAAGCGCCTTGGGACGTTTTGCTACATTAAAGGCGCTATATAAATACAAGTTGTTGTTGGAGAAACTGTTTCCAGTGGCAGGTGGGCCAGTAACCAGAGGACACAGATGTAAGATAATTGGCAAAAGAAGCAGAGGGGAGATAAGGAGAATTTTTCTTATGCAGCTAATTATGATTGGAATGCACTGCCTGAAAGGGTGGTGGAAGCAGATTCAACAGTAACTGTCAAAAGGGAATTGGATATACTGAATACTTGAACAAGAAAAAGTTGCAGGGCTATGGGGAAAGAGCAGGAGAGTGGGACTAATTGGACAGCTCCTTCAAAGAGCCGCGACACACCTGATGAGCTGAATGGCCTCCTCCTGTGCTATATGATTTTATAGCGAGTGTCATCAAACTTGAACAAAACACAGCCATGATGCATTGCATGATGTGAACGGAGTCTATGGAGCAGAAACTCCTCAGGCTGCTCTGTTGTTGAGTCAGCAGATCTCAGATGGGTCAGCATATAACTAGCTAAGATTCCCACTGTGATCACTGCTGGAAAGCATGTGCACATGGGCGAGTGAGGACAGTGATCAGGCGAGCTGTAAACACCCTCCTCATAGTCCAAAATCCCGCTGACAGTATCTAGACTCACAGATGAAGAATGGCGACTCAGGCAAGGTGCTTATAGGACTAAACCCGGGTTCGAGAGCAGAGTGAAAGCAGCATATTCCTAAACTCAGCTGTATTGTTAGGGGAAAAAAACTACAACAGAATCAACTTCTTCCCAATGTGGAAGGATAAAAATAAGAAATCCACAGGGTGATTATTTTGACATCAATGTATGCAGCAATTGTACAGCCACAGAGACTCATGAGCAGGTCACCCACCCAATACCTTCAGTTCTGTGCGCTCTCTCAACCCGGCAGTGTGAGCGCTGTGTGTTCTCTGAACCCGGCAGTGTGAGCGCTGTGTGTTCTCTGAACCCGGCAGTGTGAGCGCTGTGTTCTCTGAACCCGGCAGTGTGAGCGCTGTGCGCTCTCTGAACCCGGCAGTGTGAGCGCTGTGTGTTCTCTGAACCCGGCAGTGTGAGCGCTGTGCGTTCTCTGAACCCGGCAGTGTGAGCAGTGTGTGTTCTCTGAACCCGGCAGTGTGAGTGCTGTGCGTTCTCTGAACCCGGCAGTGTGAGCACTGTGTTCTCTGAACCCGGCAGTGTGAGCGCTGTGCGCTCTCTGAACCCGGCAGTGTGAGCGCTGTGTGTTCTCTGAACCCGGCAGTGTGAGCGCTGTGCGTTCTCTGAACCCGGCAGTGTGAGCAGTGTGTGTTCTCTGAACCCGGCAGTGTGAGTGCTGTGCGTTCTCTGAACCCGGCAGTGTGAGCACTGTGTGTTCTCTGAACCCGGCAGTGAGTGCTGTGCGCTCTCTGAACCCGGCAGTGTGTGCGCTGTGCGCTCTCTGAACCCGGCAGTGTGAGCGCTGTGCGCTCTCTGAACCCGGCAGTGTGAGCGCTGTGCGCTCTCTGAACCCGGCAGTGTGAGCGCTGTGCGTTCTCTGAACCCGGCAGTGTGAGCGCTGTGCGTTCTCTGAACCCGGCAGTGTGAGCGCTGTGCGTTCTCTGAACCCGGCAGTGTGAGCGCTGTGCGTTCTCTGAACCCGGCAGTGTGAGCGCTGTGCGTTCTCTGAACCCTGCAGTGTGAGCGCTGTGCGTTCTCTGAACCCGGCAGTGTCAGCGCTGTGCGCTCTCTGAACCCGGCAGTGTGAACGCTGTGTGTTCTCTGAACCCGGCAGTGTGAGCGCTGTGTGTTCTCTGAACCCGGCAGTGTGAGCGCTGTGTGTTCTCTGAACCCGGCAGTGTGAGTGCTGTGTGTTCTCTGAACCCGGCAGTGTGTGCGCTGAACCCGGCAGTGTGAGCGCTGCGCGCTCTCTCAACCCGGCAGTGTGTGCGCTGTGCGCTCTCTCAACCCGGCAGTGTGAGTGCTGTGCGCTCTCTCAACCTGGCAGTGTGCGCGCTGAGCGCTCTCTGAACTCGGCAGTGTGCGCGCTGTGCGCGCTCTCAACCCGGCAGTGTGAGTGCTGTGCGCTCTCTCAACCTGGCAGTGTGAGCGCTGAGCGCTGAGCGCTCCTTGAACTCGGCAGTGTGAGCGCTGTGCGCTCTCTGAACCCGGCAGTGTGAGCGCTGTGCGCTCTCTGAACCCGGCAGTGTGAGCGCTGTGCGCTCTCTGAACCCGGCAGTGTGAGCGCTGTGCGCTCTCTGAACCCGGCAGTGTGAGCGCTGTGCGCTCTCTGAACCCGGCAGTGTGAGCGCTGTGCGCTCTCTGAACCCGTCAGCGTGAGCGCTGTGCGCTCTCTGAACCCGTCAGCGTGAGCGCTGTGCGCTCTCTGAACCCGTCAGCGTGTGCGCTGTGCGCTCTCTGAACCCGTCAGTGTGAGCGCTGTGCGCTCTCTGAACCCGTCAGCGTGAGCGCTGTGCGCTCTCTGAACCCGTCAGTGTGAGCGCTGTGCGCTCTCTGAACCCGTCAGTGTGAGCGCTGTGCGCTCCCTGAACCCGTCAGTGTGAGCGCTGTGCGCTCTCTGAACCCGTCAGTGTGAGCGCTGTGCGCTCCCTGAACCCGTCAGTGTGAGCGCTGTGCGCTCCCTGAACCCGTCAGTGTGAGCGCTGTGCGCTCTCTGAACCCCCCAGCAGCCTGCTTGACAATGATTGGATCACATTACACATTGCAGAGAGTTTGAATTACTCTTTTTCTTAGGCAGTCCCTCGGAACCGAGGATGACTTGCTTCCACACTAAAAATGAGTTCTGGATCACATTACACACAAAGTGCTGGGTGAGTATTGTCCCCCCCATTTGCTGTGGGTGAGAATGAGTAAACCGGGTGTTGCCCCAGTGTGGGGTCAATATCCGCAGCCCGGTGAGCCAGCGCTGATCGGCGCTTCCCTGCTCTCCCTCCATAATTCAGTCCATAAATTGGCACCCAGGGCACCTGCCCTTCAATAGTTCTTACCTTTGCTAACACCGACACAAATGCAGCCGAACATAACCAGCGCCGCCCCGCCGGCATCCATCGCGGCCTTCCTGCAGCAATCGAACGGCGGCTCGGGCTGGGCCTGGGCTGACTCTCGGGGCCGGGGGTTGGGGCTGAGGCCGACTCTCGGGGCCGGGGGTTGGGGCTGACTCTCGGGGCCCGGGGTTGGGGCTGACTCTCGGGGCCGGGGGTTGGGGTTGGGGTTGGGGCCGACTCTCGGGCCCGGGGGTTGGGGTTGGGGCCGACTCTCGGGGCCCGGGGTTGGGGTTGGGGTTGGGGCCGACTCTCGGGCCCGGGGGTTGGGGTTGGGGCCGACTCTCGGGGCCCGGGGTTGGGGTTGGGGTTGGGGCCGACTCTCGGGCCCGGGGGTTGGGGCTGACTCTCGGGGCCCGGGGTTGGGGCTGACTCTCGGGCTTGATTTACTCCCAGGCCCGGCTGCCCTTCACACGGCCCGAGTGCACAGCAACACAATCCTCGAAATTCACCGCTTCTCATTTACATACGGCAGGGGAAAACATAAGAATAGCGATCGCTCTTTTGCTGAATTATTAATCGTGTTAAAATAGGTGTAGAGGGGCGTTGGGCGTCTTATTGTTGTCAGGCATCTCAGCACTCCGCCCCGGGAAGGTCTTGTCCGGGCCGGGTTGCCATGGGGACAGAGGTTGTCAAGGCCTAGTTCAGCCCGCCTGAGGTTTGTATCAACAGCAAAATGACAGAATGAGAGTTATACAAGAACTATTAACAGCCAGCGTTAGATTAGTGATTAATAGGAGTTTTACTAACAATACCACTGAGAGTTTAATTACTGATCAATGTAGTAACTAATAACAGCGAGAGTATAAAGCAGTGAGAGTTATATTAGTGCTGAATCAGAGTTATAATGTTAACTAATACTGTCAGCCAGTGGCTCACTCTCGCCTCTGGGTCAGAAGGTTGTGGGTTCAAGTCTCACTCCAGAGACTTGAGCACAAAATCTAGGCTGACACTCCAGCGCAGTAGAATCATAGAATCGTTACAGCACAGAAGGAGGCCTGTCGAGCCGGTGCCATCTCTTAGCTCGTCCCCACTCCCCCGCCCTTTCCCCGTAGTCCTGCAAATTTCTTTCCTTCAGATATTTATCCAACTCCCTTTTGAAAGCCGTGATTGAATCTGCCTCCACCATCCTCTCGGGCAGTGCGTTCCAGATCTTAACCACTTGCTGCGTAAAAAAGTTTTTCCGCATGTCGCCTTTGGTTCTTTTGCCAATCACCTTAAATCTGTGTCCTCTAGTTCTCGACCCTTCTGCCAATGGGAAGTTTCCCTCTACTCTGACCAGACCCCTCATGATTTTGAACACCGCTATCAAATCTCCCCTCAGAAGAAGAACCCCAGCTTCTCCAGTCTATCAACGTAACTGAGGTCCCTCATTCCTGGAATTATTCTCGTAAATCTTTTCTGCACCCTCTCTAAGGCCTTCACATCCGTCCTAAAGTGTGGTGCCCAGAATTGGACACAGTACTCCAGTTGGGGCCGAACCAGTGTTTTATACAGGTTCATCATAATTTCCACACTTTTGTACTCTATACCTCTATTTATGAAGCCCAGGATCCCATAAGCCTTTTTAACTGCTTTCTCAACCCGCCCTGCCACCTTCAACGATTTGTGCACACATACCCCCAGGTCTCTCTGTTCGTGCACCCCCTTCAGGATTGTATCATTTAGTTGATATGTCCTCTCTTCATTCTTTCTACCAAAATATATCACTTCACACTTTTCTGTGTTAAATTTCATCTGCCACGTGTCTGCCCATTTCACCAGCCTGTCTATGTCTTCCTGAAGTCTATCACTCTCCTCCTTACTGTTCACTATACTTCCAAGTTTTGTTTCATCTGCAAATTTTGAAATTGTGCCCTGTACACCCACGTCCATGTCATTAATATATATCAAGGAAAGCAGTGGTCCTAGAACCGACCCCTGGGGAACACCACTGTATACCTACCTCCAGTCCAAAAAACAACCGTTCACCACTACTCTCTGTTTCCTGTCACTTAGCCAATTCCGTATTCATGCTGCCACTGTCCCTTTTATTCCATGGGCTTCAACTTTGCTGGCAAGCCTATTATGTGGCACTTTGTCGAACGACTGTTGGAAATCCATGTACACTACGTCAACTGCATTACCCTCATCAACCCTCTCTGTTACCTCGTCAAAAGAACTCAATCAAGTTAGTTAAACACGATTTGCCTTCAACAATCTGCGCTGGCTTTCCTTAATTAATCCACACTTGTCCAAGTGACTGTTAATTTTGTCCCTGATTACTGTTTCTAAAAGGTTCCCCACGACTGAGGTCAAACTGACTGGCCTGTAGTTCCTGGGTTTATCTTTACACCCTTTTTTGAACAATGGTGTAACATTTGCAATTTTGAGGGAGTGGAGTGCTGCACTGTTGGAGGTGCCGTCCATTGCAGGAGATGTTAAACCGAGGCCCGTCTGCCCTCTCAGGTGATGTAAAAGATCCAATTGATACTATTTCGAAGACGAGCAGGGGAGTTCTGGCCAATATTTATCCCTCAACCACTAAAAACAGATTATCTAGTAACTTTTATGTTGCTGTTTGTGGGAGCTTGCTAATTTGGCTATCGTGTTTCAAAAGGACTTAAAAATAGAAAACGCTGGAAATACTCATCAGGTCAGGCAGTATCTGTGGAGAGAGAAACAGAGTTAATGTTTCAGGTCGATGCCCTTTCATCAGAACTTCAAAAGGACTTAATTGGCTATAAACGTCCTGAGGTTGTGTAAGGTGCTATAGAAATGCAAGTCCTTTTCTTTCTATATTAGTACCTATGAGTTATATTAAGAGTTTTACTAATAATACCAGTGAGAGTTTTATTACTGATTATAGCAGTTATCTTAGTAACTAATAACAGTGAGAGTAAAAAGCAGTGAGTGTTAAATCAGGGATTCACAGTTATATTAGTGATTTTTGTTTTTGCTTATGCCTTTGTGAAGTACTCTTGGGACTTTTTTTTATGTTAAGCGCTATACAAATACCAGTTGTTTTTGTTGTTGATAAAGGCACAGAGCTGCAATGAAAAAAATGGAAGCTTTGCCAGAGAAGGAGATATTGGGCCGAAAATTGATCCCGGGACGCGAGAGTACGCACTGCGTACTCTCGCGTATTCCCACTCCAATTGCCGGTTTTCTGCATGCCCTGCGCATGCGCTGAAAACCGGCAATTGCTCTTCTGAAAAGGGGGCGGGGCCTGGGTGCATCGCGTGCGCGCTACAGGCTGCGCGCACGCTGTGCACTTCATGCTTTGGACGCGCAGGTAAGTAGGGAAGATTTTGGAAATGTAAAAAGGAGGAGTAAGACCCGCTTTTAAGAAGGTAAGTAGTGAATTAAGTATTTTTTTGAATTTTTTTTTACAGGTATATCTTTTTTATAGACTTTAAAGACAGGTAAGTTTATTTTTATAACTTTTTAAAAGATTTTAAATTTTTTCAAAAATTTAATTTTTTATTTAAAATGGTTAATTTAATTAACTATACTTATTTTATTAATGTGATGGTTTTTTTTTAAAATTTAATTGAGGTTTAGCTGTTATTTTGGGGGGGTGTAAGATTCATAGATTTCACAGCCATGCTGTGAGACTTATGAATGGAAGATGGTGTGCTGCCATTGGCTCTAACTGAGTCACGTGATCCCACAGCTCGCACGAATTCACTACGCCGCTGGGATACGCAAGCCCAGCACAGCTGATGTCTGGAACATCAAGTTCGTGCGAGCTGGATCTGAAAAAGCATAAGCGAGGTGAGACATCGCGGGGAAGGCTTACCCCCGCGGGAACAGAGCGAGATCAATTTCTGGGCCATTAGAAGAGGGAGGTGGAGAAGTGGAGAGGTTTAGGGAGGGAATTCCAGAGCATGGGGCCTAGGCGGAACAGGGTGTTTGGAGGGGGTTGTAGGGCTGAAGGAGGTTTCAGAGATAGGAAGGGGTGAGGCCATGAAGGGATTTAAGCACGAGGATGAGAATTTTTAAATTTGATTTGTTGGGGGACTGGGAGCCAATGTAGATCAGGGAGGACAGGAGTTGATGGATAAGCGGGACCTGGTGCAGCATAGGATATGAGCAGCAAGATTTTGGAAGAGCTGTTGTTTACAGAGGAGGAGGATGGGAGGACGGCCGGGAGAGTATTGAAATAGTTGAGTCTGGAGGTGACAAAGGCACAGATGAGGGGTTCAGCAGCACATGGGCTGAAATATTTACTATGCCACCTAACTTGGTGTCGTCAGCAAACCTGGATATACGTCTCCCTATTCCTTCATCTAAGTCATTTATAAATATCGTGAAAAGCTGCGGCCCCAGTACAGATCCCCGAGGGACACCACTAGTCACATCCTGCCAATTGGAGTACATGTCCATTATCCCTACTCTCTGTCTCCAACCTTCTAACCAGTTCACTACCCATGTCAATAGTAATGATAATTATCCCTGGTATTGGGGGTAATTACTTCTTAAGTTGAGCTAGGACTGTTGAGGTTGAAATATATGAACAAGGGATGGGCTTCTATGCCAGCAATAGCTTGATCATCTGAAACATGCTGTTTTGGCATAAACAAGTGCAAATTTTTACTTTGGATGCAAAAACCTTGGGCCAGGTTTCACTGGTAGACTTGTTCTATCAGAAGGCTTAGGGGGGAAAATTCGATTGCTTTGCGCCTCCCGTTAGCGCCCTAAGAGGGTGCTAATGGTATGCAAAGCAACTAGTGCCCAGGCACGGCGATGTTTGCGCTGCTCACGAAATTGACCAGACATTTTGCGGCGGCGCTAAACACTACCGCCACGATCGCCTGCGCCCGCAGATCCTGACGTCAGTCGGGCGTGCAACACCCCGGTAGCGCCCCGGACCGGATATTGAGTGACGCCCCCTGCCTTTCCACCTGCCGCTAGCAACAACAGGTTGATGGGAACGTTTTGCAGTCGAGAAGGGACTGGGGGAGCGCTATTTAAAGGCGATCGCTTCCTGCCTTTTTTGTCGCCGACATTTTTGCACCACGCATTCTGAGGGAGAGACTTCTGGAGAGATTCAACACTGTGTGAAGGAGTTTTGGGCACTGAGCAGCACTTTGCAGGTTCATTTTGATTTGACCTTCCTTGCATCGATTTAGAAGAGACTATGGGGGCTGCACTCTGAACTCTTTCCCTGGGCCTCTCCATTGTTCTTTCCAGCAGATTTGATGTACAGGTCTCTCCAGGCCAAGATTCAAGGCTGCAATGAGCAGGGTGTGGATGGAGAGCAAATCGACCCTCCCCTTTAAGAACTGGCTGGCGCCAGTGTGTCTGTGTTCCATTGCTGACTGACATCACATGAGCTTCGCCAGCGCTCTGAGGTAGCGCCTCGCTCCTCGGCGTTAGCGCCTTGAGAGGTGTGTAGCGCCTGATTTAGCGCTCCAATCACCTCCAGGGGCGATAGAAGCCAAGTTTGCAGTCGGAGGCGATAATTAGCGCTAGGCGCTAAACTTTGCGCCCGGCCGATAATTGCGCCCCAAACGGGGCGATACCGAATTTCTCCCCCTTAGTCTTAAATATCTTTAATTTCAAAGGAAGAGGCAGAGTTGAGCAGCAAGTGCCCTTCCCCATCCCCTGTGGTTAGCAAACTCTGCTATTGTTCCCTCACTTCCTTTCCTTTTCTTCTTGCTGGGTTATGGTTCTGTGGGTCCCAGTCATTCCTAGGTACCTCATCTGTGTGGCTATTATTCACTTGTGAACCTTGGCGATGAATGTCGAGGCTAATTTGACAAGATCACAACTAATCCTGCCCAATCACTAAACATCTATTTTTCGTACTTCTACCAAGGGTTGTTGACAGCAATTGGAAGCGAGAATCCTGGCTGATTTTCCTGTCCCTAAACCAGGGCCACTGAAGCTTATTGCAGTGCACCTCCTGCTGTCCTGACTGAGATCAGCTGATTCAGCACAAACCATGGTTCGAAACTGGGACCTTTCAAGTAGCTCATCCACTCACTGAATAAACTCACTGAGCCACCAGTGAGTTATTTAGAGCTGAATAATTTTACAGATGTTTTTTGAGAAACTTAGGGAAAGACCAAGGCTAATAGCACAGGATGCCACCAAGATTGAAAAATATCAGGTAGTATAAATAAAGGGCTTCTGAGTAATGGGAAACCACCCCCCGTCTTTCATCACATCCTTGATTATGGCACAAAGTACAGGCTTGCAAGTCAAACCTCTCTGATAACTTACCTTTAAAATTAAATTTGGCTCTTGTGATAGCTCAGTATGTAAATGCTTGATGTGCGACTGCACCGTGTCATCTAGGTCCATCTCTTGTCTGGGCTGAGTTAGCTGATCTTGGTCAGGGCAGTGGTGGGGCACTACAATTGGCTTCAGTGGCCTTGGGCCAGAGTTGAGAATTTCAGACAGGCTTCCTGTTCTAAATTGCTGTCCATTGGCCACTGCTGGACAGGGTAAGACTTGCGTGTGCTGCCACAGTCAGAGTCCACAGACTGACGAGGCTCACACATCAAGAAAGGTCAACTGGGCAAGGTACCAGAGGGCTGCCAATGTCGATAGAACCATAACCCATCATGTCGCCACCTTCAGGAAGGAGATGAAGGGGACAAAAATAGAAATTCCATTATTCAATATAGAAACATAGAATCTAGGAGCAGGAGTAGGCCATTCGGCCCGTCGAGCCTGCTCCACCATTCAATACGATCATGGCTGATCAT
The DNA here is from genome assembly GCA_030390025.1 of Squalus acanthias. Classification (NCBI taxonomy): domain Eukaryota; kingdom Metazoa; phylum Chordata; class Chondrichthyes; order Squaliformes; family Squalidae; genus Squalus; species Squalus acanthias. Next base: position 80,265,853 of record CM059429.1, on the reverse strand, counting down.
CCAAATCCAATACCCTGTCCCTGCTTTAATCCCCACAATACACATATCCCACCCTACCCCCGTAACCCCACGTATTTAATTCCCCCTAACATATCCCATCCTATCCCCATAACCCCACATATTTAATCCCCCCCTAACACTAAGGGTCAATTTATCATAGCCAAATCAACCTAACCCGCACATTTTTGGACTGTGGGAGGAAACCGGAGCACCCGAAGGAAACCCACGCAGACACGGGGAGAATGTGCAAACTCCACACAGACAGTCACCCGAGGTCAGATTCGAACCCGGGTCCCTGGCGCTGTGAGGCACCAGTGCTAACCACTATGCCACCGTGTTACCCAATATATTTATATATTTGTGAATGATGCTCACATTAACCAGTGACTACAGTAAAACAAAAAAAAATCTCTTTCACAATGTATATTGTAGAAATACTGTAAGATGAGCTTTCCCAATGGCTCAGTAAGTAAATATGCCATACAGACCAGGATGATCCAGTTTTGGCCAAGTTTATGCTGACCTATCTGCTCCCAGACAGCGAAGCAGTGGGGCACTACTATTAAGCTCACAGTCCCAAGAATGGAAAAAATTAGCCAGGCCTTCTGTGTTTGATTGCTGTCCAGTGACCCGATTGGAAAGTGCCTGTGTGTGGACAAGATCAGGCTCAGGATTCTTGATCACAGTCAAATTCCTTGTGGACACGTGCTGTCCAGGTTTGCTTATGATCAGTGGTTACTTCAGTGAGATACTGGAAGGCTGCCAGTGCCAATGGAACCATTCCCCAGGAAGTGTCACATAGATGAGCTGTTTCAGTTTATTCTCCGAGGTATAATACCCCTGTATTCAGTATAGCCACCGGCACCTGCCATGTGTTCTAGACACAACCTATTTTTCTCCAGTTTCACAGAAGAGATTCAAATGCTTTTACTTAAATTTATGTATTTTTCCCCAAACAGGATATTCCTTGTAGATTATTCTTCAATGCTTTAAAATGTATGCTACGAAGATCTCTGGAGCCAGACACCGAGGTTATTGACTGTCATAACGTCACTGACTCTCCAACCTTGCTGATGAATTGCCTGCAAGGTCAAAGGATCTTGTAGCTGAAACAAGATGGCCTATATTCCAAAGAAGTGCGGCGTTAAGTTTAAACCACCTGCTATTATTTTAATCTATGAAGATGAAAGTACTAAAAAAACTCGACAAAGACTGATACCAGTTCGAAATTTCTCCAAATTTTCAGGTGAGAACCTAGTTTTATGTTTATTCTCAACTAGCCCATCCAACACTGCACCAACCAAGTGGACGCTGATCACGGGATGAGGGGAGAAATTACAATGATCACCTTAACACGGAGTGGTATTGCAGTGCTGACAGTAGAATTTCAGTAATGCATACTGGGCGAGTGAAATCTTTTCTACTACATCCACTTACACTATTAAAAACACTCAACACTATCATTAAAGATTTTTCCCTTCCAAACTGAGAGAGAACATTTTGCGTAATATAACTACAGCACACTAGGTGAAATAATGATAGTTATACATTTGCCACTGGTGTAGGTAGTGCTGGGAGCAACTTAAGATGTACTTAAACCATAAAAACCTACCTCACAACATGAAAGCTACAGTATTTGGTTAAGTGTAATATAACATATTGGTACAAACATAGTGTGGTGGCAATCTGTATTGGCTATATTGGACAAAAAGGAGACTTCTTCACTGCCTTTCTGTTTCCTTGTCTTTATGCAGTACCAGTTGAATGACAATCAAGGAGAGGGGAAATTAGGTAAAGAAAAATCTGGGGTACCAATTAGTACTGCTAACCGGAAAAAGAGAGCTTTGCGACTGGAGCACATATCAGGAATTCAGGTGAAGAGGTCAGTGTATTTATCTATCTATTAATCTTAGTGAATGAAAAATCAAGTGGAATTCGCTAACCACCTTGTCCAAATTCTTGATATGCGCTCTGGTCACGCAATGTTCTGTACCAGGAGTAATTTATTTCTATATAAGAAAAGCCAGGGATGGGAAAAAGCCATTCAGCCCATTGAAGCCCATCCCTCTAGAATCATAGAATGATAGAGCACAGAAGGAGGAATTCGGCCCATCGTGCCTGTGCCGGCTCTTTGAAAGAGCTATCCAATTAGTCTCACTCCTTTGCCCTTTCCCCATAGCCTTGCAAATTTCTCCCCTTCAAGTATTTATCCAATTCCCTTTTGAGAGTTATTATTGAATCTGCTTCCACCAGCCTTGGTACATTAGTATGTTAATTCTCCTTTCATGGGTAGGGTAGCTTTGTAAGGTTACTCTCCTAGCATGGAGCCACATTCGATGGGAGTATGGGTCAGAGGCTGTAGCACAACAGGGCTGACTCATTGACCATGCTGACATCTCACAAGGCTCTACACTGAGATTCCATTACCCCTGTTATCTGTCCTTTGAATAATTTCAAAGATATGTTCTTCCTTGATGGATTATTCCAAACCATACTCCAGTTAGAGTCAACACTGTTAGAAGAGATGGGCAAAAAGGAAAGAAATGGAAAAAGCATTGAATGGAGACAGCATATAATATATATTTTCCCTTTTGAAAATATTTGACTATAGATTGCAGCCGAGCTGCGGAACAGTTGAAGAATAACCCTCGGCACCAAGCATACCTGGATGGAGTGTCACAGCAGCAGCTGCAGAAGTTATATCAGCTCCTGAGGGATAGCTTGAATGGGCTGAGCCTTGACCAGAGTCTGGAGACAATCGTGGGGGAAAACGCCATCAACCCAGAGGAGGACCTCAACAAACTTGATGACAATGAATTGGCAAAAAAGAAAAAAATCATGGATGAACTGTTTGAAAAGAACCGGAGAAAACCCAATGACCCAGAGTTTGTTTATGACCTGGAAGTTGTCTTCCCACAGGATGGACAGATTGAGTCGTGTGGCTGGGATGAGGAAGAGCAAGATGGAGAGATCTGATTTGTCTTTCATTTTCAGAACTGTCAGTGTACATCTTTGAGGGGAGAAGAATAATCTGGTGGTCAGCAACCCTTGGCTGACCAACATAATACAGTAACAAATGACCAAAATGACAGCTGTAACACACAGGGAATAATATCAAACACAGGTTAAAGGGGACATGAACAGGACGTTGTTATCACTTGCAAGTAAACGGCAAATGCTAAACGGCAAACCTTGGAAATATTTTTTGTACTCATTAAGGTGAGGGATCTTGGTGCTAGGGAATGGAAAACATATGCCCTAGAGTTGTGGTGAGTGTACCAGAGCGCCAACCAATTTCAGTCCCAAAATGTCAAAATGATTATCCATAAGTGCAGAATGAGATCCTTTGCAGTTCTGCCAACTCACAGTTCTATTGGGAGACTCATGTTGGTGGCTTTATTTTATAGGCTATTCGCAAGCTCATGTTTTCAAAATTGAAACCTTTGGTTATCCTCAATTTGTGTCATTTTCAGTGTACACCACATGTGGAGATTCTCTTTAGTTGTTGTGGAAACATTGGGGTAGATTTTCATCCTCACTACCTGGGTAGTAAACAGGTGGAGTGGATATAGAACCCGCCCGATTTTCACCAGATTACCACCCAGGCGAAGACAAAAATCTACCCCAATCTTTTGCATTGATTCACTGTGTTTGAAAAGCCGGTTCTCCAAGGTACTCTCCACGGTTCACCACTCCCTGCTCCAGTTCTCAGCTGATGCTTGGGCCTGTTCTCCGTAGCTGCCCACTTCCCAGGTAGGTGTTGATTCCTGAGATGGTGCCCATTCCCTCAGGACAGTAAATGGTACGTTTTAGGTTGGGGTGAAAAGAAGAATTCTATTTTTTTGAAGACTTGTATTGAAAAATATCCTTCCAAAGTGGGGAACGGCAATCCTGAAGCAATGGAGTTCAAATTCCCCGGTTGTCATGAGGATTTATTTGAATAAAAGTTTTTCAAAATATGTTTTTAAAAAAATTGACAAGATTAGGCACTTCTGCCCTTTCTTTAAGGCCAATATGATAAGAGACATAAATCTATCATCAGCAAAGTGATGGAAGGTGTCGTCGACAGTGCTAGCAAGCCACACTTACTCACCAATAACCTGCTCACCGATGCTCAGTTTGGGTTCCGCTAGGACCACTCTGCTCCAGACCTCAATACATCCTTGGTCCAAACATGGACAAAAGAGCTGAATTCCAGAGGTGAGGTGAGAGTGACTGCCCTTGACATCAAGGTAGCATTTGCCTGAGTGTGGCATCGAGGAGCCCAAGTAAAATTGAAGTTGGTCCCTTAGAGGCTGAGACAGGAGAAATTATAATGGGGAATAAGGAAAGGACAGAAAGGTTAAACAAATATTTTGTATCTGTCTTCACAGTAGAAGACACAAAAAACATACCAAAAATGGTGGGGAACCAAGGGTCGAATGAGGGTGAGGAACTTAACGTAATTAATATAAGTAGAGAAAAAATACTAGAGAAACTAATGGGACTAAAAGCCGACAAATCCCCTGAACCTGACGGCCTACATCCTAGGGTTCTAAGAGGTGGCTGAAGAGATGGTGGATGCATTGGTTTTAATCTTCCAAAATTCCCTAGATTCTAGAACGGTCCCAGTGGATTGGAAGGTCGCAAATGTAACACCGCTATTCAAGAAAGGAGGGAGAGAGAAAACGGAACTACAGGTCAGTTAGCCTGACATCAGGCGTTGGGAAAATGCTGGAATCCATTGTTAAAGAAGTGGTAGCAGGGCACTTAGAAAATCATAACATGATTAGGCAGAGTCAACATGGTTTTATGAAAGGGAAATCGTGTTTGACAAATTTATTAGAGGTTTTTTGAGGATGTAACTAGCAGGGGTAGATAAAGGGGAACCAGTGGATGTAGTATATTTGGATTTCCAAATGGCATTTGATAAAGTGCCATATAAAAGGTTATTACACAAGATTAGAGCTCATGGGGTTGGGGGTGATATAGTAGCATGGATAGAGGATTGGTTAACAGACAGAAAACAGAGAGTAGGGATAAATGGATCTTTTTCAGGTTGGCAGGCTGTAACTAGTGGGGTCCCGCAAGGATCAGTGTTGTGGCCTCAGCTATTTACGATCTATATTAATGACCTAGATGAAGGGACCGAGTGTAATGTATCCAAGTTTGCTGACGATGCAAAGCTAGGTGGGACAGTAAGCTGTGAGGAGAACACACAGAGTCTGCAAAGGGATATAGATAAAGTGAGTGGGCAGTAAGGTGGCAGATGGAGTATAATGTAGGGAAATGTGAGGTTATTCACTTTGGTAGGAAGAATAGAAAAACAGAATATTTTTTAAATGGTGAGAAACTTTCAAATGTTGGTGTTCAGAGAGATTTGGGTGTCCTCGTGCAAGAAACACAGAAAGCTAGCATGCAGGTACAGCAAGCAATAAGGAAGGCAAATGGCATGTTGGCCTTTATTGCAAGGGGGTTGGAGTACAAGAGTAAGGAAGTCTTGCTACAATTGTACAGGGCCTTGGTGAGACCAAACCTCGAGTACTGTGCAGTTTTGGTCTCCTTATCTAAGGAAGCATATACTTGCCTTGGAGGCGGTGCAACGAAGGTTCACTAGATTGATTCCTGGGATGAGAGGGCTGTCCTATGATGAGAGATTGTGTAGAATGGGCCTATCCTCTCTGGAGTTCAGAAGAATGAGAGGTGATCTCATTGAAACATACAAGATTCTGAAGGGGATTGACAGGGTAGGTGCTGAGAGATTGTTTCCCCTGGCTGGAGTGTCTAGAACTAGGGGGCATAGTCTCAGAATAAGGGTTAGGCCATTTAAGACTGCGATGAGGAAGAATTTCTTCACTCAGAGGGTTGTGTATCTTTGGAATTCTCTGCCCGAGAGGGCTGTGAATGCTGAGTCTTTGAGTATATTCAAGGCTGAGACAGATAGATTTTTGGACTCTAGGGGAATCAAGGGATATGGAGATCGGGCGGGAAAGGGGAGTTGAGGTCGATGATCAGCCATGATCTTATTGAATGGTGGAGCAGGCTCGAGGGGCCGTATGGCCTACTCCTGCTCATATTTCGTATGTTCTTATGTTAAGGAGCCCTAGTAAAATTGAAGTCAATGGGAATCAGGGGGGAAACTCTCCACTGGTTAGAGTCATACCTAGCATAAAGGAAGATGGTTGTGGTTGTTGGAGGTCAATCATCTCAGCCCCAGGACATGGCTGCAAGAGTTCTTCAGGGCAGTGTCCTAGGCCCAACCATCTTCAGCTGCTTCATCAATGACCGTCCCTCCATCATAAGGTCAGACATGGGGATGTTCGCTGATGATTGCACAGTGTTTAGTTCCATTCGCAACTCCTCAGATAATGAAGCAGTCTATGCCCGCATGCAGCAAGACCTGGACGACATTCAGGCTTGGGCTGATAAGTGGTAAGTAACATTTGCGCCACACAAGTGCTTGACAATGACTCTCCAACAAGCGAGAGTCTAACCATCGCCCCTTGCCATTCAACGGCATTACCATTGGCAAATCACCCACCATCAACAACCTGGGGGTCACCATTGACCAGAAACTTAACTGGACCAGCCACATAAATACTGTGGCCACAAGAGCGGGTCAGAGGCTGGATATTCTGGGGCGAGTGTCTCACCTCCCGACTCCCCAAAGCTTTTCCTCCATCTACAAGGCACATGTCAGGAATGTGATGGAATACTCTCCACTTGCCTGGATGAGTGCAGCTCCAACAACACTCAAGAAGCTTGACATCAGCCAGGACAAAGCAGCCCGCTTGATTGGCACCCCATCCACCACCTTAAACACTCACTCCCTCCACCACAGGCGCACCGTGGCTACAGTGTGTACCATCTACAAGATGCATTGCAGCAACTCGCCAAGGTTTCTTGAACAGCACCTCCCAAACCCATGACTTCTACCACCTAGAAGGACAAGGGCAGCAGGTGCATGGGAACAGCATCACCTGCAAATTCCCCTCCAAGTTACACACCATCCTGACTTGGAAATATATCACCGTTCCTTCATTGTCGCTGGGTCAAAATCCTGGAACTCCCTCCCTAACAGCCCTATGAGTGTACCTTCAGCACACGGACTGCAGCGGTTCAAGGCGGCGGCTCACCACCACCTTCTCAAGGGCAATTAGGGATGGGCAATAAATGTCGGCCTTGCCAGCGACGCCCACATCCCAGGAACTAATAAAAAATAAATTCTTTACTCAAAAGGTGATAATGTTTTTGAATAAACACAAAGGAGTTTTAAGCTGGGCTGGGTGAGGGGGAATAGTAGATGACCAAGCTTCAATGGGCTGAATGGCCTTTGTCATCCTTGACTTTTTCATGTGTTCTGCCCTGCATTCCCCAACTTGGCTCTATTCTCCCAATGGTCCCTGATTCAGTTCCACTTTCCCCTGCACACACAGTAACAGGAGGGGGCCATTCAGTCCCTCGAGTCTGTTCCGCCATTCAATTAGATCATGGCTGATCTGTACCTCAACTCCATTTACCTGCCTTTAATCCATATCCCTTGATACCCTTACCTAATAGAAAATATGGCGATCTCAGTCTTGAAAATTTCAATTAACCCAGCATCCCCAGCCTGTTGTAGGAGAGAATTTGAGATTTCCACTACCCTTTGTGTTTAAAAAGGTGTTTCCTGTTTACACTCCAAAATGGCCTAGCTAATTGTGCCCTTGTTATGGATTCCCCCACCAGAGGAAATACCTTCTCTAATCCTTTTATCATTTTAAACACCTTAATTAAATCACCCCTCAACCTCCTAAACTCAAGGGGTACAAGTCAAGTTTATGCAACCTGTCCTCATAATTTAACCCTTTAAGCCCTGTTTTAATTCTGGCGAATCTGCGCTGTACTCCCTCCAAGGCCAATATATACTTCCTGAGGTGCAGTGCCAAAAACTGTATGGAATGCAATATTCCAGATGGGGTCTGAACAAGGCTCTGTACAACTGAAGCATCACTTCTTCCCCTTTGTATTCCAATCCCTTGAGATAAAGGTCAACATTCCATTAGCCTCATTGATTACTTTCTGTACCTGTGCACTAGCATTTAATGATTTGTGTACCTGAATACCCAAATCCCTTCTCTACTCCACAGTTCCTAGTCTCTCGCCAGTAAGAAAATATTCCAATTTGACTTTCTTGTATCCTCACTTCCCCAGATTGAACTCCATCTTCCACAGTTTTGCCCATACATTTGAACGGTATGTCCCTTTGTAACTTCCTGCTCTACACAACTTACTGTGGTTCCTAACTTAGTGTCATCTGCTAACTTGGATATACACCTCGCTATTCCTTTATCCAAGTCATTGATATATATAGTGAAAAGCTGAGGCTCCAGCACAGATCCCCAGGGAACACCACTTCTCAAATCCTGTCAGAGTACAGTCCCTTTATCTCCGTCTCGTATCTCCCAATTAGTTACCAACCCATGTCACAAGGTTATCTCCAAATTTTTTTGCTCATTATCTCGTGCGGAACCTTATCAAGTGCTTCTGGAAGTCCATATAGATAACATCCATAGACACCATGTTAGTGACCTCTCAACAAATTCAGCAAAATTAGTCAGATATGACCTACTCTTCACAAATCTGTGCTGACTTTCTTTGGTCAGCTCATACTTGTTCGAATGCTCAGTCACTCTGCCCCTGATGATAAATTCCAATAACTTCCCACAACTGATGTTAAATTGACAGGTCTGTAGTTTCCTGGTTTCTCCCTCCCTCCTGTCTTAAATAATGGAGTGACATATACAATTTTCCAATCCAATGGCACAATTCTGAATATAGATACCTCTGGAAAATGTTGACTAATGCATCTGTAATGTACCCACCTGTTTTTTTAAATACAATATAGTGGAAACCATCAGCTACTGGAGACTTGTCAATCTTAAGTCCCATTATTTTCTCCATTACCATTTTGTAAACTTATATTAAATTCAATAAGTTCCTCCCCATGGCTTATTTTTAGGTTCCCTTGTACCGCTGGTTTTTAGTCCTCTTCCTTTACTGTGAAAAGGAATAGAGTATTAATTTAACAAGTCTGTCATTTCCTTATTAGCCATTATTGTATCACCTGTATCTGCCTTTAATGGGCCCACATTTCCCCCTTACCACTCTTTTTCTCAATATATTTATAAAAACTTGCAGAGGGAGTCTGAGAAGTTATGTTCTAGATTGAAGAGGATAGTAATATCAGGTGTACTCCCACTGCCTCTTGCTGAACCAGTTAGGTTGAAACCTATTGGATGTCAAGACTTATCTAGAAAGATGGTGTGGAAGGGTTCAAATTCCAACATTGAGACAAGGTGGACTTAATTTAAACTGGACTGGTACCAATCTCTCTTCAAAAGGTAAATAAGGGAGTGGGGGAGGAATTAAATTAACAAAAAGATTAAATATGGAAAACAACATTTGAAGGACAGGCTGAAGTGTTTTATACAAAGGCAAGGACCAGAAGGAACCAAGTACCAGAGTTAAAAATATGTGCAAATATTGATATTACTGTATTGGCATTTTGGAAACATGGCTGGTAGCAGAAGATGACCACGAGCTGGAGCTTGGACATGTTTTGTAAGGATAGGGAGAGCAGAGGAATATTATTGATAAGGAATGATATTGCAGCTGTAGAGTGATACTCAAGATAGCAGCAGAATGAAATAAGTTTGTAATATGGATAGAAGTGAGTAACATGGATAGAACTAGGCAGACTGCAGAAATTCATAAGTACGTGGAGGATTTCAACGTCAGAGGATGAATGGATCAGGAACAACCCGAAGGGAAGGGCGAAAATACAAATTCCAAGGTAGTCGGGGATTACTTCCGCCGTCATGTGAAGTAATCTACTACAACAGACTTGGCTTTGGTGTTTAGAAATCCAACTTACTTGTTAGTAACCTGAAAACTGATGAGCATCCTGGGATCTGGTGACCATTGCATTGTTAAATGTGATATCAAAACTAAGAGCAAAAACGTGGTGGGACAGGACTTTGGAAAAGCAGATTCAATGACCATAGACATCTTCAAGAATTATCTGGTGAAAGTAACAATCACAAAACTTCCTGAAGATAACTACATAATAACTGTTGAAGAAAAAAACTAATGATGTTATCTATAAATTGAGATGTTTGCATTTTGTTTATATTAAAAAAAAATAAGTCTCTCCAGTGTAACTCATTTACAGAAATACATGGCAATACAACTGCTTGGGTGGGGCCTTTTCCCGTGAGTTCTCCTGAAATCAAAACCAGGTCAACGAAGTCTTCCTAGGCAAATAGTCTGCCTTTTGTTTGAAGTAATCCTTCTGCAGTCTGCAAGACTTGGTATCCTGGCCAGCAGATTGCGTCTCTTCCACCCAGTCACTTGGAAAGCAGCCCATTTTGCCAGGAGAGTCATGTGCAGAGGGGAGAAGACAAAATGTTTACAAAACCCTAAACTACGTGTCTTTTTGTTGAGTGAGGCCTTGAAATGACTCTACATTGCCATTTTGAAAAAGATTTTTTTCCACTTTAAAACAAATGTATTAGTGCCTTCATTAAAATAGTGGACAGAAGAATTTTACGCAGTGCCATTGAGCATTTGTCTGCCAATATCAGTAACTTCAAGGTCCATGGAAATAAACAAAAAGTTACACTTTGTTGGATATTTAAGCCCTGAATTTCCATGCATTGAGTTGTGCAGCAGTTTTTTAAAAATTGTTTATGGGACGTGGGCGGTGCTGACAAGGCCGATGAAGGATCGGCGATATACTGCTAAGTCAGTATGGTGTGCGACTGGGAAGGTAACTTGGAGGTGGTGGTATTCCCATGCGCCTGCTGCCCTCGTCCTTCTAGGTGGTGGTATTCCCATGCGCCTGCTGCCCTCGTCCTTCTAGGTGGAAGAGGTCGTGGGTTTGGGAGGTGCTGCCGAAGAAGCCTTGGCGAGTTGCACCAATTATGAGAATCATAGAGCACACTAGGCCATTCGGCCCATTGTGCCTGTAGCAGCTGAGAGCGCTACCAATTAATCACACTCCCCATCTCTTTCCTCCTCATAGCCCTGCATTTTTCTTTGAGATCCAATTCCCTTTTGAAAGTTATTAAATTTGCTTCCACCACCCTTTCAGGCACTGCATTCCAGATCATAACTCGGTGTAAAAAATCTCATCTGCCCCATTTTTGTTTTGCTAATTATCTTAAATCTGTGTCCTCTGGTGACCGACCCTTCTGCCAGTGGAAACAGTTTCTCCCGAGTTACTCTATCAAAACCCCTCAATTTTGAACACCCATTAAATTTCTCGAGTGTCGTCACATAACTGAAACCCCTCATCCCTGGTACCATGGAAGAAGTCTCTTAAAAAATGTCTGATATGGTGGGAGGTGTTAGAGTGCCAACTCTCACCTCCAGAATAGCAGGCTAGTGCTGCAAGTAGTTCCATGACCTAACCAGGGCAGGCAAGGTAACACATGGCCATTCTTTACCTTGGTACCCTGGGCATTTGTGCACGTCACCCTCTAAAATGAACTGTATAAATAACCGGTGTTGTAATTTTGATGTAATTCAGTGCCCTCTCTTGCTGCTGCCTTGCTGTGATGTCAGAGTGGTTGAATTCTCTAGCTCTCCTGTAAAGTACGTTGATCACCCGTGTACCTATGAAAGGGGAGTGGGACTAATTGGCTAGCTCTTTCAAAGAACTGGCAAACACGATGGGACGTACGGCCTCCTCCGGTGCTGTTTGTATGATTCTATGTGAACGCAGGCCTGATAAAGGTTGAGTGTGATTGTCACCTTCATAGCCACAGAGAGCAGTGCAGGCAAAAGGAAAAAAGAAAATTTTAAAAGAAATCACCAAGAACAATGCAGGAATGAGACTCCACAGTTTCAGTTGTTCCCCCTCAGACAGGAGAGGTTAATTGGCATTGCAGGAACATAAATCTCATTAAAAGGGTCCTTACGCTTTTAAGCAACATTCTGCGACGAGTTTAATTTGTTTTTATGGCACAAATTTGCAACAATTTCTTGAAACTTATGAAGTGGTTGAGGGAGAGCTGCCATTTTTGCAAGGCTAATGGTGGAGTAGCAGAATTTGTCCAACAATTTGTGGCGATTCGCAATTCATGGGGTATCTCTTCCTGGTCACAAACTGCTGGATGATTTACACACCAATAGCGGCGAGCACATTAAACTCGCTGGTATTTTGCCAGCAAATTCTGGCCCATTGGCTTCCAGGAATCATTGGCAGAAGAAATGTGTGGAAGTAGGAAATTGAGTCTGTGACCAAGGGATGGAGCTGTGCAGCACCTGAAACCCATCTAATGACTGGCAAAGTGGACATGATGCTGTATGGAGGTGGATGAGAAGAGTGGTCTTATTTGGCACTATAATAAGCCTCTCCCCCCAGAGGATAGAAGTCCAACATGGCTGGCAGGATGCATCAGCCAGGCTCAGTGGTCAGAAGACCTGGGAACAGGTTTGAGGGCAGGGAGCAGCAGATAGTCTAGGTCCTTATTTCCCCAAATAACTGACAAAAGCATCTTCCAGTTTCTCTGTCAATTATTTTACCCACAGTATGTTACATATAACCAAAGGAAGACAATCTGCTTGGTGTTTTGTTCAAGTTTATTGTGACATTTTAGTGAACAAGAATGTACATGTAATGACACTGTTATACGAACCAGTCGAGCAGGACTGTATGTTTGATTATTGCTGCCTCAACCTCCAGTACACCAATAAATCTGGCTGACCCACAGGCCATCAGACAGAGTACTCTGACAAAGAGAATCCAGCATTACTCCTAAACCTTAGAGAATTCAAACATTGTAACCAGATACAATACTGAAATGTTTGGCCATTCTAAACAGCATCTGAAATGCAAAATTTTAAAACACATGAAAGTAGCACTGTAACAGTCACCAATATTTTGGCAGTATAAAAGCTTCCCAACTCAACACCTAAATGGGTCACCAGTACTCCAATCAGCATGAAAGTACAGAATGTCCAGAGAAAATACACATTCTCTCAAATTCTTCACCCGCTTCAGGTGAACTGCCTGAACATTGACTGGAAACAGCTTCCATAATTGTAGATGTGTCATTTCTCCCCCACCCAACTCCATTTTCCCCTCTTAATCAATATTTAGCCAAAATACAAGGAACATTTTACACTTTATTTTTTCCATTAAATTAGAAGACAAAGGAAAATCTGGGTTAGTATTGGAAGAGTCTGGTGACAGAGGAAATGTAAACAAGTATATGTGCCTTTTTCTTGTTTCACAGTCTCATAACAGGACCTGGCACCAAAGGGAGAGGTTGGCTTTCTAAGGCAACATGTAACACACATACACATGCATTAGGGATAAAATGCTGACCATTTCACACATTAAAAGCTTCGATATAAAACACAGTACTTTGTTATTTGTTTGGGGGGGGGGGGGGGGGGGGGGGGGAAAGACTGTATAAATGGCGGTGCTATTTCTCTATTATCCCATTTTACAAAGCTCATTGAGAGTGCCATCAAAGTATGACACTTTACTTTGAGGCAGATGGCCAACTCTAACAGTGCATCTTCACCTGTTTAAGACTATTCAAGTACAAAAATGGTGAAAACTACAACACACGTATGTTCCCAGTTCGTTAGCACACTAGTTTACAATTCTGTGCCAATCTGAAAATAAACACAGGCAAGAGTCATTGGCTGTGGGAACCTCCTCCGCTCATGACTATGACTCAGGTACTCCTGCGATAGCAAGCAACCTTGTCGGATTCACAGTACATTAACGTGCTGTATCAGAAGTTGCTACAAGAGTTGGCAGCTGTATGTGACTTCATAATATGGCGAGGAACTGATTAAACTAGGTCAAGGAATGCTCTGTTCATAAGGCCCCATTTTGCAACAGGTCCATTTACAAAATGCTTTTTCAGTAGCTATACAATTCGCTAATTAAACAAAAAGGATAGCTTTAGTGTCAAGCTAAAGCATTTCAAGAAACCGTACAGCCCTATACATATGCGACTGCATGTAAAAGCATAAGTTTGTGGAGTCCTACAGAGATGTTACACATGAATTTTTTTTATTGCATTTTACTGTACGTGCATTTGATTTGCGGAGTCATTCCCATTCGTGAGGTACAGATTTGATCACCCAGACTGCAGCCCAAGGGCACACAATCTATTTCTTGCAGGGACAGACCCATGCTACTTAGTGCACATACTTTAAATGCTAGGTGTCTGACACGGCAACACGTTTTTTTTCCTCTCAACAACTAAAATATTTGAGTCAGGATGCCAATCCACATCGCCGACTCCACCGTGGCAGCCACCACCCGTCAATCACCCAAACCTGCGCACTCCTGCTGGTCTCGCTTCTACTGCCCCAAATATTGGAGCGCTCCGCTCATCCAAAGCCCTGCACTGCGGGGTATCCAGCCTGCTTTTGCCCTCTGAATTTCACAGGCCTGCAGGTTTGGAAAGGGCTGTTCTTAGCATTGCTGGCTCGCTGGTTAATAAATCCTAAAATCAGAACACCAAGATCTGTTAGAATTGGCAACTTGAGATATACACAGATTAATGGGAACATGGATTTAAACTCTGCAGACCTCCCCCCACCACAGGCTGCATGTTACGATCTATGCAGGCCCAGAAGGCAAAAGCTTAGAGACCCTGTTGTGCTGGTATGCGCACCCCACCTAACCAAAGAGAATGAATTTAGACAGCACTTTGTAGAGATTCAAACATAGGACCTCTGAATGAGATTCCAGCTCCTCTCAATTACAGGTGCCAGGGCTATGCAATACGATTCAACAACCAATTGACAGGCAAGAATTAACAAACTACACAGCACCTGAGAGATTTAAACGGAATGCAACAGTATGTTGTGAAGAGCCGGCAGGGTTTAACGATGTAATACACCCTATTCTTCTGCTAAACACAACAATCACCCAGTCAGGCAGCATCTTATTTGAAGCGCCTGGCTTCTAAATAACATTAGTTTGTTGAACACATCCAAACAGTCTGCAGGCAATTAGTTCTGAAACAAACAGTGAGCCACAAAGCACTCTCGGGCAGACTCACCACTGCTGGTCACAAAAAAAGTCACCAATTAAAAGCATGTGCGCTGAGCCAAGTCTGAAGCGCTGGCACGGAATTTGAAAGCAAATCTGAAAGTAATAATGACAATTATTTCTGGTTGAGTAGTAGGAGAGGCCACTTTAAAAGGACACGGATGTTTCTGTACTGACCGATATCAGCATTCACTCTGACAATGAGCAGGCTGGGTAGACGAACCGCTGCAACTGATCATCCCAACAACCCTTCAGGAAGCTGGCTAGAGGGATCGGTCCACACACACTAATTTTTTTTGAGGGCTTTCTGCTCTACAACTCAAAGGAAAGGACTACAGTGGGGAAAATACCCATGCTCAATCCAATAACCACACTTCAATTTTAATATACCTTGCGATGAATCTAGTGTGATCAGAAACATTCAGATTACAGTTTTTATGTATTTCAGTTAGAGTCCATGCACAGGCTCACAATATGGAGGGGTTGAGGGTGAAATAACTGAAGCTGTCTGGTACTCGGAGACCTGGTGCCAGGAGTATATGTAGTTTCCTGACAGCGAGTGAAGGGTCAGATCAAATGGGGACAGTGAAATGAAGACATTACGACAGCGCTGTTGCCCATTATAGTATAGTCTAGCCATGTACGCATCAGCACCATTTCAAAACAAGAGCTACATCATAAAAACATTTTACTGATTGAAGGTGTAAGGGGTTAAATAAAGTAATTTAAAACAATACACTGGAGAACAAGTCAGTGGATTAGTTATCCCCAAAGATTATCGGACTAAACAGACTTATTGCTCTTCAGTTATTAAAAAAATCCTATCAAATTCAATGCATATGTAAAGAACTGATATTTTCTTAATTTTCAAACCACCCATTTGCAGATCTCAAAAAACCAGCACTTTGAGAGAAGACAGCATAAATACTGCAGTTCCCTCAAGCCAATTACAGAATGCCACCATCTTCCTCTTTCCCTCGATTATGGCATGCCACCCCTCCTACCCTCCACCAAAAAGTAAATGAGATTATACAAGGGAAACGTAACAATGGAAATGCCAAGTATCAGGACTCAGTCATGTGGGGCTGCACCATTAAAAGACAAGAGCGTGACAAACGGTGGTCTGCCAAGTAGAATCATGGGCCAAGAGTCTCCACACCACAGCCAAGTACAGAGCATAAGCCTCTCAAGCAAAGTAGCAGCAAGTCCATTAACAGATCAGGAGAGAAAAAGGTCATCGAACTGGACTTTAAACCGTTGTACTTTTGAGGATTATTTCTGTTCCGGGTCAAGATGAAGGATACAGGTTTGCAGAACACAACACTGAGGAGATAGCAACTGTTTTATACATACAGTAACCTGGTCCATGGCCAGAAAGCGCAAAACATCAAGGTCCGAAGACCAAGCCAGCAGGTCCTCAGTACTGTGCACTACCTCCACAGTTTAAGAAAAAGCTCCAACCTGCCTCTAGTGACAGAAATTAGGCACAAGCAGCTCACCAATGGAGTTTTCAACCACAATTTTGACACACCCTGCATCTACTTTCAGTATACTATGGATCAGCAGCAACACCGCAAACATTTCCCCCACCCCATATATATTAAACCAGCTGGTAGTATTTAATAGAATTGGTTACAGTTCCTTTATAATCAAACCTTTCCCAATAATAGTGGCTTTTACACCCTTAACCAGTGTTGCAAATACTTTATACCAAGTACTAGAAAGCTACAACTTCATAAAAGGTACATAGGTACAAAATTAACATAATGGGAAATGAGAACAATGCAAGCTTATTACAAGATATAAAAAGGGAAACTACATTAAAAAAATGGCAGAAATAAGGGTACAAAGGTTACAATACTGCATCGTGAACGAAGCACTGAAATCAGCTGCCAACACTGGCTACCATTTTCTCCACACTCCGAATCCCTCTCCACCTCTGCTTCAAGGAGGTGGAACTCTTCAATATTTGCCTGTAACAGATTGTGATAAAGGATAACATTTTAGAAATAGTGTACATCATGAATGTCTACTGGCCAGGAGTGATCTTACAACTAGACCCCATATTTGGTCCCCTCTTAAACCTAGCTTCTGTGGTACTGAAGCTTACAGACTTGGGAGAGGACGGATTAAATTCTGGGTCCATGCTGAAACATAGGAACAGGAGGTGGTCACCAAGCCCCCATCACTGCCAGCTGTGCCTTCAACAGCCTAGGCCCTCTGGAATTCCATCTCCACCTCCCTTGAAGACCCTCCTTAAAATCCACCTCTGTGATAACATTGTGGTCAACCCTCGGAGCTCTGTCTTTCGCTCGGTATCTTATTTTCTTCCTTGCACATCTGTGAATTGCCTTGAGCAGTTTAGAACCAGGATTAGTGCCTTGCCTTTGTTCAGATTTTGTTCTTTTACCGTTGTGGTCTGTTTGTTGGAAGTTCTCCCCCCAAAGGTATTTAAAGCATGATTTTATAAGGGAGGAACCTTGGCTCCACTAGTCCAGGTTTAATGTAGGAACCTTGGCTCCACTAGTCCAGGTTTAATGTAGGAACCTTGGGTCCACTGGTCCAGGTTTAATGTAGGAACCTTGGCTCCACTGGTCCAGGTTTAATGTAGGAACCTTGGCTCCACTGGTCCAGGTTTAATGTAGGAACCTTGGGTCCACTGGTCCAGGTTTAATGTAGGAACCTTGGCTCCACTGGTCCAGGTTTAATGTAGGAACCTTGGCTCCACTGGTCCAGGTTTAATGTAGGAACCTTGGCTCCACTAGTCCAGGTTTAATGTAGGAACCTTGGCTCCACTAGGTCCAGGTTTAATGTAGGAACCTTGGCTCCACTAGTCCAGGTTTAATGTAGGAACCTTGGCTCCACTAGTCCAGGTTTAATGTAGGAACCTTGGCTCCACTAGTCCAGGTTTAATGTAGGAACCTTGGCTCCACTAGTCCAGGTTTAATGTAGGAACCTTGGCTCCACTAGTCCAGGTTTTTTTTTTCTGGCAACCAGACTGAGGTAATATTCTCTCTTGTATAACTCAATTCCAACACAGACTGAGCTCTTGATTTGTGCTCTGATTTAAGTGTATTGCAGGAGGTTCTCAAGACCCTAAATAGTTTCATTTTCAAAACATAAATGTCCAGTCTAAGAAAAATTCCAACTCTCCATCCTTTCCTCCCAGATTTGCTATGCTGCTCACACCCAGCACCTCATCCTTCCTGGGTTTACTATGTGACCCACACCCACTATCCCCTCCCTCCCAGTTTTACTGTGCCATCTGTACCCTACACTCCTCCCAAGTTCTGAACTATGCATTTACTGCCCTTGCCCTCACCCAGGCTTACCGCTCCACGCCCTCACCGCTCCACTGGCATCCACAATCTCTCCACCAGCACCTGCTACACATTCACTGCACCAACTATACCTCCTGGTCAATCACTCTAATTTGGTTAACTTGTAGCTTGTGCGAGTTAACACTCACTCACCAGTTCAGACATGCTGACTGTGCACACTGCTGGTGTCTCCATCTCCTGGTTTCTGCATCTGCATCTGCATCTGAGCCTGCATCTGGGCAATCATCTGCTGCATGCGGCGCAACTGAAAGAGAGAATAGCGTAACAATCTGGCCATCACTTCAACACTGAAAGGCTTGCAGCTTTCAAGATTCACATCTTTCATAAATCAGCAAAGCAGTCTGTCTCACTTTCTAGTGACTATTAAAGAAATGCAGAGAAACAAACATTGTGGAGTTCACAAAGTTGTTAATTCAAACTGGGAGGACTGATCTCGTGCTTATAGCCCTAATGCACGCAGACTTGATCAGGAAACATAATAGATCAACTAAGAAGCTGGCTTTACATAGTCAGGATAGGAATCCCAGCTCACAGCAGAGATTCCTCAGTCACCAGTGCTGCATATTTGGCATGCAATAATGCCAGCCATCTCATGGCCCTTTGCTCCAAGGGCACACCATAAGGCAACAGTGGAGGTGTTTTAAGATAGTCAGTCATGCTATCTTAAGGCTCCAAATGCAGATATCTCACCTCGCAGCTATATAACCTACTATGCGGAAGGTGGGTCTGAAATGGCCTGTATTGCTTTTATAGAAATCAAGCCCCTTCTTGATCAAGGCAGTGGGGAAAAGAGAAATGGATTTCTAAAAAAAAAGGGAAAATGGGGATTTCCTGCATTATTGCAACTCTTACCTCAGCTTCTTTCTCCAGCAGGATCTGGTCCTTATCCTGAGGATGCTCTTCCCCTTTCCTGAGAGAAAGGACAGTGTTAGATAAATACATAGGAACAGGAGGAGGCCATTTAGCCCCTCAAGCCTGTGCCGCCATTCAATGAGATCACGGCTGATCTTCGTCCTAATTCCACATACCCACCATTGCCCCATATCCCTTAATACCTTTGGTCAACAATAAGCTATCAATCTCAGATTTAAAATTAACAATTGATCTAGTATCAATTGCCATTTGTAGAAGAGTTCCAAACTTCTACCACCCTTTGTGTAGAATTGTTTCCGAATTTCACTCCTGAAAAGGTCTGGCTCTAATTTTAAGACTATACCCCCTAGTCCTAGAATCCCCAACCAGCAGAAATAGTTTCTCTCTATTTAACTCCATTTGTTCCCCTTAATATCTTGAAAACTTCGATCAGATCACCTCTTAACCTTCTAAATTCTGAGGAATACAACCCTAATTTATGTAATCGCTCCTCGTAACTTAACCCTTGAAGTCCGGGGTATCATTCTGGTAAACCTACGCTGCACTCCCTCCAAGGCCAATATATCCTTCCTACGGTGTGGTGCCCAGAACTGCTCACAGTACTCCAGGTGTGGTCTAACCAGGACTTTGTACAGCTGCAGCATAACTTCTACCCCCTTGTATTCTTGTCCTCTAGATATAAAGGCTAACATTCCATTAGCCTTTTTAATTATTTTATTTCACCTGTTCATGACATTATAAATGATCTATGTACCTGAACCCCCAAGTCTCTTTGGACATTCACTGGTTTTAGCTTTTCACCATTTAGAAAGTACCCTGTTCCATCCTTTTTAGGTCCAAAGTGGATGACCTCACATTTGCTTACATTAAAATCCATCTGTGATAGTTTTGCCCATTCACTTAATCTATCAATATCCCTTTGTAACTTTATGCTTTCATCTACACTGTCTACAATGCCACCTATCTTGGGGTGACCGGTAAGTTTGGATATTTGACTTTCTATGCCATCATCCAAGTCATTAATAAGTACTGTAAATAGTTGAGGCCCCAACACAGATCCCTGTGGGACACCACTAGTCACATCCTGCCAATTTGAGTACCTGTCCATTATCCCTGCTCTGTCTCCTGCCACTCAGCCAATTTCCTAACCAGGTCAATAATTTGCCCTCAACGCCGTGGGCTTCTACCTTAGATAAGTCTCTTATGAGGGACTTTATCGAAAGCCTTCTGAAAGTCCATATAAATAACATCCATAGACATTCCCCTGTCCACTACTTTAGTCACCTCTTCAAAAAAATTCACAGGTTTGTCAAGCATGACCTACCTTTCACAAATCCATGCTGGCTCTCGGATCAACTGAAAATGTGGGGCGTTCAGTCACCCTATCCTTATAGACTCTAGCAATTTCCTGACAACATGTGTTAGGCTAACTGGTCTAAAATTCCCTGGTTTCCCCCTCTCATCATTCTTAAATAGCAGAGTGACATGCACAATTTTCCAATCTAAAGGACGGTTCCTGAATCTAGAGAATTTTGGAAGATCACAAGCACAGATCTATTCTATACCATGCAACTTACTTCATCTGAATCACTAACCAGCACCTGACAGTTAAAATAAATAATCTGAATTTAACCTGACCCTCAAATCACTAGCAATATGCTGCTTGGAATTAAACAGCTCTCCTATGGCAATTGCAACTTTACTAAACTTGTTCTCACATTGGTCCTTTTAGGCAAATCTTGGGCCTGGTATCACTCTCCAAATTTCATGATTATTTTACTGCCCGCCAGAGTCAGCCTGCCGTTTGATCGCAGGTAGGTAACAAAAACCATCAGCAGAACCACTCAGGAATGTACCACTCGAAACAAACCAGAAGACCTACGCTGGCTTGGAAACCATCCCTGCAGCCAAGTCCAGCATGAGAGTTATCTTTAAAGTTTTATTTGACAAAGCATCTAGAGTTTTCTAAAGGGTAGTATGAAGAAGCCCAATTCAGAGGTTCTCAAAGGGTTAATATTTTGTACGTGTCACGTGACATGTATACAATGTCACAATGACTTGAAGTAAAGCACAGAAAATGGAAAGTAGCTCCTTGTCGGAGGTGATTCAGTCTTCTCTCCTCTCCTAACAATGTAATTAAATCGACTGATCAGAAGTTGGATCATTCTCGTTTCCCCAAATAGTGATTCTCAGAAGAAGGGAGTGCAGTAATTTGCACTAATTCATACTTTAAACGGAAACCACTAAAAACTGGGTTCAGACTCATTTCACTCCAGGCTCCTTAACAGCCAAAAGAGGATATCTTCATTTATCCCATCTTGGCCAAAATCAGACCTAATCTGTCTAAGCTACACTTGAACTTGGGTTTTGGAAAAAGGACAGTGTCAAACCCAATACCTCAAAAGGTGATTTTTAACCAGTGTCTGGAATTTTCACCTATAGTAACAATGGCAGTGTGAATATGGTGCAATCTATTCCCCAACTATTGAGCTTCATGCAGCATCTCAATCTGTAATGGCCACCAGTCACTGAATTGAGAATACAGCTGGATGAAACCAATCTTATTCCAAAGTGTTAAGACCTCTATTGGAATACCGTTCCAACAAGTTCAGCTTAGTTTAATAGCACATTCCACCCAGGCAATAACATCCCCAGCCAACAGTTAGCTATGACAATATGTATGTGTGATTGCCATTAGTATAGAACCAACCCCACTCTGCTGGCATCAGGACAACCTATCCATACAATCGTTCACACTGCTAAAGACTTGGTACTGAAATACCAGGCCCAAAGTTAGTCTAACAATCGTTAGTGACTGGAGATGGTCTTCCTTCAAATCAAGCATCTTCTGTACCTCCAAAGCCATCCGTCAAACGACAAAGGCCATGAATCCTTGGCAAAACATTTCTTTTTTTTAAAAAACAAACAAGTTTAAATTAACAAACAAGAATGTGGGAAAAGGAAAATAAAGCTGCAAACATATAAAAGGAAAGAGGAAAGTAGTAATGAGGATAGGCGAGTTGGAGGGGGGTGGGGAACATGGATCTAATCCTGTCAGTCAGTCAGACTGAGCTTCCCATTTCAGAGCAATAGCGTTAAATGCAGTGCCTCACAAACATTCTTTAATGTCAGATGATTAAGCTGGACAGCTAGTTAAACTCGACAGCTAGTTGATTAAAAAGAAATGCTATAAAGAAAAGCATTTCAAATCTTAACCATCCTTGTTGTGTAGTCCCTCAAATATAACAAATGTCAAGCAAAAACAGAGCAAAAAAAAGGTAGCACAATGATGTTACAGCAGTTACGTTTTCCTGGAACGCCAGGTTAGATGCACGGGGGAAGCACACACTACCTTTCTACTTGCTAATGAGGCGTACATACAGCTCTCAAACACACTGCTTCACTACTTTGTTTGAAGGGCACAGAAACTGTCACAGGCAGTCAGTCTAACAGCAGTATTACCACAGTGCAGTTTGGGTTACTCTGGGGTAAAGGAAATGTTTTCATACAATGGGTTATTAGAACATGGACTGCATTATCACAAGCAGAGTCAATCACAAGATTTCAAAGGGAATCGAACACTTGAAGAAAAACATTGAAGGGTACCACATAGGAGCGAGGAAATGGGGTTTGAGTAATAGCTCTGACGTGGAGCCAACACCAATCCAGGCGCAGGCAAATTTGCATCAAATGGCCTCCTTCTGTGCTTAATTTGCAATGTTATTGCAACCGTGCGTCTCCATTGAAGAAATTTACAAAATTGTACAGTAATGGTTTAATTTTTCCTAATCCACCCAACCACATACATATTGAATGCATTTCAGTTAGAACCCTTAATTTATAATTTTAATCCTTCCTTTTCACTCGATCAGTGTATGTAAAAAGATAGTTTTAACTTAAGTGTTGTGCAAACAGGGAGCAGCTTATGAAAACAAAATCACTCACGTCACAGCCAGTATATTATGCAGCTAGCCCGATAATGGCTCTAACCTGGAGGGGTGGGTCTCAGGAATGCCATCATACTGGGAAATCACCCGAAAGTCTTCAGCCGCCAACGGTCAGAACCCAACTTGGCTTGATGAAGCACCCCACACTACATTGGAGCCAATCAATCTTTCTGCCTATGGCAGCAAGTGCCCAAACACATCAAATACATGCAGCCACCAAGATAGATATGGAAACCAGTGCAGACCTTGCAGCCAAGGATCATGTGGCTTTTGCAGCAGGAGGACATTAAGTAGTAAAGAAGGCAACATGCTGATTTGCCAATTCAAGTGATGTGGAAAATCAAATAGGCTGAAGTGCCATTAATGAATACATGTTGCAAACACCGCAGTGTTCCATCATGTGACTGGCACTACAGCTTGAAAAAGGCCAGGAGCTCATACAAAATATTTTGTACAGTGACCTTATTGGGGTGCAGGAATAATGTGTAGTACAAACAGCACCCAAGTAATTTATAATGCAAGGCTGGAGAGTCAGATGAATGTATAAAAGATTCCAGTTTCCTCTGGCAACCCAATTAGAATGGCGTGCTTTTCTTTTCAAATAACGAACCAATAACTTTCATCCAAACAGCCATCGCAAGAGAGTTGCAACTTCATGGCAATAGCAGCGATCAGCAACAGATGAACAGCTGCTGCAGTTGGCATTCTGGCAGCGACACTGAAATGAATGTTCTACCACCCTTGATGCCAGATTGCACGCGGTCAGTTGCACTGTAGTTACACTTGCTGTCACATCACACTTGCCAGTGTCCCTGGAAACAAAGTGGTACGAGCGTGCTCTGTATCGGCAGTGGGTGCGTGTTTGGACATATTTGGAGCTCAATGGAATCTTAAAATTACTCCTACCAAATCGGCATGGAGACATCACAGCTTAATTAATCCATATACCTTCTTTGCAGGAACTGGGCTGCTCAAGATGGGGGAAAAGGATAAATATTAAAACATTACACAAAAAAAATAAACATTCTAAACCTTCTTAAATTTCAAACATTTATAAAAGGACTGACTACATCTGGCTTCATGGACACCAACAAGGTACAAGATCCAATTCATGTAGCATAGAATCTGATCAGTTTCTTCAGTAATGTGTCCCCCATTGGCTCCCACTTCTGGTACAACTCTGAATACATAATAAAAAGGATAGTAGGAAACAGATCAAAAGGACAGACCCTTCCCAACTCCTCAAGTTTTCACCAATGTGTTGCTGCATACCACACCTTTCCCCGGTGTGTGCCAGACACTAAGCAGCTCCCAGACACAACAAATGGTACAAGTCACTCTGGAATCTCAGTTTCTAAAAAAATTGTCTTTCAGAACACAAGACCATGCATTCCCATTAATGGGCTTGCACATTATTGCTCTGCAGTGCTGTGCTCAGGGCTCAACCCCACTGTCCTATACCTAACCTACCTGTGTGGACACTTGAGATAAGGCGCTAAACATGCCAATAAGAGCCTTTATATGGGAGGGGGGGGGGGTTGGGAAAAAGAGAGGAGGAGGGGGAAGGTACTCCTTTCATCCCTCAAAGCAGTTCATTTTCCTGCAGGGGAGGGACTAATGAGATTTCATGTAGTAGAGCTGAGGTGCTAGTAAAACCACACTGTGCACCTGAAGCACTGCAATGAGACTCAACACGTTTATTTTTCTAAGACTTCCTGATTGTTCGAAGAACCTTCCTTTGTTGCCCGAGCTAAAATGGCTTCAGTGGAGCTACTGCAGGCTGGCAAGCTCATCCAGCTGGTCACTCCTGCGTTGTTCAGTTGCCCTGGCTGAAAGCCGAGTAGGAATGAGCTACCCCCCTCAGACATCTATCTGAAAGAGGAAGGCCAGAAATCATAAAAGGCTATTTTGGGGTGAGTGGTGAACCTTAGATGGAGGTCCTGACGGCCAGGAATTGTTCCAATGTCATACACTAGCTTCTATTTACATCAGGGTCAGTGTTTTGGGATTTTCCTTTTCCGGAAGAGATTTTACAAATAGCTGAATAATTCACACTTTGATGTGCTGCTACTAGCCTGATTGTAGTCATTTTTAGTCATCCATATTGGGGCTGTTAGCGGAGCATTAGCAAGTCGGCACCCAGTTTAAAAATCGAGGCACTGAACTGGTAAGGGAAGAGGCCCTACTCACGTTGCATGGAAGCTAATGTGTTCCATCGGATTCCTCTTCTGGTGCAACAGAGCAATCAGGTGGCTTCAAAGGGCAGCCCACCTGCGAGAGGAGTAGAACCTTATTTTCTAGTAGAAGGTGCGAAGTCTGAGTTCCAAGGCTACTCATCACTGATTAGATGAATTTAGTCCGTTCTGGGCTGGTCCACACATAAGCTGTGACACCAAAGGAGGAGAATGCAATGGCAAGTTTTATCTACATCCCTTTCCATCGAGGTGAATCTGGACAGAGTTAGGTATAGGGGAATTAGATTAATGGGATTCTAGACTAACTGGATCCCCTCTCCCCAGGAACAGGCTTACGCACATCAGCTGCATTCCCTCCCTTCACACACCAGGTACAGGTTGTGGTATGCCAGAAGCTTCTGTTCAAATGGTTCAGAGGGTGAGAAGGTAAAGAGACAGATGACAGATACGTACGAAGGAGACAGAGGGAGAACGTAACCATGTGAAGACAACCTGCCGCCCCGTTTCAGGCGCTCCGAGCGGAAGTTTTCATAGTGAAGATCCTGGGTCACCTCCTGCAGATCCTGCATGTGTGTACTAGACAGTTCAAAGAAAAAAGGGGGGAAATTAGAACAGTTTTTTTTGGAACAAACTGGGTGTTGCAGCTAATCAGTCCCTTCAAACTGAGCAGGACCAAATACAAAAATCAGCAGAAATCCCCATCAGTAAATATTTACCTGTTAAATGCCATGAGGTTTGAAATACTCAAAAGCACCAAAGTACAACCAGTGACCAGAAACTGTAAAACATGCCACCATAACAGCCCCACCGTTGAGTAGTTGAGAATCATACAACCCCACAAGTGGGTTGCTGAGGCCGAACAAATGCACACCTTGAATCCAGAGTGAAGCTTAGATATGGCCCCAGCTGAAAGTTAGCTGCTCGCAGCGAGTAAATGCACCTCGTGGTATTAATCCACAGACTGGAGAAAGACCAGGTCCAATCCCAGACCTATACTGAGTTAGCTGACCTTGGCCAAGACAGTAGTAAAGGTGCAATAACTGGCCTCAGATGCCTGTAGCTCGGAGGGAAAGGAGAAGGAACAAAAAGAAATAGCAGGGTTATTTTTCTGGATTGCTACCCCCACACTTTAATTGGTTTATGGGATGTGGGTGTCGCTGGCAAGGACAGCATTTATTGCCCATCCCTAATTGCCCTCGAGAAGGTGATGGTGAGCCACCTTCTTGAACCACTGCAGTCCATGTGGTGAAGGTACTCCCACAGTGCTGTTAGGTAGGGAGTTCCAGGATTTTGACCCAGCGACGATGAAGGATCGGCGATTTACTTCTAAGTCAGAATGATGTGTGACTTGGAGGGGAACTTGGAGGTGATGGTGTTCCCATGCGCCTGCTGCCCTTGTCCTTCTAGGTGGAAGAGGTCGCGGGTTTGGGAGGCGCAGCCGAAGAAGCCTTGGCGAGTTGCTGCAGTGCATCTTTTAGATGGTACACACTGCAGGAACGGTACGTCGACGGTGGAAGGAGTGAATGTTTAAGGTGGTGGATGGGGTGAATATCAAGCAGGCTGCTTTGTCCTGGATGGTGTCGAGGTTCTTGAGTGTTGTTGGAGCTGCACTCATCCAGGCAAGTGGAGAGTATGCCATCACATTCCTGACTTGTGCCTTGTAGATGGTGGAAAGGCTTTGGGGAGTCAGGAGGTGAGACACTCGCGCAGAATACCTAGCCTCTGACCTGCTCTTGTTGCCACAGTATTTATGTGGCTGGTCCAGTTAAGTTTCTGGTCAATGGTGACCCCCCAGAATGTTGATGGTGGGGGATTCGGCGATGGTAATGCCATTGAATGTCAAGGGGGAGGTGGTTAGACTCTCGCTTGTTGGAGATAATCATTGCCTGGCACTTCTGTGGCACGAATGCTACCTGCCACTTATCAGCCCAAGCCTCTGTGGCATGGAGTGCTTCATTATCTGAGGAGTTGTGAATGGCACTGAACACTGCAGTCATCAGCGAACATCCCCATTTCTGACTTTACGTTGGAGGGAAGGTCATTGATGAAGCAGCTGAAGATGGCTGGGCCTAGGACACTGCCCTGAGGAACGCCTGCAGCGATGTCCTGGGGCGGTGATGATTGACCTTCAACCACCACAACTATCTTCCTTTGTGCTAGGTATGACTCCAGCCAGTGGAGAGTCCCCCCCCCCCCCGACCCTCGCTTCCCATTGACTTCAGTTTTACTAGGGCTCCTTCACGCCACACTCGGTCAAATGCTGCCTTGATGTCAAGGGTAGTCACTCTCACCTCTGGAATTCAGCTCCTTTGTCCATATTTAGACCAAGGCTGTAATGAGGTCGGGAGCAGAGTGGTCCTGGCGGAACCCAAACTGGGCATCAGTGAGCAGGTTATTGGTGATTAAGTGCCGCTTGATAGCACTGTCAACGACTCCCTCCATCACTTTGCTGATGATTGAGAGTAGACTGATGGGGCGGTAATTGGCCAGGTTGGATTTGTCCTGCTTTTTGTGGATAGGACATACCTGGGCAGTTTTCCATTGTTGGATAGATGCCAGCATTGTTTCTGTACTGGAACAGCTTGGCTAGAGGCGCAGCCAGTTCTGGAGCACAAGCCTTCAGCATGATAGCCGGGATGTTGTCGGGCCCATAGCCTTTGCTGTATCCAGTGCGCTCAGCCATGTCTTGATATCACTCGGAGTGAATCGAATTGGCTGAAGACTGGCTTCTGTGATGGTGGGGAGCTCAGGAGTAGGCAGATATGGATCATCCACTCTGCACTTATGGCTGAAGTTGGTTGCAAACACTTCAGCCTTGTCTTTTGCACTCACGTGCTGGACTCCACCATAATTGAGGATGGGGATATTCATGGAGCCTCCTCCTCCCGTTAGTTGTTTAATGGTCCACCACCACTCACGACTGGATGAGGCAGGACTGCAGAGCTTTGATCTGATCCGTTGACTGTGGGATCGCTTAGCCTTGTCTATAGCATGCTGCTTCTGCTTTTTAGCATGCATGTAGTCCTGTGTTGCAGCTTCCCCAGGTTGGCACCTCATTTTTAGGTACGCCTGGTGCTGCTCCTGGCATGCTCTTCTACACTTCCACTGGAAAAAACATGTGAATGTTGAGCAACAACAGGAATGGACTTGGCTACAGGTCCACGGGTTAATTAGCCCACCAATACCTGAAGAATTAGACAAGGCACTGGTGGACTGCAGGGATTAGCAAAACTGCCTCCCAGCATGAATCACTGCCTCCAAGAAAGGCGAGGCAAGAGGAGAAAACTGCGAGAAAAACCCCACAATTTTTCTTCATATACACACGGCTGTTTTCACACAAACATTCCAAACCATTGAAGGACCTTATCCCAGAGAATTGTTCTGAAGTATTTGCTGAACACATTTAAAACGTTGGCAGTACACAGCAGTCAGTTCATGTTTTAAAACCTGCCCGAATACTGCACTGGGGGTGCAAGGATCAACACATTACTGGGACATGTACAGACAGGGCACTTACATTAACATGGTTCTCAGCTTCAGGAAGTCATTGTGCTCTGGATTCTCCACTTCCACTACTCCCCATGGATACAGACGGCCTCGGACTTTTTTACCTTTTGCCTCAATCAACTGATTCGATCCAACGACAGCAAAAGGGATACTGGCCTGAATTCACGAGAGAGAACACTTCAGTGAAACATCACAGCTGTTCTCAGTGACTGACGATCTAAAAAAACAACCTCCCCGTGGCTTCCGCTGCCAAGGCCTAGATGCAAGTTTGACCAAAAGCCTTGCACACAGTTGTGTGGCGTGTAACGAGAAAACAGATGCATAATCAATCCTAAAGACCAGGTACAACCTCAGGCATCTGTTCCTGGAGATACGATATGTACAAGCCTGCGGGATTATTTACTCTCAGGCTAACCAAACATGCCAATCTCATACAATGGGTACCTAAGCAAATTTTCACATGTATTACATTATTGCATCTTATATATGCTTATTTTCCTCTCCTTTCACTTCAGAGATGGGTTAAATCTCCCAAATCTGGAGACAGTGTGCTAACCTCCTGAACCTCAGTTCCCAGAAGGTAAATAAAGCTGATATTTCTCTCCATTTACTTTTCATATATCAATGTCAATAAATGGGCATGGATTACCCATCACCAAGGCCACTCATTTAGTTTCCATGGAAATATGGATGGAATTGAATCCACAAAACAGCAAAATTCTCAGAAATCCTACAGGAAAATAAGTGTAATCTGACTTATTAACTCACTGTAAATCAATGGCCCTGCCTAGGACTGGACACAGACACTTGCCTTAATGATTGAAGAACCATTCTTCTCTGAATGTCTACACAAGCACATTTACAGAAATACACAAGAATTGATTTGTACACCTGCCTTATAAATAGAGTCCAAAAGAGCTTTGATTGTCCTAAGACAGCTCAAATGCATTGAGGTTCCACTTTATCTAGTGGTTGTCAACCTATTGGCCAAAGGCTAGGATCTACAGATTGCAACCCATCTGGTCTAGTGGAGAGTATTAGTTACTGATGGGCTGCCTGATGTTAACTGGCCAAATGAACTAACAGTTAAGGCGTTACCTAAACGTTGTACCTAAAGTAGGTAGTTTAAGAACATAAGAAATAGGAGCAGGAGTAGACCAATCGGCCCCTCGAGCCTGCTCCGCCATTCAATGAGATCATGGCTGATCTGATCCAACCTCAACTCTAAAGAACACAAGAAGCAGGAGCAGGACCAGGCCACTCGGCCCCTGGGCCCGCTCCGCCACCCACAGGGCCTTGACCGATCCGAATTCAAACTCATGTCCAATTTCCAGCCCGCTCCCCGTAACCCCTGATTCCCTTTACTTCTAGGAAACGGTCTATTTCTGTTTTAAATTTATTTAATGAAGTAGCTTCCACAGCTTCCTGGGGTAGCAAATTCCACAGACCCACTACCCTCTGAGTGAAAAAGTTTCTCCTCATCTCAGTTTTGAAAGAGGAGCCCCTTATTCTAAGATTATCTCCCCTAGTTCTAGTTTCACCCATCATTGGGAACATCCTCACCGCGTCCACCCGATCAAGCCCCTTCACAATCTTATATGTTTCAATAAGATCGCCTCTCATTCTTCTGAACTCCAATGAGTAGAGTCCCAATCTACTCAACCTCTCCTCGTATGTCCACCCCCTCATCCCCGGAATTAACCGAGTGAACCTTCTTTGTACGGCCTCGAGAGCAAGTATGTCTTTTCTTAAGTATGGACACCAAAACTGTATGCAGTATGGTTTTCTTCATTCCCCAGTTGAAAGCTTATTGTATTGTATGTGGAGGCTGAGCTACATTTGAAGAATGAGGAACATCATACCTGAAATACACCAGTGGCAACAAACCCCGACAGAAGAAAATCACACTTAGCAGTACATTCAAATGTTGGACCAATTCACTTAGTCTGTGATATTCAATGCATCTCAAATTGCCCCCACTAATCAGTGACAGACCTGTAACCACCAGTACTTCACCCAACTATCCTCTAGCTCAAAATGACCAGTCTAGGCACATCCCAAATTTAGAAGGAAAAAAAAAAAACTGTAAATTGCCACAGTTCAAGTGGACATACTACAATCATTTCACAAATTCTACCATTATGTTTTGTTGAAATACTGGTGACAACAATGCATACTTATGGCAGACAACATACTGTAAGAACACAGGAATTGCGAGATGAAAAAAGACCAAGGTCCATCTAGTTCGCCCTCTACCATCCGTAGTTACATGACATAATGGAATTGTTAATCACAGCAAATCAAACTATTAGTCTACAACAGACCCAGACATGAGGCAAGGAAAACACCAGTGGTGGAGAGCTTTGGGAACCACAGGTCCAAAGTCACCTTATTCATCCCAAACGTGCTACACTTTAGCATGTCATGTCTCAAATTACTCATATACTGTATTCCAAAATACTTTCTGAAAGAAATCTCTCATTTGCATTTGAATCAATTTTATCAGCTTCCACCGTCCTGAGGGAGCCCGTTCCATGGGCTCACTCACTGAAATACTGTTTCCGCAGATTCATTCTGAATTGACCCCCCTTCAAGCGCAGACCGTGTCCTCTGGTTCCACTGTCTGGACACGGTGAAACAGCTGGTCATGGTCTACATTATCCAGTCCCTTTAGAATCCTAAAAACAGCAATCATATCGCCCATCAACCTTCTCTTTCCCAGTGAGAACATGGCCAATTTACATCATCGCTCCTCATAATCCAACCCCTCAAATCATTCTGGTTGCTCTCTTCTGTATCCTTTCAATAGCTGCAATATCCTTTCTGCACTGCGGTGACCAGGACTATACACAGTATGGCATGTGTGGTCACACCAATGATTTATGATATCGCAGCACTATGCAGAAAACAGAGCAGGGAAACTTTAGGCCTTAATATTGAGGTCAATGGGAGCAAAAAGTTGGCTGTGGTATTGTGGCCGCTGCTGGCCCGCAGTGAGCCCCCTGGAAAGTCCCCCGGACCCCAGTTTGAGAACCACTGATCTGGTAGTATTATATCCAGAACTCAGGGCCATGCAACTACAAAGGACAGATCCTCCACTGATCTTGTGGGAATTCTCTCAGTAAGTAACTCGGACCTCGGAACTGCTGGACCACTCTACAGGGTCAACAACCTCCCCTCCTTTTGGGAGCTCAAAGTAGTAGGAGAAAAGTCTGGCGTCTTACTTGTCTAAACAAATCTTTTCTACACTTTCAGTAACCTCAACGCTGAAGTGGAGCTCTCGAGTCCCTTCAGGAAGCAACATTTCAAGGCCTCGTTAAGGATGTTATCCGACCTTCAAAGTGATCTTTGACCATTCACAATGAAGTCTAGAGACTCCGATGCTGGTTGTTCGAGGATATTCGAAGCCGGGGGGGTGGGGTGGGGAGAATGGGAAGAGCATAAGCACCAGTCTTGGTTTTAGTCACTGCAAAGGACCTACAGCAGGACACACAAGTCTCAATTCCAGCTTTGGCCTCAGGGGTTCCCAATTAGCAATATCACCAGACGGCACAGGTCTCAAACAATGAGCTTAAGGCAAAACTAAACATGTGCCAAAGTCAGAAGACATTGCCTGTGACTGCAAAAACTTAACCAACTAGAACTGCTCAAATTTTTCCTGGACTCTGAAAAATTATAAAGTAGTTGGACTGCATTTGCATTTTCTGACTCGATCAAATTAGAGCGCGACTCCCTGGATTCTGTTTTGCTCCAGAGTCTAATCTGGTCTTGACTCTGAATTTACACAACTTCAGCACCAATGCAAAGCAACACTATCTGGCATCAGTATAATGTAATGCAGCCTTAAATAGTGGACAGAAGATTAACTTCTTTTCTATCATAAAACTGCTTACAATGGCAGGAGTAAACAAACTTCAAAGAAACAACAAGAGGTTATGTGCAGCAAGGCAATATAAAAACAAATTCTCAAGGCGTCATTGGGTGATGCCAAGCTCGAAAGGGATAGTGCCCTGGTACTACTTTTCCAGTTGGACAGCAGCCCACTTATTTTCAAGTGGAAGCGGAACAAATGAGGATGTCGAAGTTTCCAAAACATACCCAATGCAAGAACAATAAGAGACCCTCCAGTTACCCAATCACAACTAGTTTCGTTCTTAATTTCTGCTGTTAAGTACCTTAAGGACTCGAGTTTGCTCCTTGAAATCTTCATCCTCATCAGACTCCGCATCTGGCAAGTGGTAAATCCTAATCCCGTGCTCCTCAATCTCATCAAGGATCTTAAAAAGAAATGATAAACATGGTGAAGTAACCAGAAACCAGACTATAAATCAATTGAGTCACTGCCTCATACTGGCTAAAGAAGTCAAATTCAATTTTTATTACATGGGATTGAGATTAAAAAAAATTATTTTGGGATCACATTATTTAATTCCATCCACTTATAGTTAGGATCAATGGGTAATGGCAACCGAATACATCAATTGCCATTACGACCGATGTTTTGATGATGCTATTCCACAATTCCTTCAAAACATTGCTCATTAGTAATGCCATCTACAGATTATACACACATGCACGCACAAGAGAGGAAATGCTGTAAACATAAGGACTGGACTTTAAATTGGAGCTGAAGGAACTGTAGTTCCACTCCCCACAGATTTATTTCGACAAAACAACTTATTCCGAGGACAGCTTCAAGCATGGGGTCTGATCATTTAGTCAGTTCCACAGCAGAATGATGGAATAATTGGAAGTGAAATGTTAATAGTTTTTCTCCTTATCTTACTTAATAGCTTGCATTCATAAAGCGCCTTTAATGCAGAAAAATGTCGTATGGTGCGTCACCGGAGAAGGGACGGGTATCGAGCCTTGGTTGGGAGGGTTACGAACGGTGCCTTGGTCAAAGAGGTTATTTGTTAAGATCTTTAAAGATGGGGAGTGAGGAGGAGGGATTTGGGGACAGAGTTCTGAAGAGTAAGGCCGAGGAGACAGAAGATTCTGCCACAAGCACAGACAAGTTGGGCCAAAGACCTGGTTTGTATATTCTATGCAAAAGCAGAGCAACTAGACAGGGCGATATGCAAGAGGCCACAGTTAGAGGACCAGAGGACATGAGGGGGAGATTTCAAAAAGATAGGGTGGGGTGAGGTTGTGGAAGGATCTGTAGTCAATCTGAAATTTAATCCATTGGGGATGGGGAGCAGTGTAGGTCAGCGAGGATGAGCATGTAGGGATAGTGGGGGACAGGATGAAAGTGGCAGAATTTTTGACAATTTGGAATTTATGGAGCGTACAGGTTGGGAAGGCACTGGTGAAGTCAGGTCTAGAGTTGCCAAAGTCATGAATAAAAGTTTCTGTAGCAGTGGAAGTATGGTAGGGGCAGAGGTGGAAGCAAGCGGTCCTGATAGCAAATAGAATATGGGATTTGAAGCTCCACTCCGCTCTGGGTTAAAGAGTACTGAGATTGGGAGCAGATAGTTTAACCCGAGTGAGCAAACAAGGGGATGGAGTTGAAGGCAAGAGTGCAGAGTTTTTTTTTTGCAGGGGCTGAAAGTAATGGTTTCCTACCCAATATTCCATTGTAGGAAATTTTGGCTAATCTATAAATTAATGTTAAACAGGCACTGATGGCATGGCATTACATAGAATTTGCAGCACAGAAACAGGCCATTTAGCCCAAACGGTCTATGGCGGTGCTTACGAACCTCCTCCCATTCCACCCTATCGGCATATCTTTCTATTCCTTTCTCCCTGACGTACTTATCTAGCTTCGCCTTAAATGCATCTATGCTATTCACCCCAACTACACCATGTGGTAGCGAGTTCCACATTGGTGGGGAATGGACATGGGATCAAAGAAAGTGTTGGAGATGTACTGAAGCTGACTCCCTGTCTAGAGATAATGTCACCAGAAGGCAGTACATAGCTGAGGAAAGGTGATGGCCAAAGATAGTGACCGTGTGGGAACTGGAGAAGAGCCCATTGCTGGAGATGCACTGGATCCACCCAAGGGCAGTTCCAATGATGTGGACCATGGAGATGACATCGTGGAGGAGGATGGTGTGACTAACGATCCTGATCATTCTGCACGATTCAGTACAATGATCGCCAAAGCCACATAGGATATTATCCAAGGTTGAAGACTGGCCTGCAGGGATTTTAACTTTCTGCAATTAGTGAGCTGAAAGTCTCGAGCTCAATAATATAGAATTATATAGCATTTACAACATGCCGGTGTTCATACCCCAGAAGAGCTGCCTCCCACTCCATTTACCTCTACTCACCCTGCCCCCATATCCCGCTATTTCCGTCTCCCTCCTGATCTGCTACGGTTCTTTTCCTATTACTGAACCTGAAACTTAATAGGATGTGGACCAGTCAGGAATTAACCCACCTAAACAACACCTTTGCAGTTTCAAGTTAAAAAAATATTACCAGTGAAGCTCAAAGGGTTGATTAATACAGCATTTCTGTAAACAGGAGCAGAGTATTTCAGTACACAGAGCTCACTGAGGACCTCTGGTAACAGGAGCCTAGTACTGCAGGATTTAGTACAGAGATCACCGAGAACCTCTGGTAACAGCAGCCCAGTATTTCAGTATACGGAGCTCTCGGAGGACCTCTGGTAACAGCAGCCCAGTATTTCAGTATACGGAGCTCTCGGAGGACCTCTGGTAACAGCAGCCCAGTATTTCAATATACGGAGCTCACCGAGGACCTCTGGTAACATGAGCCTAGTACTGCAGTATTTAGTAGAGATTACCGAGGACCTCTGGTAACAGCAGCCTTGTATTTCAGTACACAGAGCTCGCCGAGGACCTCTGGTAACCGGAGCCCAGTACTGCAGCATTTTAGTACCAAATGGACATGTAAAATACTTGGTCAAGTGGGATTGTAAAAAGGCATTTGGCAACACTGCCCATCTTTGTGGTACAACCTTGAAAGTTAATCTTGTTCCAGAATAGAGGCACTCTTGTCCTGTGTCCTTAATTATTTTGAAGTTGTACAACAATGGACAGTACTGAAAAATGTCTTTGGAAATGCACATGTCCAAGACATCAGGCATTTTACTCTGGTCCAACTGGTACTAGAATGATGCAGTACTAGGCTTGTGTCACTTGAGGTCCTCAGTAGTTGGGTTTCTAATACTAGAGGCAGTCAGCTGTAGAAAACTGGAGGTCCTGGAGGCGGAAGACAGTGGACAATCGGCATTTTAATTTACTCCCACAGAGCTTACAATATTTTCTGACTCCTGATCAGTCAGTTCCCAGAATTCATTCACTGGAAATTTCAAATCATCAGTTTATTTTGAACACAAGCCAGCATTAACTGTGCAGTTAACTTGAGAATAGATTAGCGGCTAACATAAAGCAGAACTCAAAAGTCTTTTAAACACACAAATAGTAAAAGGGTAATCAAGGGAAGGGTGGGGCCAATTAGGGACCAAGAGAGATTCTTGTGGAGGCAGAGCCGGCTGAGGTGCTAAATGAGTACTTTGCATCTCTAGTGAAGACAGAAGAGGTGCTGCCAAAGTAGCAGTAAAGGAGGCAGCAGGATAAAAATAGATAAAGGAGGTACTTAAAAAGTTGGCAGTCCTCAAAGTAGAAAAGTCACCCGTTCCGGATGTATCCTAGGTTGGAGGGAAGTATGGATGGAAATTGCGGAAGCTCTGGCCACAATATTCCAATTCTCCTTGGAGGATTGAAAATGTTAAATCCCTGTTTGAAAAAGGGAAGGGGGATAGTCAGCCTAACATCAGTGGTGAGGAAACTTTTAAAGACACTAATCTGGGACAAAATGAATTGGGATTTGGAAAAGTATGAGCTAATAAGTGAAAGTCAGCATGGATTTATTAAAGGCAAATCGTGTTTGACTAACTTGATCAAGTCCTTTGATAATAACGGAGAGGGTTGATATGTATATGGACTCTCAAAATGCGTTTCACAAAGTACCACATAATAGACTTGTTAGCAAAATTGAAGTCCATGGGATTAAAGGGACAGTGGCAGCATGGATACAAAATTGGCTAAGGGGCAGAAATCAGTGGTGGGGAACTGTTGTTTTTCCAGACTGGAGGGAGGTATACAGTGGTGCTCCCCAGGCGTCAGTATTTGGACCACTGCCCTTTGATATATATTAATGACCTGGGCTTGGGTATACTGGGCACAATTTCAAGTTTGCAGATGGTACGAAAGTCAGAAATGTAGTAAACAGTGAGGATAGTAACAAACTTCAGGAGGACAGACAGACTGGTAAAATAGGTAAACACATGCCAAATGAAATTTAACACAGAAATGTGAAGTGAGGAGAAGCAATATGATCTAAATTGTACAATGTTAAATGCGGTGCAGGGACAGAGACCGGAGGGTGTATGTACACAAATCTTTGAAGGTGGCAGGACCAGCTGAGAAGGCTGTTAATAAAGCCAAGGATCCCATATGCTTTATTAATAGAGGCAGAGAGTACAAAAGCAAGGAAGTTATGCTAAGCCTTTAGTAAACACTGCTTAGGCCTCAGCTGGAGTATTGTGTCTAATTCTGGGCACCAGAGCTTAGGAAGGATGTCAAAGCCTTGGAGAGGATGCAGAGGAGATTTACTAGAATGGTACCAGGGATGAGTGACTTCAGTTATGTGGAGAGACTGGAGAAGCTAAGGTTGTTCTCCTTAGAGTAGAAAATGTTAAGAGGAGATTTGTAGAGGTGTTCAAAATCATGAATGGTTTTGATAGAGTAAATAGAGAGAAACTGTTTCCAGTGGCAGAAGGGTCAGTAACCAGAGGACACAGATTTAAAGTGACTGGCAAAGAACCAGAGGAGAGATGAGGAAATATTTTTTACACAGCGAGTTGTTGCGATCTGGAATACACTGCCTGAAAGGGCGGTGGAAGTAGATTCAATAGGAACATTCAAAGGAGAATTGGATAAATACTTGAAGGGAAAACATTTAGAGCTACGGGGAAAGAGCAGGGGAGTGGGACTACCAAAGAGCCAGCACAGGCATGATGGGCCGGATGGCCTCCTTCTGTGCTGTATGATTCTATCTCAGCACCTTCATATGAAAACGAATGATTTTAAAACCTGCGGTGTAATTAAATGCAGAAGTGTTTGAAGTAAAGTAGGAGAGCTTGATGTTAAACAATAAAAGTAATACATGAGCACAGAAGTAAGGGGTGTTCACACATTTAAATGGGAATCATAGAATCATAGAAGATAGGAGTAGGCCATTCGGCCCCTCTAGCCTGCTCCGCCATTCAATGCGATCATGGCTGATCATCCAAATTCAGTACCCTGTCCCTGCTTTCTCCCCATATCCCTTGATCCCTTTAGCCTTAAGAAATATATCTATCTCCTTCTTGAATATATTTAATGAATTGGCCTCTACTGCCTTCTGTGGCAGAGAATTCCACAGGTTCACCACTCTGGGTGAAGAAATTCCTCATTTCTGTCCTAAATGGCTTACCCCTTATCCTTAGACTGTGACCCCTGGTTCTGGACTCCCCGACCATCGGGAACATCCTTCCTGCATCTAGTTTGTCCTGTCCTGTCAGAATTTTATAAGTTTCAATGAGATCCCCTCTCATTCTTCTAAACTCCAGCGAGTATAAGCCCAATCGACCCAATCTCTCCTCATACGTCATTCCTGCCATCCCAGGTATCAGCCTTGTGAATCTTCGCCGAACTCCTTCCATGGCAAGAACATCCTTCCTCAGATAAGGCGACCAAAACTGCACACAGTACTCAAGGTGTGGTCTCACCAAGGCCCTGTACAACTGCAGCAAGACATCCTTGTTCCTGTACTCAAACCCTCTTGCTATGAAGGCCAACATACCATTTGCCTTCTTAACTGCCTGCTGCACCTGCATGCTTACCTTCAGCGACTGGTGCACAAGGACACCCAGGTCTCGTTGCACTTCCCCTTCTCCCAATCTATTGCCATTCAGATAATAATCTGCCTTTCTGTTTTTGACATCAAAGTGGATAACCTCGCATTTATCCACGTTATATTGCATCTGCCACGCTTCTGCCCAATCACCCAACCTGTCCAAATCATCCTGGAGTTTCTCGCCATCCTCCTCGCAGCACACACGCCCACCCAGTTTTGTGTCGTCTGCAAACTTGGAGATATTACATCTAGTTCCTTTGTCTAGATCATTAATATATATTGTGAATAGCTGGGGTCCAAGGACCGATCCCTGCGGTACCCCACTAATCACTGCCTGCCACTCGGAAAAAGACCAGTTTATTCCAACTCTTGGCTTTCTGTCTGCCAACCAGTTCTCTATCCAAGTCAATACCTTGCCCCCAATCCCATGTGCCTTAACTTTACACGCTAATCTCTTATGCGGGACCTTATCAAAAGCCTTTTGGAAGTCCAAATATACCACATCCACTGGTTCTCCCTTATCCATTTTCCCAGTTACATCCTCAAAAAATTCCAGTAGATTAGTCAAGCATGATTTACCTTTTGTAAATCCATGTTGACTTTGTCCGATCCTGTCACTGTTTTCCAAGTGCTCAGCTATTACATCTTTTATAATGGACTCTAGCATTTTCCCCACTACCGATGTCAGGCTTACCAGTCTAATTCCCCGTTTTCTCTCTACCACCCTTTTTGAATAGTGGGGTAACATTTGCTACCCTCCAATCCATGGGTACTGTTCCAGATTCCATCGAATGTTGGAAGATGACCAGCAATGCATCTACTATTTCTAGGGCCACTTCCTTAAGTACCCTAGGATGTAGATTATCAGGCCCTGGGGATTTATCGACCTTCAATCTCCCTAACACCATTTCCCTACAAATACTGATTTCTTTCAGTTCCTCCCTTTCATCAGACCCTATGTTCCCCATACAGGAGGTTATTTGTGTCCTCCTTTGTGAAGACAGAACCAAAATATGTATTTAATTGGTCTGACATTTCTTTGTTCCCCATTAGAAGTTCCCCTGATTCTGACTGCAAGGGACCTACGCTTGACTTCACCAATCTTTTTCTCTTCACATATCTATAAAAGCTTTTACAGTCCTCTGTGATGTAGCTCAGCTAGAGAGTTTTATTATTCAGCAATTTATAAAAAGCCACTGGTTCTGTTCCAATTCCAGGCATCCGTAGAAAGAGGTCCTTAGAGTCTTGCACTTTGAGAACGAACCATATAGCAATGTGAAAGTTTACCTGTGGCCTGTTCAGGACGAAATGCAACCACCTCACCACTGTAAACCTATATCCCTCTGCCCTATGCTAATCTAGGATTGATCCCGTTCCATTCTGAATGCTTCAAGCGGAGCTCAGCCTGACTCACCAGGTAGCACTGTAGCCTCCAGACTGAACCCAGGCCTACGGCCCTACTGTATCCCACAGACTGAGCCCAGGCCGACCGCACCAGGCGCAGTGTATCCCAGGCCGACCGCACCAGGCGCAGTGTATCCCACAGACCGACCGCACCAGGCGCAGTGTATCCCACAGACCGACTGCACCAGACGCAGTGTATCCCAGTCTGACCGCACCAGACGCAGTGTATCCCACAGACCGACCGCACCAGACAGTGTATTTCACAGACTGAGCCCAAGCCAACTATGTCAGTGTATTCCACAGACTCAGCGTGGACAACTTGTTCCTCTATTTGTCAAATGTCGCTCAGGACCTCTTTAGTTGTCTGTTAAGGTTCTGCATAAACTTTAATTCACCATTATCCAATCGTATTAGCAATTGTACAACTGGACCCTATTCTCCTTTTGAACAAGTGACTCACCTTGAAAGTAATGGAATTACATTTCTATAGCACCTTTCACCACCTCAGGACATCCCAAAGTGCTTTACAACCAATGAAGTACTAAAGCAACTCCAATTACAGGAGTATTGCTGGACACACCTGGCCCATGACAATGATTGAGGGGTGGTCAGCCATTGATTAAGGATCTGCTGTTTGCAAATTACTTTGCACACTTCGATCTTCTTCCTGATTCAATCTGTCCACATGCCTTTCACAGTGATCAAATTTGTCATTTTTAGAACTAACCTTTGGTCCTTTACGTATGTCTCAACATTAAATTCCACTGAAACTATTCCCGGTGCCAGAACCACACACGACAACCAGTTCTGACCCTAAATATCCAGCAATACATATTAGAGCCAGCTCTGGCCCCCAGTCCCACACACTGTGTCCTTACACAGAAAAGAACCAACAACAACTTTTATTTATATAGTGCTTCTAACAGAAGAAGAACATCAAGGTGCTTCAGAGGTATAATTAGAAATAAATGAACGCCAAGCCAAAGAAGAACATATTAGGAGGGGTGACCAAAAGCTGGGTCAAAGCGATGGGTCTTAAAAAGGAGAGAGAGGTTGAGGGGAAATTCCAGAACATGGGCTTAAATGGCTCCCAAGAAGTAGCATTTTAAATTGAACACGTCGGGTGACCAGGAGCTATTTGTAGGTCTGCAAAAACAGGGGTGATGGGCGAGTGGGACTTGGTGCGGGACAGGCTACCAGCAGCAGAGTCTTGGATAAGCTGAAGTTTATGGAGAGTGGAGAATGGGATGAAGGCCAGGAGAGGATTGGAACAGTGGAGTCTGAAAATGACAAAAAGGCATGCAGCAACAGATGAGCTGTTGCAGGGGTGGAGGTGAACAATGCTAAAAATATGGAAGCAGGCAGTCTTTCTGATGGTGAGGCTCAACAGTTGCAGAAGTATTGTGGCAAATGGGAGGGCCAAAGGCTACACAGTTGGCAACTTGAAGTTAGAATTATACGTGACTTGGGAGTAATGTTCCCTTTAATTTCTTGGGCCGCGTGGCCCCTTTAACGGGCCTCGCAGCCCCCTGCCCCTTCACATTCCCACGCTTGCTTTATTTTTTAAAAGCCGGTGCGCCAGCTGCATGTGAAGCCCATACAGCTGCACAACCGCACTCCTTAATGGGAACATTGCTTGGGAGTGTGTTTCCGCACCCCCCCCACCCCCCCAGTGCAGATGTAGAAGGAAATGGCCTTGGCCTGGTGATCACGACCATGAGAGCAGAGGGGCCACCTGAGGGCAAGTGAACATTTTGTATGCTAGAAATTTACAGCAAAATGGTAATCACATAACAGGTAGGCCAGTTATATTACAATTGGGAAAGGAGGCAGCAAAGCAGTTTCTCTCAAAAGATCAGTTTCTCCCAATATGCCTTGAAAGAAGCAAGTCTGATCCAATCAACAGTGTTCAAGAGATTCAACTGCATTCTGAAGCCCACAGTAAATTGCACTGCTCATGTACACTACCATTTAACCCATTAAATCAAAAGGACAAACCATTTCAGATGGCTCCAACTGTTGCCCGGATGTCATTTAAGGTAGCCCGCCATATTTCCCACCCCCCTTGTTTAACTCTGCAAATATAACAAGGGTTTAACATTTCTATTCCATGGGTGATCATACTACAGCTCAAGAGCATGCAGTTGAAGTGAAACTATAATCACTCAACTGGCAGCTTGGCATCATGCTTTCCAGTGCATTTTCAAAAGTTAGTTTCTTACCATTTCACACCAGTTGCCACAGAATTATGGTACATTCAGTAACCCACAGTATCTCTCACACCATGAAGCATGTTTTTTGTTGAACCTTCTGCAGTGCTCGTGACCTGCACATTAGTGAATTTCAGTCCTATAACACCACTGCAATCAAATTATCCCAAGTGCATGACTAAACTTCAGGTGTAAAATTTCAGAAGTAAATTTCCAGTGAATGATCACTTACAACTAAAGAGCACAACTGTAGAAAGAACAGCCTATTCAAACAGTGTGTTGGTGGAGGGCTACTCCACAGAATGCAACTCACTGCACCACAGCTAGACAGAACACAGGTCTGTGTGTCTGATTCCTCACACATTAAGTTCCTGTTTTCAATCAGATTAGCTCAGGGTAGTTAACTATGTGGGAGCCAAGCATAGAAAGAAAAAAACAAAACTACAAGGTCAATCACACTGTTGTAAGAGAGCCGGTCCACCTGCTGAGATTAAAGAGTCACTTGTCTTCTGCCCGAGCTCTATTAACATCCCAGGCAGATCATGAATGGGTGCGCAAGAGGTAAATGAAGTAGCAAGGCTACCAATAGTCACGAGTGCTGGGGAAGTGGGCCACCCCGGACTGTGAGAGATACCACAGCCATATATTAAGTTTTCACTGGTAATACAGAGCTCCAAAATTT
Organism: Squalus acanthias; assembly: GCA_030390025.1. Lineage (NCBI taxonomy): Eukaryota > Metazoa > Chordata > Chondrichthyes > Squaliformes > Squalidae > Squalus > Squalus acanthias. The sequence continues at coordinate 80,222,766 of CM059429.1, read as the reverse complement.
CTTAGACTTGTGCAATGATTAGTCTGAAATTTCTGAATGATCCTCGAATTTGTCACAAAATCTGACGTACCCTTCTTTTGAGCCTCTCCCTTTCCTTCAGTGTAAGGGTGTCTGCCTTGGCGATGACAGGAACAACGTTCACTTTATTGTGTATAGCCTTCATGAACTCCACATCCAGGGGCTTCAGTCTAAAAAAAAAACAAATACAACAGATAATTGGAAGAGTTTGCCGACAGGCCATTTTAAGCACTTCTGACATGGCTCATAATCTGAGCTTTCCTGCGTTTGTCTTATTTAATTACATGTGTGGTGAACTGAAGGGAAAGGAGAGAAAGCAAACAAAGGAAAAATAGAATAAGTAATGGAATAAATCAGAAGAACTGAATTTTAGGGACAGAAACTGGACTCTTCCATTCTCACCTCAGGAGGCTTACTGACCAGACAACCCCTCCCTCCAGAAAAGCTTGGTATTAACCGTCACTAACTAGTTTCTCATGTCCTACTCGAGATTAGATGTGCCATTGCACACCACTTTTAAGTGTCCAATTTGGTAGTTCGGGACAGTCAATAATTTGAAGCATCACGAACACGGCAATGACTGCGAGCCACTCCTTCTATATTGCAGAGGGGCTCCTGCAACAACTCCGTGGCCAGATTATTATATTTCATTTCCCTGAACCAGTAACTATGCTTACCCATGGCCGAAAGGAGAGATGAAATAAAAACAGCAGTGGACCCGGTTATCAATAATGTGACGTCTGTTCAATCCACTTTCATCGTGCAGGTAGCGCTCAAACTGCTCATCAATGTACGCAATAATTGTCTTAAAGCTGAGAAAGATCAGAAAAACAAAATCAACAGGCTGGACTGGGACACAAGCAAACCTTCAACAAGAACTCACCTGGCAGTCAGAGAGCTTTACAAGGCATCTGTCGGGGTGGTTACAGAATACAAGGAAAAGTAAAAATAAATCAAAAGGGAGGAAATAACTAGATTTAATGAGTAAAATATGGTAATGGAGAAAATAACAGGACGAAAGATAGACAAATCTCCAAGACTTGATTTCCACCCCAAGGTATTAAAAGAAGTAGGTGAGGAAATTGTAGATGTTTGTCATGATCTCTGAAAACTCGACATTCAGGAATTGTCCCCTTAGATTGGCAACTTTCCAATGTCACTACACTATTTAAGATGGGCAAGAGAGATAAACTACAAAATTATAGGCCTATTAGTTAAAACAACTGTCGTGGGGAAGTTACTAGAATCTGTTATTCGGGACAGAGTGACTGAACACTTCGACAAACGAACTGACCAGAGAGAGCCAGCATGGATTTGTAACAGGTAAAGTCATGTCTAATGAACCTAGTTGAATTTGAGGAGGTAACTAACGTAGTAGATAAGTGCGTGTCTATGGATGTTATTTATATGGCCTTCCACAAGGCATTTGATAATGCTCCACATAGACTGCTAAAAAATAAGAGCACATGGAATTGGAGGAAAATTACTGACATAGGTAGGGAATTGGTTAGGAGGTAGGAGACAGAAGAGTAGGGATAATGCGCAGGTACTCCAATTGGCAGAATCTGAATAGTGGCATGCCCCAGGGATCTGTACTGGGGCCTCAGCTTTTCACTATATTTATAAATGACTCAGATGAAGGAATAGAGAGCCGTATAACCAAGTTTGCTGATGAGGGGCTGAATGGCCTACGCATGTTCCTATATTATCCTCCAAGCCCATCACAGTGTTAATTGTAAAAGGTTCTGGACGATCCTATATAACTTAAAAAAACCATAAACAAACCCTTGAGCGACTTGAGAAATAGGAGAACAAACGTCTTTAGTGAAATTAATAGGTTTGATCAGTTTAGGGTCCCTACTCCAGTACACACCCTGTATAATGTACATAGGGTCCTGACTCCAGTACAATACACCTTGCATAATGTACACCTTGACTACCATAGTAATAAAAACAAACATTTATGTACCACCTTTAACGTAGAAAAACATCCCACAGTGCCTCAAAGGCGCAAGAAAAAATATGGATGCAGAGCCAAATAAAAGGTATTAGACGGGGCAACCAAAGCTTGGTCAAGGAGGTGGGTCTTGGAGGAGAGTTAGTGGGCTTTAAGGAAGGGGATGACAGAAAGTGGGGCCCTATGCACCCAAAGGCCTAGGTGGGGTGAGAAGGGATTGTACAAGAGGCCAGATTCAAAGGAATGGTGAGTTCAGGGAGAGCAGGTGGGTGTCGCACTGGGAGGAAGTTACAGTGATGGGGAGAGAGGAGGGGGAAGGGGGATTTAAAGACAAAGATGAGAATTTTAATTTTGAGTTGGGGTGGGGGGGTGTGGGGGGGGAAATGAGGACCAGGAGTAGGTCTACAGTTTCAAATATTCTGCAGCAGCAAGTGCTCCTCGGTATGCAGACTTTTGAGATACTTTCAAGACTGCTCAGCTGACAGAACACTAGTATCCAAAATTTAAACAAACCGTAACTGTTTGTTGAAACTGGGATCTCAAAACCCGCTCCAATTGAATTATTTATTATTATAATTTACAACAGGCTGACATACCAGTCCTGGCTGTTTATGGCATCCCCATATCCTGGTGTGTCAACCACTGTCAGACGCAGCTTCACACCACGCTCTTCAATCTCTACGGTGGAAGCCTCAATCTGGACGGTTCTTTCAATTTTCTCTGAAATAAAACAGGTGCTTGTGAACCACGGTGAGATCAAAACGCTGGTGTTTCATCAACTACACAGTTTGGGTTTTCCCACTTCTGATTGGGTTCGAGTAACTTGGCAAGTTCTTCAGATGAGACACCCGCTAGACAGTTAGCTCTTTCCTGGGACTCTGCACCATCCCCAACTTGGAGGGTTGTCAACAGATCTGCTCTTGGTTCCCCGCCAAACCTGCATCTTAAACAGCCACAAGGGTGTTCAAAAGTGACCCAGGTAACATGTTTTTTCTTCCTTCATCCTTACGAGGACATACTTGCTCCATGGATCAATGCCATCCCCAATGTCACAGTTGGCATCAGTAACCAGGTGAAGCACTGGGTTCAAGCCCATATCCTGCCTTTTTATGGTACAGCACACCACACATGGGCCAGATCATGCCCCTCCATCAGTTGAATAACAAAGTTTACCTCTCCCTGTAGGTCCTGTACTACTAACTCCAGATGAGGCACTATCTCCAGAAGTGTGCAATACCTCTTCAACTCCCAACATTCTGGGGGTTATGCTCATCCCATGACCAAAGACAGGCCAGAAAGCTAAAGGAAGCCTGGAAGAGAGACCCTAAGCTGTGCGTTGAGAGGCAGAATGGCAAGAGTTATGAATACTGACCCTCAAACAAGGCAGCGGCAACAAAATGCACAAAGGCCAAGTCAGGATCATGGTTTGCATTTACTACACCCCACACAAGCTCCACAAAGTTCATCGCTTGATACCAGATGAATGCTGAGGGGCTATAGCCAAAAGGCTACCTACCTTCCTACGCACATTGTGCACGTCCTGCATTCAGCCATTGTGGACAGTGGTCCAAAGGAGCCAGCTCAATGCTTTTTGGGTTTACCCACTGGAAAGTGAGTCCCACCACTCCAAAATGAGGTTAACACAGCTCATTATTAATTGCATGAAGATTCATGCCCTCTCTGTGCCAGAGTGAAGCACTGCCCTCAACTGAAGCACATGTAGGACACTGTCAGAATAAGTCATATTTGGCTTCTGCCTGGAACTGGAGAAATACCAAACAATTTGATATACATTCCTGGAGGTTCACTCATCACAAATTGTCCCTCCAGCAGTGATCTACCCACTGACCCCAACAGACATCACCACTATTGAGCAGACCCCACCAGCCCCACCCCTCCTCCCCCACGGTCCTTAAACCTAATCCTCAGAAGCCAACATCAAACTAGTTGCCACAACCCCGTGACCCACATTGCTCCCAGCACAAGCACTGTTCAGAGAGTAAAATGGCTTGTGTACGCTTTTGTGAATTCAATTATAAAAGAAATACATCGAGAACCTTACCTGCCGCTCCAGGGATAACTCTCTCAGGGTAGAGGTCAGTCAGGAAGAGGCTGTTAATAAGTGTTGATTTGCCCAGCCCAGACTCACCTGCACAGAAGACAAGCAATCACATTAAAACACATGACCAGCCTTTTGCATTAACTAATGCATTGGACTTTAGTTTTCCCAACAAGTTGGCATCAAAAATTCACACCTTTACCCTGTTTGAGAGAAGGAAATCAAGGAACTGAAAATTTACAGTAGAAAACTATTCCAAATTCTAAAGTACATCTGTGCAGTGTATTAATGATTCTGTTTAATTATCCCCCAAGGTTAATGTAGTACAATGCCAGCAATTGCAAAAAATATATATTTGTGTATTCAAAACACTTCTTCTCTAAAATGGAAGAGTTATTTTACATAAATTACAAATAATTATTTAATTCTACCTAAAATAAAAGTAAATTAATCACACTTTGTACAGGGTTTTCTTTATTTTTACAAAGCTACATCACTTAAATCATAGAAAGTTACAGCACGGAAGGAGGCCATTTCGGCCCATTGTGTCCATGCCGGCCAACAAAGAGCGATCCAGCCTAATCCCACTTCCCAGCTCTTGGTCCGTAGCCCTGCAGGTTACAGCATCCCAAGTGCACATCCAAGTACTTTTTAAATGTGGTTAGGGTTCCTGCCTCTACCACCCTTTCAGGCAGTGAGTTCCAGACCCCCACAACCCTCTGGGTGAAGAAATTTCCCCTCAAATCCCCTCTAAACCTTCCCCCAAATTACTTTAAATCTGTGCCCCCTGGTTTTTGACCCCTCTGCTAAGGGAAATAGGTCCTTTCTATCCACGCCCCTCATAATTTTATACACCTCAATAAGCCTCCTCCGTTCCAAGGAACACAGACCCAGCCTATCCAGTCTTTCTTCATAGCTAAGATTCTCTACTCCCGGCAGCATCCTTGTAAATCTCCTCTGTACCCTCTCTAGTGCAATCACATCTTTCCTGTAATGTGGTGACCAGAACTGCACGCAGTACTCTAGCTGAGGCCTAACTAGTGTTTTATACAGTTGAAGCATAACCCCCCTGCTCTTGTATTCTATGATGCGGAGATGCCGGTGTTGGACTGGGGTGGACAAAATTGAGAGGTCGCACAACACCAGGTTATAGTCCAACAGTTTTATTTGAAATCACAAGCTTTCGGAGCTATCGATTGCTCCTTCCTCAGGTGAAGGAACCTTCTTCACCTGAGGAAGGAGCAATCGATAGCTCTGAAAGCTTGTGATTTCAAATAAAACTGTTGGACTATAACCTGGTGTTGTGCGACCTCTCAATCTTGTATTCTATGCCACGGCTAATAAAGGCAAGCATTCCGTATGCCTTCTTAACCATCTTATCTACTTGGCCTGCTACCTTCAGGGATCTGTGGACATGCACTCCAAGGTCCCTTTGTTCCTCTACACTACTCAAGTGTCCTACCATTTAATGTGTATTCCCTTTCCTTGTTAGCCCTCCCCAAATGCATTACCTCACACTTCTCCGGATTGAATTCCATTTGCCACTGTTCTGCCCACCTGACCAATTTATTGATATCTTCCTGCAGTCTACAGCTTCCTTCTTCAGAATCAACCACACAGCCGATTTTAGTATCATCTGCAAACTTCTTAATCATACCCCCTATATTCAAGTCAAGATCGTTGATGTACACCACAAAAAGCAAGGGACCTAGTACTGATCCCTGCAGAACCCCACTGGAAACAGCCTTCCAGTCACAAAAATACCCATCAACCATTACCCTCTGCTTCCTGTCTCCGAGCCAGTGTTGAATCCAACTCGACACTTTGCCCTGGATCCCATGGGCTTTTAACTTTGTGACCAGTCTGCCATGTGGAACCTTATCAAAAGCCTTGCTAAAGTCCATATACACTACATCAAACGCACTACCCTCATCTACCCTCCTCAAAAAATTCAATCAAGTTTGTCAGGCACGACCTTCCCTTAACAAATTCGTGCTGACTATCCTGGATTAATCCGTGTCTTTCTAAATGAAGATTTATCCTGTCCTTCAGAATTCTTTCCAATAATTTTCCCATCACCGAGGTTAGGCTGACTGGCCTGTAATTACTCGGTCTATCCTTTTCTCCCTTTTTAAACAAGGGTACCACATTTGCAGTCCTCCAGCACCACACCTCAAGCCAGAGAGGATTGAAAAATGGTCAGGGCCTCTGCTATTTCCTATTTTGCTTCGCTTAACAGCCTGGGATACATTTCATCCGGGCCTGGGGATTTATCCACTTTTAAAGCTGCTAAACCCCTTAATACTTCCTCTCTCACTGTTTATTTCATCTAATATTTCACACTCCTCCCCTGATAGCAATGTCTGCTTCACCCCTCTCCTTTGTGAAAACAGACGCAAAGTATTCATTAAGAACCCTACCGACGTCTCCCGCCTCCACACAGATTACCCTCATGATCTCGAATAGGCCCTACCCTTTCTTTAGTTATCCTCTTACTCTTAATATATTTATAAAACATCTGTGTTTTCCTTGATTTTACTTGCCAAGAATTTTTCATGCTCTCTCTTTGCTTTCCTAATATCTGTACTCCTCAGGATTCTGGAGTATTTAGCCCTCGGTATTTGTCATACGCCGACCGTTTTTTCTTTATCCTACCCTGTCTGTCTAGACATCCAGGGGGCTCTGGATTTGTTAGTCCCACCTTTTTCCTTTAAGGGCACATATTTGGTCTGAATCCTCCAGATCTCCTCCTTGAATGCCTCCCACTGTTTTGACACTGATTTACCTTCAAGTAGCTGTTTCCAGTCCACTATGGCTAAATCCCCTCAGCTTAGCAAAATTTGCTTTTCCCAATTTAGAATTTTTATTCCTGGTCTATCCTTGTCCTTTTCCAGAACTACTTTAAATCTAACAGAATTATGGTCACTAGCACCAAAATGCTCCCCCACTGATACGCCTTCTACCTGCCCAGCTTCATTCCCTAAAACTAAGTCCAGAACCGTCCCCTCCCTTGTTGGACTTGCTACATACTGGCTAAAAAAGTTCTCCTGGATGCATTAGAAATTCTGCACCCTCTATACCCTTCACACTAATTTTATCCCAGTTAATATTGGGGTAGTTGAAATCCCCTACTATTGCTGCCCTATAATTTTTGCACTTCAGAAATTTGTCTACATATTGGTTCTTCTATCTCCCTCTCACTGTTCAGGAGTCTGTAGTACACTCCCAGCAGTGTGATCGCTCCTTTTTGTTTTTCCAATTCGACCCATATGACCTCATTTGATGATCCCTCCAACATATCATCCCTCCTCACAGCTGTAATAGTTTCTTTAATCAATACCACGACCCCCCCTCCCTTTTTACCACCCTCTCTATCCTGTCTGAAAATCCTGTAACCAGGAATGTTGAGCTGCCATACCTGCCCCTCTTTCAGCCACGTCTCTAATAGCTATAATATCATAGTCCCAAGTATCTACCTGTGCCCTCAGCTCATCTGCCTTGTTCGCTATACTCCTTGCATTGAAGTATATACCATTTAGTACAGGCAAACCTCCTTGTTGACTATCTAGCCCTTGATTCCTCTGTCCTTCCAATTTATTTTCTACATTTTTGTTTTCCAATTCTTCCCTCCCTATTGACTCTATACTTAAGTTCCCACCCCCCTGCCAAGCTAGTTTAAACCCGCCCCAACATCACTAGCAAACCCTCCACGAGGATATTGGTCCCATTCCCGTTGAGGTGCAACCTGTCTGGCTTGCAGAGGTCCCACCTCCCCCAGAAACGGTTCCAATTCCTCAGGAATCTAAAGCCCTCCCTCCTACACCATCTCTCCAGCCACGCATTCATCTGCTCTATCTTCCTGTTTCTGTACTCACTAGCATATGGCACTGGTAGTAATCCAGAGGTTACTATGGAAGAGTTAAATTCTATGAAGCAGCAATTATATTTAAAATGGAAAATCTAAATCTTATTCCTGCTGTAACAAATCTATTCATCTAGTAAATTCTGAATCTGTATGGACTGCTAGCTTTTTTTGTGGTTTAACATTATTCTCAAACTCACTGAGCAATGCCATAGGAGATCCACTTCAACAATTCTCTACAAAAACTCTAATCTGCTTTAAACCTTGAGCAAGGAATGTTCCAACTTCACAATGAGCCTCAACACCTTCAAACCTTGAAATATTAAACACGTCTACAGAAAAAACATTTCTCACTTGCACACCACCAACCCCTACACCCCAACATGCAAAGAGGATAGCAGCTTTTACAAAAATATTGAAAGCTTGTCAAAGGAAATAAATAAAGCACACTTACCAACTACCATAAGTGTGAATTCAAACCCTTTCTTCACAGATTTACGATGCACCTGATTAGGAAGGTTTGCGAATCCCACATAGCCAGGAGTCTCTGGATTTGTGAACTGGGCTTGCTGCTGCTGCTGCTGCTGCTGCTGTTGTTGCTGCTGCTGTAACAGTTGTTGCTGCTGCTGTTGCAGCATCTAGAGAAATCAAATCAGTTAAAAAAAATTAAACTGTTCAGGCCCCTCACTGACTTAACATTCCCTTTCACAAAAAGGTAGATCCAAAAATCATTTACCATTTTCCCACTGCAAAATCCTCCTGGGTGCAACTGCTGTAAATCATGATCTTAATTACAAGTTACAGGGTTAATTACACTGTTCTTCCCTCGAGTCCCTTTTCTCTTCCAAATTCCAAGACTAACATAATAAATTTGAAGTAAACTGCTTTAAACTTTGTCCAAAGGAAAGATACTTTCATGGATCAGTAAATTTACAAATGAAATAAAACACTTATGGATTTTCAGATATTCTGCCTGGCTGGCAACAAACAACTTTAATTTGAGTTGTTCCAACAAGTTGCGAGGCTCTCTGCAGTGCTCAGGGTCAACTTGGTTCTCTCCAGCCACTTTATAACTGTCACATTACTTGGTATTGAAAATCATTTGTGCAAGTTAAACAATTAGGCTACCAGTTGGCTTTCGAAAGCTTCACACTTAGACATCACCTCCCAGACCCACGACCCCTACCACCTAGAAAGACAAGGGCAGCAGGCACATGGGAACAACACCACCTCCAAGTTGCCCTCCAAGTCACACACCATCCTGGCTTGGAAGTATATTGCCGATCCTTCATCGTCACTGGGTCAAAATCCTGGAACTCCGTCCCTAACAGCACTGTGGGAGTACCTTCACCACACGGACTGCAGTGGTTCAAGAAGGCAGCTCACCACCACCTTCTCAAGGGCAATTAGGGATGGCCAATAAATGCTGGCCTTGCCAGCGACACCACATCCCATGAATGAATAAAAAAATAACCACACCCACTACCTAGTCAATTCCCATTTCAGGGGGGCTCTAGGCTTCAAACTTATTCCATCCTGGTCCAGCAGGTTTACAGAAATTGTCCAAGATGCCAGACAGTTATATATACACACTATACTTATCAGCCTCAGGGCTGTACTGGTAAAGTGCAACGTGGACCAGCAGACAGGACCATCTGCTCGCCAACATTAAAAATAAACTTTAAAACATTTTAAAATTTAGACTTCCATCAGACTGCAGTTCTATTACCACGACTGTGAAACTCCTCTTCACACAGTTGTGAGCAATGTTCCCTGTAATTTATTTTGGGTACGCGGCCCCTTTAAGTGGCCGCATGGTCCAGCCAAATGTTCGCACAGGTGCGGTTATTCCAATTGAAAAGCCAGCAAGCAGCCTGTGCGGGAGCTCCAGACCGGGAACATGGATTGGGAGGCTGTTAAATTTACTTTGAGTTAGTGGTTGAAGACACTGTCAAAATATTAAAGATTAAATGAAGGAAAAAGGGGTTGAAGGGATATGGTGGGTAAATGTGATTAGAACTATATACTCCCCTGGAGTGTTTGTGTTGTAACTTCTATGTATAACTAACTAGTATTTACCTGCTGTTTTATGCAGAAACTACAAACAGCCCACTCAGTTCGAGATGTGAATCAGCTATACTTATTTTGTTCTCCAGCTGTTGTACTAAATATTTCTAGTTAAAGAACTATTAATGAGTTTGGATAGGAACAATGTCCCATCTCTTCAACTGAATGTGAGAACCATGGATCTTGTCTGCAGTGGTGTGTGTATTTTGAGCTGAATATTGACTGTGGCAGTAACCAATATTTGATGTCACTGCTCACTTCAGACACACATCTATCTAGCTTTAATACATTCAAAATCTTCCATCCGTTTGCACCTCATGTCTGCAGAATTTTACGTCCGGTTGTCACGTTTCTTGCAACACTTCTGTCAACCGTTTCCCATTTAAATTCCTATGTCCACATTTATAATGGAGTTCGTCTATGTAAACACTGCTGTGACTGAACAGGCCGGGGCTCTCTTCTCTCCAGCAGAGAAGGCTGAGGAGTGACCTAATTGAGGTCTTTTAAGATTATGAAGGGGTTTGATAGGATAAACGTAGAGATGTTTCCACTGTGGGGAAGACTTAAACTAGGGATCATAAATACAAGATAGTCACTAAGAAATCCAATAATGAATTCAGGAGAGACTTCTTTACTCAAAGTGGCAAGAATGTGGAACTCGCTACCACAAGGTGTAGTTGAGGCAAATAGCCTAAATGCATTTAAAGGGAAGTTGTCTAAGTACACAAAGGCAAAAAAATAGGATATGTTGATAGGGTTAGACGAGGTGGTGTGGGAGGAGGCTCGTGTGCAGCATAAAAACCCAGCCGAATGGCCTGTTTCTGTGCTGTAAATTCTATGCAATACTGAGAGATGAGTGTTGCTGGCTAAGCAACATTTATTGGCCATCCCTATTCAACCAGAGAAGGCGGTGGTGGGCCTTCTCCTTCAACCTTTGTAGTCCTCATGATGATGATGATGATACTCCCAGTGGTGTCAGGCAGAGAATTCCAGGATACTGACCCAGTGAAGAGGTATAAACAGCAATATACATCCATGTCCGAATGCTGTGGGTCTTGGTGATGGTGTCCCCACCACACTGCGGTCTTGTCCTTCCTAGAAGTTGCAGGTGAGGGAGGTGCTGCCTAAGTTAATTTGAGGAGTGTCTCTGCAGTGCATCCTGTAGATCGTACGCTACAGCTGCAGTTTGTTGGCAATTGCGAGAGTGGATATGGAGTCCAGTGGCAGGTGTGCCAATCAAGCGACCTGCTCTGTCCTAGATGGTGTTGAGTATCAATCACAATCCAATATTTGAGCCTTGTAGATGGAGGGGCTTTGGGAGGTTAGGTGGTGAGCCACCCATTGCAAACTACCCAGCCTCTACCCTGCTCTTGGAGATGGTGCTGATACAGCTGGTCAATAGTAACCACTTTCCCTGCCTCTGTACTTGCTTAAAAACCTGTTACATCTCTAACATTTTCCAGTTCTGACGAAAGGTCACTGCCCTGAAACGTTAACTGTTTTTCTCTCTCCACAGATGCTGCCTGACCGGCTGAGTATTTACAGCATTTTTATATTTGCAATGTCTAATATAGTTATATTTTGTATTTGCTTAGTAGAATTTGATTACTTAAAGCTAGCCAAGTAAAAGAACAGGTGCTTGTCAGACAAGAATCCCCAAAATTGGCAATCCTAATAAAATAAAGCACTTTTTAGAAACAACCTTTAAAAGGGAAACAAATTGATCCTGACAAAGTGGTAAAATTAAAGGAATCTTTCGAAAGACCAACTAAGAGGGATGGATCACTTGCGAATGTCTGAGTTGAGCAGAGTTCCATTGTTGAAAGTGTGATAATTAGAACGTAGATGGCTGCACCAAGGAACAGCAGATAAAGCTAAGTTGGCAGAACTTTGCAATAAACAAATGGGACATAATTAGAGCCAACTGTCCTACTGGAGAGCAGCCAAGCTCCAGACCATCTGAAGGAAGAAACATCCAAAGATCATACTCTAGGCTGAGAGGAAAAGACCAGAGAAAAATAAAATCTCTTCAGATTAAATCAGCTCTGTTGAGAATCTCCATTCATTAGTGAAGCAAATGCACCTATCAAACAGTTTGTAATCTAATGAGCATTTTCATACACACAGTAGTGGTTATGTTACTGGACTACTACTGCAGAGGCCTGGGCTAATGATCCAGAGAATGCAAGTTCAAATCCCAGTTTGAGAACTTCAAGTGTTTTTATTACATCTGGAAATAAAAAGAAACTGGTATCAATAAGTGACCACAAAGCTGTCCGATGGTCATAAAAACCCAACTGGTTAACAAATGTCCTTTTGGGAAGGAAATCTGCCATCATTACCTAGTCTGACCACCTGTGACTCCAGTCCCATAGTTGACCCTCAACCACCTTCTGAAGTGGTTCTAGCAACCCACTCGGTTGTAACAAAGGCAACGACCCACCACCACATTCTCAGGGCAACTAGGGATGGGCAATAAATGCCGTCCTTGCCAGAAACGCCCACATCCCGAGAATGATTAGAGTATATCTGTTCTCTGTATCCCTTTTGTAAACCTTTCAGATAGCTGGTCTACCAGGTTATTAGTCAAGTAACATCCTACTACCACAACAGATTTAGAGATAGTATGCATCACCTTTCATCATTTCACCGTTGACTGGTCAGGTTAGATTTTTTTTTGTGTGGATATAACAGTCACTGCAGTGTGCACCAGAACAGATTGGCTAGGGGACCAGCTAACTCTGGTGCACAGGTCTTCAACAATGCAGGTGGGATGTTTTCTGGGCCCATAGCCTTTGCACCTCTCACTTCTTAATGTCACATGCATTGAACCATATTAGCTGGACAATAGCATCAATGATAGTGGGGACCTCAGGATTAGGATCATCCACTTGGCACTTTTATTCAAAGACACGAATAAACACCAGTCTCGTCTCTTGCATTCAGGCGCTGAGCTTCACCACAGTTGAGAATGAAGATGTACATAGTGCCTTCTCCTCCCATTAGTTGTTTCACTGTCGACCACCATTCTCGACTGGATTTGGTAGTGCTTTCCTCTGGTCCATTGGTTGTGGGACCACTTCACTCCGTCCATACCCTGCTGCTTTTGGTGTTCAGCAGGCAGGTAACTTCACTCGGTTGGTACCTTATCCTAAGACAAACTTGGTACTGCTCCACAATCTCCATTGAACCAGGGCTGATATCCTGGCTTGATGATGGAAGGAGTGACAAACATCAAGCCAGGAGGTTACAGATTATGCTGGCACATAATTCTAATGCTAGCCCACAGTGCTGCATGGATGCCCAGTTTGGGAAAGCTAGATATATCCTTAGTCTGTCCCACTTAACACAACAGTAGTGCCATACTACACTATGAAGTATGTCCTCACTGAAGACGAGACTTGGTCTTCACAAGGACTGTGCAGTGGTCAATCTTATCAGTGCTATCAGCAAGTTGGTTACTTCCTTGTGTTGGTTCCCTTACCACCTGACACAGGCAGAGTCTGGCAGCTGTGTCCTTCAGAACTCCACCAGCTCAGACAGTGGCAGTACTACTGAGCTGCTCTTGATGGTGGACGTTGTATAATGTAAAAGCATCATTTGTACAAGTGTAGATAATTGCACACCCCATTCTCCTGCATCCAGCTACACAAGGAAATACAAAAGCATGGACTTGTGAAGACCCACTTTTCATGGTTCCAGTGAACTGACACGGCATTTGCACTTAAGAACAGCACCGGGTAGGAGTGTAAATGAGGGAAGTACAGCAGTGAAACGCTGTACCACTCTAACTAAAGGGGATTGCAAATTAAGAGTGCCTAATGAATATGCTTAAAGTTCAAATTCCCTTCAGGTCCTCCCAGCTGGAACTGAATCTCTGCAAGGAGGAGTAAAATAGGGCCCTGGACGAGTCAAGACAACTGTTACTTTGTCCCATAAATTAAATCTGTTGTCCATTCACCATGTAAACAAGAGGTTTCATGTTGGACAATCACCCTTTTCATTTGAAAATTCTCATCTCAATTCCTCAACTATAATTTTTTTTTAAAGTTCCACTGTTACATATTGGAAACTTGAAATATTTTAATCCTAGAAGCTGGATTAATTTTCAAACGGAGAGTGTAAAACAAGTCACGTGACCGGGGGGCCACTTTAAATCAGCGCGTCCCTATGAAAACCACCCTACTTCCCCAAAACTCTGCTTCCCAGAGGAAATTTTTTTTGGAGTTTTTAGAAGCAGTGGAATCTGGATAAATGCATTTCCGAATCAATTCCACAGTTCAATGCTCTATGCACAGTCACTCCATAAGCTGTATACACAAGCTCTGATCTAACCATAAGATCCCTTATAGCCTGTTGGTTCAGGGTTTAATGATGGTTTGATTGATAATGGCCCTGCCATAAATTCAATTAAGTGTTGCACCTTCTCCCCTTCCCCCACCAAGCAAAATCCTGACACTCAACTCCTTGATGTGGGTTTGGCTGAAATCTACAGATGGCTGCACAGCTATAGCTGTGTTTACAGAGACACCAAGCCACGAATAGTAGCACAGCTGGAACACATATTCTTCAGACAGCAGCGTAAACACTTTCTCAGAGTGGCCCCTCTCCTCCTGCTCCAATGCAAGCCATGAAGTTAAAAGGCTTCCCGAATTGTGGAAGTTGTGTTTAGTGTGTGTTCCATTTGCTGTTCCACAGGCGCCGACTCAAAGATGAACCTTTACAAAACACTAGTTCGGTCTCAACTCAAGTATTGTGTCCAGTTCTGGGCACCGCACTTTAGGAAGGATGTGAAGGCCTTATGAGAATGATTCCAGGGATGAGGGGCTTCAGTTACGTGGATAGACTAGAGAAGCTGGGGTTGTTCTCCTTAGAGCAGAGCAGGTTGAGAGGAGATTTGACAGAGGTGTTTAAAATCATGAGGGGTCTGGACAGAGCAGATAGAGGGAAACTGCTCCCATTGTCAGAAGGGTCGAGAACCAGAGGACACAAATTTAAGGTGATTGGCAGAAGAACTAAAAGGTGACATGAGGAAATACCTTTTACACGCAGCGAGTGATTAGGATCTGGAATGCACTGTCTGAAAGGGTGGTGGAGGCAGACTCAATCATGGCTTTCAAAAGGGAGTTGGATAAGTATCTGAAGGAAAAAAGTTTGCAGGGCTATGGGGAAAGGGCGGGGGAGTGGGACTAGTTGAAGTGCTGTTGCAGAGAGCCGGCACGGGCTTGACGGGCCAAATGGCCTCCTTCCATGCT
This sequence comes from Squalus acanthias, assembly GCA_030390025.1. NCBI lineage: Eukaryota > Metazoa > Chordata > Chondrichthyes > Squaliformes > Squalidae > Squalus > Squalus acanthias. Next base: position 80,207,548 of record CM059429.1, on the reverse strand, counting down.
GTGACCATTCTATGATTTTTTTTTTGATTTGTTCTGATCACATAGGGTTGCCATCTCTGGTTGGACGGATTCCTGGAGGTTTGATCACATGACATTTGATCACATGAACACCTCCAGCCTGTTGTAGGCGAAGGTTTAATTAAAATGCTGTGAACTCAAATTAGAGAAAATTAGAGGGTATGCAACCAAATTCAGCCAGACAGACCAGGAAGGTCAAAAGATTGATCACGCAGTGCTGTGTTTACTTATCTTAGCTAGGGTGGTGGGCGAGGCACGACAATTAGCCCCAGCTCCCCTACGTTAAAGAGACGCACCATCAGCCAGGGTTCCTACTAGTAATTGCCTGCTAAAAGCTGCATGTGGACCGCGATTGGGCTTGGCTGTGTTGCTTCGATATTATGCACACAACCACTGTCCAGGCTCTCACGAAGAATGGCAGGCGGTGCCTGTGGAACCGGGCTCCGGCAAAGGTCAGTGCCAGGTGAAATGCACCCCAGTGACTTCAGGAGAGGAGGGGCAAAAATTGGGGTAAAGAAAAATAAACCACAAGTAAAAATGCTCGAGATGAGGTTATTACATTGGGGAGAAGGAATACCCATTTAAATTCTGGGCTATTTACATAAATGTGGCCCTTAAAAGGAGCGGTGTTGCTAACTTTCCCAGCGTATGATTCAAATCATTGTCAAGAGCTAAACTCGTCGATTGGGATTCTTTCTTCCTTCTTCACGTAGATCGAGCAGAGCACATGCACCTTCTTGGTCCACATAAATATCGGGTGGAAGGTCAGCCCAGGAATCCTCTTGTCCGAGTCATGGGAAGGTCAGCACTACCGTGCTGAGATTCAGGAGTGGCCTGTTGATGTGCGAGCCATTGGGCAGGTCGACCCACACCAGCCCCACCTGCTCAGTGATGGAGTAACGGTGCATCGAATCGTTAGCATATAGCATGGCCACCAGATTCCGAAGCCCACTGATCAAAGAGCTGGCCTGCACAACCTGCAAGTTGGAGTTGTTTGACAGGACGTTGGGGTAGTAATACTCTGTACTTTGGGCTCGAGAAGTTAAAGTATGCATGCATGTAGGCACGAATCACAAATATGAAGTACATTTCTCCAGGGTTGCTAGCAGCAGTAACTAGGTGATTAATCTTCCATTCATCAAGTGTCCTGGACAGTGAGTTAGCAACCCTATCTCCACACCGCATTGAAATTTTCAAGATGGAGATCGATAGGCTTTTGTTCAGCAAAGGCATCAAGGGATACCCCAAAAGATAGGCAAACGGAATGGAGGTACAGATCGGGCAGGATTTAATTGAATGATGGAACAGGCTCAAGGGGTTGACTGGCCTACTGCTGTTCCTATATTCTATTATTGGAATTTTAGCTAAACATTTTTCATTTTTTAAAACTGGTGATTGCTTTCACATGATCTTGACGAAAACTTGGGTCATGGATGACACCTTGCCCAGTATAGAAGCCTACCCCACTTAGCTACACCTTTGACCACGTGCCCCACCCAAACTGCCAGTATGGCCTTTATTACCAAATCTCACCCTGGTCTGTCCCTTTACCCCCTCGGTAACCTCCTCCTTCGCGCACCTCAACTTGTTCCACCTCGCTCACCACCTTTAATATTCTTGTTCTGCCACCCACTCAAGCTCCATGCCAGCTTTCTCACTGCTTTTCTTCCTCTGCTCTGAGCGACTTCTCATCCTCAGTGATTTCAATCTCCATCTCAACGCACCTTGCCCTTTCTCCTGAGTTCACTGCCCTCCCTTAACCTCTCCCTCCATATAAACTCACCTACCCACACTCAGCCACCCCCTCAACCTCTCCATTCACATTGCCTCCATCAGACAAGGCCATCTGACAATGGTTCTGTATCCTGCTCCACTCTCATCCCCTTCCAACCCCACTTCCTTCCCTGAAACAAATCCTCCCCAAGTCACTTAAAATGGCACTAAAATACCCAACCATTAACCCTCTGGTTACCAGGATACTTCTGCAGCTATCGATCTGCTCAAATCACGGCCTCACCTCCACCTTTGCCCCCAGTAAAACCCTTACTCTTTCCCATCTTTGCTACATTAAGTCCAAGAAACGCAGATTTGAACGCATATGGCACACAACTGATTTAGCCATCCATCGCCAGATCTGGTTGAATCACATCAAGCACCATTGGGACCCAGCTCTCGTCTGCCGAAACTGCTCACTATTCCAGGATCATCCTGGAATGCAAAGCTAACTCATGGCTTCACTACAAACCATCTCCTTAAACTGCTCTCTCCTGCCTCCTCCATCCTCGCCAACAAGTGTGAGGAGCTTTTGGGCTTTTGTCACCAAGATTCAGAACACCCGTGCAGCTGCCTCTGCTGCATCCCTCCCTTCCCCGCCAAACCACATTTCCTCTGTGCATTAGTTCGGAATTCCCATTTTTCTCCAGTTTCTCTTATCTCCCCTCATGATCTCCGAGCTCATCTCGTCCCTATTCCCAACTGCTGACCACCCAGCTTCCCTTCACGGCCCCCATACTAGCTGATGGTGTAAATGGTTCCTTCTCAGGAACTGTCCCTCTCCCATTCTGTGATCATCCTCTCCTCAAAAAACCTATCCTTGACCAATGTTCCCCCTAATTTTCTTTTTGGGTGTGCGGCCCAGTTTCAGCCATGTGCGAAATTTAACATTGGAAAAGCCGGTCCCGGGCTGTGTAGGACTGGCGGAGAGCTGCGTGGCCACGCAGCTTAGAGGGAAAGTTGCCCTTGACCCCCTCGGTCTTTGCACAATTACCAGCCCATCTCCAACCTCCTTTTCCTCTCAAGTCCTCGATTATGTGGTTGCCTCCCAAATCCATGCCCATCTTTCCCACAACTCCATGTTTGAACCCCTCCAATCAGGTTTACACCCCTGCCACAGCACTGAAACGGTGCTAACCAAAAATCACAAATGACATCCTGTGACTGTGGAACACTATCTCTTCTCATCCTGCTCAACCTGTCTGCAGCATTTGACATGGTTCACCACACCACCGTCCAACATCTCTCCTCCGTTGCAGCCGAGTGGGACTGCCCTCACCTGGTTCTACTCGCACTTATCCAGGGAATCTCCTGCAATGGATTCTCTTCCCACCGGTTATCTCTGGAATCTGCCCACCCCCCACCCAAAGGATTAATCCTTGGCTCTCTCCTGTTTCTCATCTCCATGTCATCAAGAGGCGATATCATCCGAAGACATGTCAGGTTCCACATGTATGCAGACAACATACAGCTCTAGCTTACCACCTCTCGACCCCTCCACAGCCTGCGTTGTCAGATCGCTTGGCCGACATCAATTCCTGGATGAGCCGCAATTTCCTCCAATTAAACATTGCGAAGACCGAAACCATTGTCTTCGGCCCCCACGCCATGGATTCCATACCCCTCCCTGGCCACTGTCTCAGGCTGAACCAGGCTGCTCGCAATCACGGCATCTTAACCTCGGCCTGAGCTTCCAAGCCCATATAGTATATCATAAAGACCACCTCCGTAACATCGCTAGTCTCCATCTCTGCCTTAGCCCATCTGCTACTGAAACCCACATTCATGCTTTTGTTGCCTCCAGACTCAACTATTCCAATGCTCACCTGGCCGGCCTCTCGTCTTCCACTCTCCATAAACTTGAGCTCATCCGAAACCCTGCTGCCCGTATCCTTATCTGCACTAAGTCTCATTCACCCATCGTCCTTGTACTCACTGACCTACATTGGCTCCCTGGTCCACCAGTGCCACGATTTTAAAATTCTCACCCTGGTGTTCAAATCCCTGCATGGCCTCACCCCTCCCCATCAACCCTATGAGAACTCCATGTTCTTCCAACTCTGGCTTCTTGTACATCCCCACTTCCTTCACCTCACCATTGATAGCCATGCATTCAGCTGCCTAAGCCTTATGCTCTGGAATTTGCTTCCTAAAGCTCTGCCTCCCCACCTCTCTTCCTTTAAAGACGCTCCTTAAAACCTACCAGTTTTGATCAAGCTTTTAGTAACCCATCCCAATATCTCCTCCCTTGCCTCAGTGGCAATTTTTGTCCGATTACACTCCTGTGAAGCGCCTTGGACATTTTACTACATTAAAGCACTACATGAATGCAAGTTGTTGTGGGACACATTCAACCCCAATCTCCTCTGTTGTCCAACTCAGATGACCCTTTTTTTGGTTCCACTCTTGCCTACCCGATCGCAGCCAAAGCATCTCCAGCAATGACTTCTCTTCAAGCCCTTTTACCTCTGAAGTTCACAAGGATCTATCCTTGGCCTCCTTCTCATGTACATGCTACGCATTGGCAGCATCAACCGTAGACGAGAGTTCAGCTTCATATATGACAGCAACACCAAGCTACCGCTCTACTACCATCACCACCACTCAACTCTTCCACTGTCTGTTGTCAGACTGCTGTCCGACATACAGTCTTGAATGAGCCCAATTTCCTCAAGTTAAACAGTGGGAAGACAGAAGCCAGTCTTCAGCAAACTCCGTACCCTTGCTGCCGATTCCATTCCCCTCCGTGGCCACTGTCTCAAGCTGAAATCAGACTATTTGCAACCTTTGTGCCATAACTGACTCCAAGCCTGACTTTCAACCCCACATCCTCTCCATCATAAAGGCCACCTGCTTGCAAATCTGTAACATTAGACCACCTCTGCACATCGGCCCTCGTCACCTCCAGACTTCACTATTCTGGCTTGCATCCCATCCTCAAATCTCTAAATTTCAGATCATCTGCTAGCCACATCCGATCCCACACCAATTATGATCATCTATCACCCTCGCTGATATACTTTGACTGCCCATTCCCCAAATTTAAAATTCTTGGGAAGGATAACTAGTGCTGTGGGGGAGGGTTTAAAATAATTTAGCAAGGGGATGGGCACCAGGGCGAAACATGAGAGGAGAAACAATGTGCACAGAGGACTGGGAGAAACAAATAGCACTAGAGTAAAGAATAGTTCAGAAATAGGAGGAATCAGACAGAAGGCAGTCCAAGATGGGTTTGGAGAACATGTCCATAAATCCACGTAGCGTGATAAATAAGGTTGATGAGCTGCAGGCACAAGTCGTCACATGGGACTATGATATAGTGGCAATATCAGAGACCTGGCTCAAAGAAGGGGAGGACTGCGAACTTAATATTCCTGGCTACAAGGTATTCAGGAAAGATAGGGAAGGTGGAAAAAAGAGGGTGGCAGTATTGATCAAATAAACTATTACAGCACTGGAGAGGGATGATGTAGTTGAGGGGTCAAAGACAGAAAAAAAATGTGATTAGAATTAATTAAAATTAGAAGAGCTATTATGCTACTGGGTGTATACTATAGGCCACCAAACAGTGGGAAGGAGATAGAGGAGCAAATTACAGAAAGATGCAAGAACTATAGAATAGCAATAATGGGGGACTTCAATTACCCGAATATAGATTGGGATAGTAACAGTGTTAAGGGCAAAGAGGGGGAGGAATTCCTGAGATGTGTACAAGAGAACTTTCTTGATCAGTGTGTTTCCAGCCAAACGAGGAAGGAAGGGCTGGATCTCATTCTGGGGAATGAAGTGGGGTAAGTGGAGCATGTTTCAGTGGGGGGAGCATTTGAGAAACCGTGATCATATCAGGTTTAGAATAGTTATGGAAACGGACAAGGAACAATCAAACATTAAAAATACTTGACTGGAGGAGGGCTAACTTCAGTGTGTTGAAAAGGGATCTGACCCAGGTGGATTGGAATCAAAAATTAGTAGGCAAAACAATAATTGAACAATGGGAGGTCTTCAAAGAGATGGATCCAGTACAGAGTAGACACATTCCCATGAGGGGGGAGGAAAGGAAGGACATCCAATGCTAGAGTTCCCTGGATGACTAAAGATGAAAATGAGAGAAAAAAAAAGGCAGCATAGGACAAAGGTAAGATTCATAATACAGTAGAGAATCAAGCTGAACATAGAAAGTACAGAGATCACCTAAAAAACAGAATAAAAGGGTAGAGACTGTACGAGAATAAATTAGTGGCTAGTATCAAGGGAACCCAAAAGTCTTTTCTAAACACAAATAGTAAAAAAGAGTAGTCAAAGGAAGGGTGGGGCCGATTAGGAACCAAAAAAGATGATCTTGTGTAGGCAGAGGGCATGGCGGAGGATCTAAATGAGTACTTTGCATCCGTCTTCATTAAAGAAGATGCTGCCAATGTAGCAATAAAGGATGAGGTAGTAGCGATATTGGATAGGATAAAAATAGATAAAGAGGATGCACTTAAAAGGTTGGCAGTTCTCAATTAGAAAAGTCACCCGTCCCAGATGGGATGTATCCTAGGTTACTGAGTGAAGTAGGAGTGGAAATTGCGGAGGCTCTGGCCATAATCTTCCAATCCTCCTTGGATATGGGAGCGGTGCCAGAGGACTTCAGAATTGCAAAAGTTAAACCCCTGTTTAAAAAAGGAGGGGGGGGATAACCCTGGCAACTAACTATAGGCCAGTCAGTCTAACGTCTGGTGGGGAAACTTTGAGAATAATCAGAGACAAAATTAACTGGCATTTGAAAAAGTATGGGCTAATAAATGAAAGTCAGCATGGATTTGTTAAAGGCAAATAGGGTTTGACTAACTTGATCAAGTTCTTTGATGAAGTAACTGAGAGTGTTGAGGAGGGTAGTGCGGTTGATGTTGTGAAAATGGACTTTCAAAAGGCATCTGACAAAGTACCACATAATAGACTGGTTAGCAAAATTAAAGCCCATAGGATAAAAGGAACAGTGGTAGCATTTATACAAAATTGACTATGGGACAGAGAGTAGTGGTGAACATTGTTTTTCAGACTGGAGAGAGGTAAACAGTGGTGTTCCCCAAGGGTTGGTATTAGGACCACTGCCCTTTTTGTTGTATATTGATGACCTGGACTTGGGTATACAGGGCATAATTTCAAAGTGTGCAAAGGACATGAAACTCGGAAATGTAGTAAACAGTGAAGAGGATAGCAACAGACCTCAGGGGATATAGACAGACTGGTGAAATGGGCAGACACATGGCAGATGAAATTTAATGCAGAGAAGTGTGACATGATGCATTTTGGTAGGAAGAATGAGAGGCAATATAAACTAAATGGCACAATTTTAATTGGAGTGCAAGAACAGAGAGCCCTGTGGGGGGCGGGGGGTGTATATACACAAATCTTTGAAGGTGGGTGGACAAGCTGAGAAGACCGTTAACAAAGCCAAGGATTCCCATATGCTTTAATAGAGGCAGAGAGAGTACAAAAGCAAGGAAGTTATGCTAAACCTTTATAACACACTGATTAGGCCTCAGCTGGAGTACTGTGTACAATTCTGGGTACCACATCTTAGGAAGGATGTCAATGCCTTGGAGAAGGTGCAGAAGAGATTTACTAGAATGGCACTAGGGATGAGGGACTTCAGTTATGTGGAGAAACTGGAATTCTTCTCCTTCGAGCAGAGAAGGTTAAGAGGAGATGTGATAGAGGTGTTCAAAATCATGAATGGTTTTGATAGAGTAAATAAGGAGAGACTGTTTCCAGTGGCAGATGGGTCAGTAACCAGAGGACAGATTTAAGGTGATTGGTAAAAGAACCAGAGGCGACATGAGGACATTTTTTATTTTAAAAATGCAGCAAGTTAGGATCCGGAATGCACTGCCAAGGGTGATGAAAGCAGATTCAATAGTAAGAGTCAAAATGGAATTGGATAAATACTTGAAGGGAACAAAATTACAAGGCTATGGGGAAAGAGCAGGGGACTGGGATTAATTGACATTCAACGGCATTACCATCACCAAATTCCCCACCATCAACATCCTGGGGGGTCACCATTGACCAGAAACATAACTGGACCAGCCACAAATACTGTGGCAACAAAAGCAGGTCAGAGGCTAGCTATTCTGCAGCGAGTGTCTCACCTCCTGACTCCCCAAAGCCTTTCCACCATCTACAAGGCACAAGTAAGGAGTGTGATGGAATATTATCCACTTGCCTGGACGAGTGCTGCTCCAACAACATTCCAGAAGCTCGACACCATCCAGGACAAAGCAGCCCGCTTGATTGGCACCCCATCCACCACCTTAAACATTCACTCCCTCCACCACCGGCATACCGTGGCTACAATGTGTACTATCTACAAGATGCACTGCAGCAACTCGTCAAGGCTTCTTCGGCAGCACCTCCCAAATCCATGACCTCTACCACCTAGAAGGACAAGGGCAGCAGGCGCATGGGAACACCACCACCTCCAAGTTCCCCTCCAAGTCACACACCATCCTGACTTAGAAGTATATCACCGATCCTTCATCGTCGCTGGGTCAAAATCCTGGAACTCCCTCCCTAACAGCAGTGCAGGAGTACCTTCACTACATGGATTGCAGCGGTTCAAGAGGCAGCTCACCACTACCCTCTCAAGGGCAATAAATGCTGGCCTTGCCAGCGACGCCCACATCCCACAAACTAATAAATTGGATAGCTCAACCAAAAAGCTGGCACAGGCACTATCGGCTAAATGGCCTCCTTCTGTGCTGTATCGTTCTATGATTCTGTAAATCCCAACTCTTTGACTGAGCCATTGGTCAGCCTTTCTAATATCTCATTTGGCTCAGGCATACATTTCTGATTGTGTCTCTGAAGCACCTTGGGACTTTTTTCCATATTAAAGTCATGATATAAATGCAAGCTATTGATAAAGCTCGAGAGCCATTTTCTCTCAGTTGACTATTGATAAGTAGAAACCCCACTCAGGTTTCCCCCCAATGCACTTTGTGCACTTCAACTCCATAACCACCAGCACAGACACCCGTGAGCATCTGCTCACTCAACCATGCTTCTGCCTTTATATGTGGTCAACTTTTTTTCAAACAGTATGTGGTCAACCCATCCATTTCTCACTACCATTCAAAGCAAGGACATGCAAGTCTTGCCTGCTCGATCCTTAGAGACATACAGACACACCACAAATTAGAGCTATTTTCAAGCACGGTTCTTTAGATTGGAGATGTTGACTTACAACAGGTAAAAGTGCTGTGTTTAGTGCAGAGCAGTCTTACTAGAGGAAGATGAAAGCAATCAAGAAATATGGCTGCCACCAACCTAACTGGCCATTCCCTGTTGTGTCTACAGTGTAAGTTGTGCCAGCACTCATTGAAGATGCACAGATGGACTGCACCAAAGTTATGGTAAAAATGCTAAAAACGTACATGACAATCATTACACACACTTGCAGCACGTATATTTTGAAAATTTCCATTCTACTCCTCCACCCCCAACCTTTTGAACACTTAGCTGCAGCATCTTACCAGGAAGTGGAACAAAACCTCTCCATCACTGCTAGAGAGGAAGAGCAAACATGAGCTGAATCATGCATGCATTTATTTAGCTCCCTTTTGTTTCTATATGGGGGAAGTGGAAGTCCTGGAGAAAATCACTTTCAGGCACACGCTCCCATTCGTAGAACAAATGCAACCTTCCAATGCACATATTTCACTGCCCTCAGCCCACAAAAACTCCCATTAAATCATATGAGAGATGGGGAAGGGGCATTCTTTATGCACCAACATTCTGAAAATGCATACCATTTCCATTCTTAGTAAAAAAAAAAATTACCTTAAACTTGTCTGAAGACTGCGACATGGTAGAGATGGGATAATTCTCACCTGAAAAAAAAAGTTTTTTTATTTAGGTATACTGAAGACGCTGGCAACAAAAAGCAAAAAAAAACTGCAAACTGAGCACTGTTGCCAGTGGTCACGGCACATCCTCAACTGTACAATATTCAACTGCACAAAAAATGGTTCAAAGACACAACTGAAGTGGCTGCCCTCAGTTTAACACACCCATATTTGAATCTACGAGTATTCGTGCCACGGAGAGAAAATATTGCAACTGCGGAGTAAAGATGTTGTGCCTGGGCTCTTCTGGCAATCAATGGAATGAAGTAGCTTTGCTGTGAATGAGACTGTGGCAAAGCTTCCTGCATTTGCTGGTATTTTAAAAGGAGGACTGCACTGGACTAAATTAGTGAAGCTCTGTTCATGGTCACCGTCCGCTCAGTTTTACCACAGTTCAGGTGCAAGAGTGATCCTTCTACACTGTTATCCCATGCTGCAGCACTCCAGGGCTCAATGTTTAATCTAGTTAATGACTGAAGTCAATGATCAACTCATTAACTGTATTTGACAATTGAGGATATTGCTGTGAATGTTTTATTCATTCTTAACCACCCAAGACCACATTCCATGGTGGTTTGGATTCAGATTGCTAAAATTACCATTCTAGAGTCTGTAGGGACTTTAATACTTGTAATCCTGAAAACAGGATGCAGTGATAGCACATCTGTGCACCACACTTCTGCATTTGGACTTGGGAGTCAGAACACTATGCACATCACTGCTTCCCAGGATTTACATAACTAAAACTAGCACCCATATCCTTATAACTTAGGAGGTGTTGGCGGTTCCTGCAACCTGTTTAGGTTGTTAGCATAGTTTGATGGAGACCGATATATCTGCTGCGCTTCTATTGTGTTAATGCAAAGCAGTTGTACACTGAACACCGTTCAGCACTATACAACTTCAAATTTGCAAGTGCTGTCAGCTAGGACAATTCTGCCTCAGCTCATCTGCTGCTGTAACCCTCATCCATACCTCTGGTACCACTAGACTGGATTACTCAAATGCTCTCGTCAAGCCTTCCAACTTCCATAAACAAGCTCATCCAAAACTCTGCTGCCCGTATTTTAACTTGCACCAAGTCCCATTCACCCATCACCCCTGTGCTTGCTGACCTACACTGGCACCCGGTCCGACAACACCTCTTAAAATCCTCATCCTTGTTTTCCAATCCTTCCATGGCCACGCCTCTCCCTCTCTCTAACCTCCTCCAGCCCGACAAGCCTTCGAGGTCTCTGCGCATCCCCGGTTTTAATTGCTCCACCATTGGCAGACGTGCTTTCAGCTGCCCCAAAGCTCTGGAATTCCCTCCCTGACCTCTCCGCCTCTACCTCTGTTCTCCTTTAAGATGCTCCTTAAAACCTACCTCTTTAACCAAGCCTTAGGTCATCTGTCCTGATATCTCCTCCTGTGGCTCTGTCTCAAAATTTTTATTGATAACACTCGAGCGCCTTGGGACTCTTTGCTATGTTAAAGTCGCTATATAAATACTAGTTGTTGTTGATTCCTCTGGTCGCATTGAGGCATACAAACCAGGATGGTCCCAGATTCAATTGTTTGGTTACCTCAGTACAGACAATCGCGGCTGCAATTACAGTGAGATTGCTACCATCTTACTCGACTATGGATAGAGGTGGGAAACACGAGAGTAATGCTCCTGTCCATTATCCAGTGACCCCCTAATGCAAGTCAATATGTGACGCTGGGTGAGAAAAGAATTGCAGAGATCTCTGATGACCCACCCAAATAGGCTGCCAGCTCACAGGAAGAATGGCCACAGTACACGGTACAGTAACACAACAGCCACCACCTGTGGAGCTGAACCCTAGCACGAATCACCATCTTCAGGCATAAAGGGAAAATCTGAGGCTGGGTGGGGGGGAAATGAGAAAAAACTGTCAGAGTAACTCAATCCTACTTGTTTGGAAGGGCTGTAAAACCAATTAGAGATGAGAAAACATTCCCAGTTAAAAGCACACATACAAGAGTTCCAACAAGGGAGGTGGTGGGTTGTGGTCCTCTATGTGCCACACATGAATCTAAAGCTGTGTTGGTAGGAACAGGCTAGGCAGCTCCCCACAGACAGGAGGAAAGATGCCGTGTAACTAAAGTTTTAAAAAGCATGTCACAGTTCAGCACAAAATACTACAACTTAAGCTAGATGCAGTGGGGACTCAGTAAAACCTGGGAATGGATGAAAGGATATGAAGCACCAAGGATTGTTGGGGACTTTAGCTGGGATGGGGAGAAATGCCAAGTGGTTGCTCCAGGGGACTGCTACTGTTTCCAATTATCAAAAACTTGTATGTAGAAGCACAATGCAAACTGGCAAAATTCACAGAATACCAAATCAGGAGGGGCTGCTGAAACCGAGGAGGCAGCCTGGGGAGCTACATACTGGGTAGGAAAAAAATAACTCGTCATCCAGCCTCTGTTTCAAAACCAATCAGGCTCATTACTGTGATTTTAGCACCAATTACCCCCTTTCCTAAAAGGACAAAAATGAGAAGTCGCACAGCACCAGGTTATAGTCCAACAGTTTTATTTAAAATTACGGGCTTTCGGAGCGCTGCTCCTTCTTCAGGTACAAGACTTGTACCTGAAGAAGGAGCAGCGCTCCGAAAGCTCGTAATTTTAAATAAAACTGTTGGACGATAACCTGGTGTTGTGCGACTTCTCATTTTTGTCCACCCCAGTCCAACACCGGCATCACCGCATCATTCCTAAAAGGAGTTCATCCAATTTTTTTTCTCTAAATGCTGCCATGGATCCCTGGCCTACCATCCTGCTGGTAATCTGTTCTAAATTTTATCCTATTGCTCAAAAGGAAATTGCCTACACTTTTTATTTTCCGTTGACACCCTCAACTTTAAACTGTGCCTTTTAGTCGAGTCCTGTAACCAACAAACAGGTTTCCTAGATCTAAAAACAGATGCAAAGGCCTTCTTTGTCTGTATCTATCTAATGAAGAAAATAAAAAATGCCAATTCACCCTGGGCCACCATCACATGCTCCTTGCAACCAGTTACACGAAGCTTGTGACCAGGTCTTCAAACTGGACACCACACAATTTTTTTTTTTTTAAATGAAAGAACTTTTTCCTCCTGGGAGCACCGGAAGCAACACAAGACCTTTCGGCTTTCAAGCAGATTAATGGATCTTTTAATCGACCCTTGAAAACCCCAAGGAAAAGGCATTGCTGAAAGATTTCTCAGTATACTACTCAAGAGTTGCCAACTCCTGCTTGGACATACTCCTGGCAGTTTCACATAACTTCCCGACTCCAACCACCCCGCCCAGTCAAACAGTCCATTATCCCCATTGGCAATAATTTTATAACTAAACAATATAGTGTTCCAGGAAACTAAAAAGATACAATAATTCCCCAATGAATTTTCTCCGGGGTTGCTCAAAGCAGTGTCCAGGAGATTGATCTTTAATTCCTGGAGACTCCAGGACAATCCTGGAGGGTTGGCAACCCGAAGGATACCCCGTGAATTTATCATAATGGGCCAAAAATTCGGCACTTGCTGGGTGAGTACACGCTGTGTACTCACCCGTAAGGCCTCCTGAAGTGCCGGTTTCCTGCATGCACGGGAAACCTGAACTTCCGGTCTCGTGAAGGGAGGGGTTGAGAGGTGAACCGCGTGCATGGGAGAGGCTGCGCGCACGCAGCGAACTTAGGTTTTTTTTTCAGGTTTCTCCGGGAAGGTAAGTATTGAAGAGGCTGCGCTTTTAAAAAGGAGGCGCAAGATCTATTTAACAAGGTAAGTGGTTAATTAATTACAATTTAAAAATTCTCAACAGGTTTATCTTTTTAGATACTTTAAAGAAAGGTAAGTTTATTTTTAGCACTGTTAAAAAGTATTTTAATTTTTTCAAAAATTTAAATTTTTGTTTATAGTTAATTTATTTAACTTGGTTATTTTAAAAATGTGATGGTTTTTTTTAAATTTATTTGAAGTTTAGGTGTTGTTTTGGGGCCGATTTCAATTCTTAGATTTGACAGGTCCTGTCAAATCTATGAAAGAAAGATGGTCTGCTGCCATTGGCTCTCCATGGCCCACGTGATCCCAGGGGACGCATCGCACTAACTACGCCCCTGGGACACGCAAGCACTGCTCGCCAGCAGCTGCAGGAGGCCCAGGACCTGAAGTCCCCGTGGGCCCAGAGGTCAACAGCACCCGCGGGAAGCCAGGGAGCCTAATTTCTGGGCCACTATTATCTGCATTTTTTTCTAGGTTTCTCCACGACAAATTTTAAAAAGGATTCAATATGAAGTGTTAATAATGTTTTGCTAATTCTTACTAAAGCCTGCAGAAAAATATCCCACCCGACAGCTAGCTATTACAGATCAGAATTAAAAAAGCTTAGTGTTCACATATGTGAGAATGGAGCCCTGCATTTCAGAAATGGAAGGGTTTTTTGTAATTATAATGTACATGTGCACTTATGTGGGAGGTGAGGATACTGTAAGGATGCATCAAGGCCTTTCAGCATGAGATCGGTTCAGCAACCTAGGTCATTTACTTCCATCCTGGACTAATCAGAACTAATTTTACATACAACCACTGCCATGCAGTATGAACTAACCGTGCTCTCTCACCCAGGAGCACACCTACAAGTCCAAGCTGTAGTAATATCTCAACACTGCATTAAAAAAAAATGAAGCTTTTCATCAAAAAGTCTCCAATAACCAGTTTTAAAATATCCAGAGTCTGAGCTGATGCCTTGACATCCTGAGCATAGAACAAGAAGCTGCAAATATATATTTTTTTACATTTCATTGAACTATACATTCTGCAAAATTATGTATTTTAAAAAAAAATTCATTCATGAGATGTGGGCGTCGCTGGCAAGGCCAGCATTTATTGGCCATCCCTAATTGCCCTCGAGAAGGTGGTGTTGAGCCGCTTTCTTGAACCGCTGCAGTCCGTGTGGCGAAGCTACTCCCACAGTGCCGTTAGGGAGGGAGTTCCAGGATTTTGACCCAGCGACGATGCATAAAACCATTCGGAATGTCGCTTAATATCCAAACCGCCAGAGAATGTTTCTATATACAGAATTTCGGAGCACATACCCAAACAAGTATGCACAATTCAAACCATTTCACTTCCAGTGAATCCCATGGTATATTTCTGACAACTGGAAACAGAGACATACGAGGCAATTAACAGCACGCTGATCTCTGATTGGGAGTGTAAATTGCATACAACAGGGGTGCTTAAAAATAGGATGGAAAAACCTACCACTCATGTCTATGACTTCCTGCTTCCTCTATATAGTTTCAGATAACGCTGAGCAAACACCAGTGAACTATAGCACCAGTTCACACCGTCACTGACGACACAGTTTCACATCACAGCATAATAACCACAACCATCTCAGACCCAGTGTAATGTATCCAAGTTTGTTGACTATACAAAGCTACATAGGAAAGTTGTGAAGAGGATGCAAAGGGATATAGACAGGTTAAGTGAGTGGGCAAGAACATGGCAAATGGAATATAATGGAGAAATGTGAAGTTATCCACTTTAAGAAAAGCAAAGTATTTTTTAAATGGAGAGAGATTGGGAAATTTTGGTGTTGAGGGATCTGGGTGTCCTTGTACACAAATCACAGAAATTTAACATGCAGGTACAGCAAGCAATTAGGAAAGCAAATGGTATGTTAGCCTTTATTACAAAAGGATTAGAGTTTAAAGAGCAAAGATGTCTTACTGCAATTATGTAAGGCCATGGTGAGACCACACCTAGAGTATTGTGTACAGTTTTGGTCTCCTTACCTAAGGAAGGATATACTTGCCATAGAGGGAGTGCAACAAAGGTTCACCAGACTGGCTCCTGGGATGGGGGGATTGTCCTATGAGGAGAGATTGAGTAAACTAGGCCTATATTCCCTAGAGTTTAGAAGAATGAGAAGTGATCTCATTGAAACGTATAAAATTCTTAAGAGGTTTGACAGGGTAGATGCTGGGAGGATGTTTCCCCTGGCCAGGGTGTCTAGAACCAGGGGGTCACAGTCTCAGAATAAGGGGTTGGCCATTTAGGACTGAGATGAGGAGAAATTTCTTCACTCAAAGGGTGGTGAATCTTTGGAATTCTCTACCCCAGAGGGCTGTGGAGGCTCAGTCGTTGAGTATATTCAAGACTGAAATCGATAGATTTTTGGATACCAAGGGAATCAAGGGATATGAGGATAGTGCAGGAAGGTGGAGATGAGGTAGAAGATCAGCCATGATCTCATTGAATGGCGGAGCAGGCTCGAGGAGCCGAATGGTCTACTCCTGCTCCTATTTCTTTGTTATGTACACTGCTGCTGTACACAGCTCCCAGTCATGATTCACAGCAACTCCCTGGCTAAAAATAAACAAACCGTCTCTACGTCTGACCGCAAGATGTTTTTGAACAGATTACTTGGTGAGACCAAGATGATCAACAAATCCTTTCCTTTTACAGAGAGCTAATTTAGGGGGAGGGGGTGGAATCAATCTAAATAATGCATAAATCAACAGAAAATGGTAAAATGATGAGTGTCCAGGTGTGATTCTGTGATCAATAATCCAAGACAGTTTTTTAGCGAACCTTTAGACACCCGCTTTGTGCAGCGGAATCTTAACAGGGTTCACACTCCACTGCAATAAAAACCCAACTGAAACATGCTTGCATGCGAGACTTTGTTGCTCCAACACAGACAGGAGCTTGGGGACGCCCCTTTAGCAAGTTGTTCAGAAACGTGGAGTTGGGAGAGCGTGGCACTGCTTCTGTGGTCGGTTTTTGTGTTATAGAGGTGGTTCAGTTTTGAAGTTTCTGCTAAGTGCTTGAAACAAAGCCGCACCATCCGGAATCAGATGCCAAATGCAGAACTGCTACTGGCCAGTGGTTCTGATCAATTTGGCTCCTTAGCCAGCAAGAGAGAGCTTGGAGTGAGAGCACACAGTAAAGAACCTCTGATTCACCAAATAAGTGTTCAAAAAATGTCAAATGAACAAAAGAAAAATTACTAGGGGATATAGTGAATCATATTTAAAAGCTTAACTGGTTTGGAGACCCATCCGTCCTGCAGGTTTGTCTCCTATAGAGACTAACTTTAGGAAGTGGCGAGAAGTAAACAACAATGTAGTAAACCGTCCCAAGGCACTTCACAGGAGCGTTGTCAGACAACATTTGACACCGAGCCACACAAGAACATTAGGGCAAATGCTTGGTCAAAGAGGTACGTTTTAACGAGCATCTTAAAGGAAGAGAGGTTTAGGGAGGGAATTCCAGAGCTTCGGGCCTAGGCAGCTGATGGCACTGCTGCCAATGGTCGGGCAAAGGTAGTGAGGTATGCACAAGAGGCCAGAATTGGAAGAACGCAGCGTTCTGAGGGTTGTAGGGCTGGAGGAGGTTAGAGATAGGGGGGTGCAAGGCAATGGAGGGATTTGAACACAAGGATCTACATCCTAGGGTACTTAAGGAAGTGGCCCTAGAAATAGTAGATGCATTGCTGGTCATCTTCCAACATTCTATAGACTCTGGAACAGTTCCCATGGATTGGAGGGTAGCTAATGTAACCCCACTATTCAAAAAAGGTGGTAAAGAAAAAACGGGGAATTATAGACCGGTAAGCCTGACATCGGTTGTGGGGAAAATGCTAGAGTCCATTATAAAAGATGTAATAGCAGAGCACTTGGAAAACAGTGACCGGATCGGACAAAGTCAACATGGATTTACAAAAGGTAAATCGTGCTTGACTAATCTACTGGAATTTTTTGAGGATGTAACTGATAGAATAGATAAGGGAGAACCAGTGGATGTGGTGTATTTGGACTTTCAGAAGGCTTTCGATAAGGTCCCGCATAAGAGATTAGCGTGTAAAGTTAAGGCACATGATTTGGGGGCAAGGTACTGACTTGGATAGAGAACTGGTTGGCAGACAGGAAGCAAAGAGTTGGAATAAACGGGTCTTTTTCCGAGTGGGGTTCCGCAGGGATCGGTCCTAGGACCCCAGCTATTCACTATATATATTAATGATCTAGACGAGGGAACGAGATGCAATATCTCCAAGTTTGCAGATGACACAAAGCTGGGTGGGCGTGTGTGCTGTGAGGAGGATGCCGAGAAACTCCAGGATGATTTGGACAGGTTGGGTGATTGGGCAGAAGCATGGCAGATGCAGTATAATGCAGATAAATGCGAGGTTATCCACTTTGGTGGCAAAAACAGAAAGGCAGATTATCTGAACGGCAATAGATTGGGAGAAGGGGAAGTGCAACGAGACCTGGGTGTCCTTGTGCACCAGTCGCTGAAGGGAAGCATGCAGGTACAGCAGGCGGTTAAGGCGGCAAATGGTATGTTGGCCTTCGTAGCGAGAGGGTTTGAGTACAGGAGCAAGGATGTCTTGCTGCAGTTGTACAGGGCCTTGGTGAGACCACACCGAGTATTGTGTGCAGTTTTGGTCGCCTTATCGGAGGAAGGATGTTCTTGCCATGGAGGGTGTGCAGCGAAGATTCACCAGACTGATACCTGGGATGGCAGGAATGACGTACGAGGAGAGATTGGGTCGATTCGGCTTATACTCGCTGGAGTTTAGAAGAATGAGAAGAGATCTAACATAACATAAGAAATAGGAGCAGGAGTAGGCCAATCGGCCCCTCGAGCCTGCTCCGCCATTCAATAAGATCATGGCTGATCTGATCCTAACTGCCAATCTACTATCTATCACAGAACCATCTCCTGCATCTAACAGAATTGCACACACGAAATAGGAGCAGAATCAGGCTACACGGTCCCTGGGCCCGCTCCACTACCCACAGGGCCATGACCGATCCGAACCTAGACTCATGTCCAAATTCCTGCCCGCTCCCCGTAACCCTTAATGCCCTTTACTTCTAGGAAACTGTCTATTTCTGTTTTAAATTTATTTAATGATGTAGCTTCTACAGCTTTTTGTGGCAGCATATTCCATGGACCTACCACCCTCCGAGTGAAGTAGTTCCTCCTCATCTCAGTTTTGAAAGAGCAGCCCCTTATTCTAAGACTATGTCCCCTAGTTCTAGTCTCACCAGTCATCGGGAACATCCTCCCCGCATCCACCCGATCCAACCCCTTCACAATCTTATATGTTTCAATAAGATCGCCTCTCATTCTTCTGAACTCCAATGAGTAGAGTCCCAATCTACCCAACCTCTCCTCATATGACCACCTCCTCATCCCCGGGATTAACCGAGTGAACCTTTTTTGCACTGCCTCGAGAGCAAGGATGTCTTTCCTTAAGTAAGGACACCAAAACTGTATGCAGTATTCCAGGTGCGGTCTCACCAATACCTTGTACAACTGAAGCAATACCTCCCTATTTTTATATTCTATCCCCCTAGCAATGAAAGCCAACATTCCATTTGCCTTCTTAATCACTTGCTGCACCTGCATACTAACCTTTTGAGTTTCGTGCATCAGGACCCCCAGATCCCTTTGCATTTCAGTACTCTCCAGTTTCTTGCCATTAAGATAATAAATTGCTCTAGGATTTTTCCTGCCAAAGTGCATCACCTCACACTTTCCAGTGTTGTATTCCATCTGCCAAATCTCTGCCCACTTACTTAGCCTGTCTATGTCCCCTTGCAGGTTTTTTATGTCCTCCTCACTCACTACTTTCCCTCCCATCTTTGTATCATCTGCAAATTTTGATATGTTACACTTGGTCCCTTCCTCCAAATCGTTAATATAGATTGTAAAGAGTTGGGGACCCAGCACTGACCCCTGTGGAACACCACTAGTTACTGATTGCCAGTCTGAGAATGAACCATTTATCCCAACTCTTTGCTTTCTGTTAGATAGCCAATCCTCTATCCATGCCAGAATATTACCCCCAATCCCGTGATTTTTTACCTTAAGCAATAATCTTGTGTGGCACCTTGTCAAATGCCTTTTGGAAGTCTAAATACACTACCTCCACTGGTTCCCCTTTATCCACTCTATATGTTACTTCCTCAAAGAACTCCAGCAAATTTGTCAAACATGACTTCCCCTTCGTAAAACCATGCTGACTTTGTCCTATTTAATTATGATTATCCAAATGTCCTGTTACTGTTTCCTTAATAATGGACTCCAAAATTTTACCTACCACAGATGTTAGGCTAACCGGTCTATAGTTACCAGCCTTCTGTCTACTGCCCTTTTTAAATAAGGGTGTTACATTAGCAGTTTTCCAGTCTGCCGGGACCTTAGCGGAATCCAGGGAGTTTTGAAAAATTACCAATGCATCTACAATCCCTACCGCCACTTCCTTCAAGACTCTAGGATGTAAGCCATCAGGTCCAGGTGATTTATCCGCCTTGAGTCCCATTATTTTACCGAGTACCACTTCCTTAGTGATTTTGATCGTGTTTAGCTCCTCTCCCCCTATAGCCCCCTGTTTGTCCAGTGTTGGGATATTCTTAGTGTCCTCTACTGTAAAGACTGATACAAAATATTCATTCAGTGTTTTTGCCATCTCCATATTTCCCACCATTAATTTCCCGGTCTCATCCTCTAAGGGACCAACATTTACTTTAGCCACCCTTTTTCTTTTTATATAACTATAAAAACTCTTACTATCTGTTTTTATATTTTTTGCTAATTTACTTTCATAATCTATCTTCCCTTTCTTAATCAATCTTTTTGTTATTTTTTGCTGCCTTTTAAAGTTTTCCCAATCCTCTGTCCTCCCACTAGATTTCGCTACCTTATATGCCCTTGTTTTTAGTCGAATACTATCCTTAATTTCTTTACTTAGCCACATTGAAACTTATAAAATTCTAACAGGGCTAGACAGACTAGATGCAGGAAGGATGCTCCCGATGGTGGGTGAGTCCAGAACAAGAGGTCACAGTCTAAAGATAAGGGGTAAGCCATTTAGGACAGAGATGAGGAGGAATTTCTTCACCCAGAGAGTGGTGAACCTGTGGAATTCTCTACCACAGAAGGCAGTTGAGGCCAATTCATTAAATATATTCAAGAAGGAGTTAGATATATTTCTTAAGTCAAAAGGTATCAAGGGATATGGGGAGAAGGCAGGGACAGGGTACTGAATTTGGATGATCAGCCATGATCTCATTGAATGGCGGAGCAGGCTAGAGGGGCCGAATGGCCTACTCCTGCTCCTATCTTTCTATGAGAATTTTAAAAGGTAAGGCGTTGCTGGACCGGGAGCCAATGTGAACAGACAGGTGCTTCCCTCTACCTCCCCTTCCAAATATTCTAAACACACCATCTCAAAAGGATCCATACAAAATAGATGTCCGGAGTTTGAAAACAGATCATCCTAAATCATTTAATTGAATTACGAAGTGGAGCATTTTTTATTCACAATGGCCTTTAAGTTTAATTTTCTTAGCAACCCAGTGAATATGCTAAAAGGGATAGAGGTAGTGAGACAAAAATGAATGGGTAAATAAGGTCACCTGCATATGGAAACTGAAGATTGGTATTGATAACATTGGCTGCGTTTCACCAGCTGATTACCAGGAAGTTGCAGAGGACAAAGGAGGTGTTGTGAACAAAGGAATTTTACCCCCTCACTTAAAAATTGTAGCAAAAAAAGCATTGCTCTTTTACACTGTTAACCTTGCACAAGGACAGCCCCTCTCGGCTCAGCGTCATTTACCAATCACATCAGCCACCACTTCTCATCTATTTAAAGAGTTAGGCGCACTCAGTCTTACATACTCAGTATCCTGTTCACCCATTACATTAACAGACCAAACCATGGAAAGTAAAACAGGTCTATATTCCATATGAAAATTCAACTTTTACTACTGACCAATTTATCAGGAGAATTTTCTTGAAGCAACCTTTTGCATTGCACCTTTGGAAAAGGTAACAGTGATTACATCCTCACTGTGCATGCACCCTGCAAGTTTTATACAGCCACACTCTCCCCACAGCCAAGAACTGCAAGTACACAATAACTCGTCACAAATCTCACACTAGGCCACGTAGCTGGAAGCAGTTGGCCAATTAAAAAGGAGCTATTTGATACTTGACCAGATTAAAGGAAACATGCACAAGGAAGCTCAGTCGGCCCACCTTAGTTCATCCAGCTGGAAAACCCGACAGTCCCATCACCACAGCCTCTTCTGATGATACCCCGGTTTGTGTTTCCACTACCCTAGCCAGAAATCCAGCCCAAGCGGTGACCACACTTTGCATGAAACCTGTACATACCCCTAAAAAGGAAAAAGCTCCACTTGTGCATTCAAGCAACCGTGGTAAACAGACAAGGTCAGAGACAGTGCAATAAAAGCTTAATTGTGGCTTACACAAATGCAAGGAAATGTGGAAACCCAGCAGATTGGGAGAACTATAAAACACAAAGGGACACAAAAAGTAATGAGGTGCAAAAAGGAAGATGAACAAAACCGTGCAAGAAATATCAAATCCAACATTAAAAGTTTTTATACATATATTAAGGGAAGAGAATGGTAAGGGGAATGTGGGCCCATTAAAGACAGATACAGGTGATAATAGAATGGATAATAAGGAAATGGCAGACTTGTTAAATTAATTCTTTATATCCATTTCCACAGTAGAGGAAGAGGACTAAAAACCTACAAGGGAACCTAAAAATAAGTAATGGGGAGGAACCTATGGAATGGGGCTTTAGATAGACAATTCTGCAGGACCTGATGGTTTCCACCCTATTGTGTTAAAAGAAACCAGTAGAGAAATTGCAGATGCTTTAAGAATTGTGCCTTTGCATTGGAAGTTGCAAATCTCACTCCATTATTTAAGACAGGAGGGAGGGAGAAATCAGGAAACTACAGACTTGTCAGTTGTGGGGAAGTTATTGGAATTTATCAATAGGGACAGAGGGACTGAGCATTCGAACAAGTATGAGCTGACCAAAGAAAGTCAGCATGGATTTGTGAAGGGTCACATCTGACTAATCTAACGGAAGTGGACTAGCGGGAGGGAGAGGTACAGTTCGGCTCCAGTTCCTTGGACAGGAACCTGTGCCTGATCACAACCCAGTGAATCCTAACAGCATGCATGTGGACATCAGACAAGGACAGATTCAGGCTGAGCCGAGCTGGCATCACTCACTGTCTAGATTCCTATGAAGAACAGCGAATGGGACAAGGTGGGAAGGGAAAGAGAAGAGTACCTGTGAAACCATGATCTAGTGAGAGGCAGCACTTTCAGATGAGAGGGGAGAAAACTTTGGTGGGGGGGGGGGGGGGGGGGGAGGTTTAAGAATAAAAAGTTTGTTTTTTTTAAATTAACTAAATTGCCAAGATACACAAAACATAAAAGTTACATCTGCAAACCCTACAGAGAAACTTTACATATCAGACAATCTTGTGGTTGGGGTGCGTGTCAAGGAGATTCCCTGGTGCCTGCTTTGTACACATTAAAGCAGAAGTAATAGGTCAGAAACTTACTCAGCGGGCTGAACACAGCAAGACAAGCTCGTGACCCTGTCATTTGTTTTTAACATGAATCCAGATCACTACCTAGCTGAGGAGAAAAACCCAACATTTACACTAAGCCCTTCCAGCATGCAACTCAATTCTGTTGGCTACTTAACAGCGTGAAGAAATCCTATGCTGCAAACAATGCACTGAAAGAATCCAAGCAGAGACATTCGTGCAAAGCTAGGTTGCCTAGCACCATGTCTGCACTTGGTAAATACTGCAGTGCCTGGCCCGGATAAAGCATTTCTGTGTGCCATACACAAAAGCACATTATATAAAAGGAGGTTATGGCAATGTTCACTAAAAAGGAAGTCCATTGCACACTGCACAGTACTTGCTAACCCTCTTGAAGACACGTCTGTACTTGGGTTCCTCTTTCTCCCCTGCTCTCTAAGGTGCTGAGTTTCATCAGATAAAACCAGTTTCCCAGCATAAACTACCCAGGGTACATCCAAGTTTCACCAACATGAATTTTAACCCAGTTTCAGATGGCTGCAAATTCCATTCATCTCCAAATTTTCTTGAGGCAAAGAGCATGACAGAGGTACTGAATGAGTACTTTGCATCTGCCTTCACAAGAGGAAGTTAATGTTGCAGTGGGGGAGGGGGCTAGAGATATTGGATAGGATAAAGAGAGATAGAAAGGAGGTGCTAAATAGGTTGGCATCACAAACTTAACAAGTTACCCAGTCCCAATGGGATGCATCCTAGGTTGCAGAGGGAAGCTAGGGTGGAGATAACAGAAGCTCTGAGCACAAGCCGATCCTCCTTGGATATGGGAGTGGTGCCAGAGGACTGCAAATGTTACACCCCTGTTCAAAAAAGCAGAGCAGAATAAACCTGGTAACTACAGGTCAATCAGTCTAACGTCAGTGATGGGAAAACAAGATACCACTGTCAGGACAAAATTCTCACTTGGTGAAACATGGGTTAATAAGGGACAGTCAGCACTAATCTGTTAACGGCAAATCGCGCATGAATAACCTGATTGAGTTCTTTGAAGTAACAGGGTTGTTGACAGTAATGCAGTAGATGTTGTATATGTGGAATTGTCAAAAGGCATTTGATAAAGTATCACACAACAGACTTATTCGGAAAATATAAGCACATGGTATTAACTTGTTAATTAATTGATAGTAATTTGAGTACGTAATTGGATAAGGGATAGGAGAAAGAGTAGTGGTGAACGGATGTTTCTGACTGGAAAGAAGTATGCAGTGGGGTCCCCCAGGGGTCAGTATCAGGACTATTGCTTTATGACCGGGGCTTGGGTATAGGGAGTACAATTTTGAAGTTTGCAGATGATATAAAACTTGGCAATGGAGTAACTAGCAAGGAGAATAGTAGCCTACTTCAGGAGCGCACAGACTGGTGAAATGGGCAAGACACATGGCAGATGCAATTTAATAACAAGAAATAGGAGCAGGAGATACGGCCCCTCGAGCCTGCTCCGCCATTCAATAAGATCATGGCTGATAAACAACCTCAACTCCACTTTCCCACCCAATCTCCATATCCCTTGATTCCCCTAAAGTCCAAAAAATCTATCTCAGCCTTGAATATACTCAAAGACTCAGCATTCACAGCACTCTGGGGCAGAGAATTCCAAAGATTCACAACCCTCTGAGTGAAGAAATTCCTCCTCATCTCGGTCTTAAATGGCCGACCGCTTATCCTGAGACTATGCCCCCTAGTTCTAGACTCTCCAGCCAGGGGAAACAAACTCTCAGCATCTACCCTGTCAATCCCCCTCAGAATCTTGTATGTTTCAATGAGATCACCTCTTATTCTTCTAAACTCCAGAGAGTGTAGGCCCATTCTACACAATCTCTCATCATAGGACAGCCCTCTCATCCCAGGAATCAATCTAGTGAACCTTCATTGCACCGCCTCCAAGGCAAGTATATCCTTCCTTAGATACGGAGACCAAAACTGTGCACAGTATTCCAGGTGTGGTCTCACCAAGGCCCTGTACAATTGCAATAAGACTTCCTTACTCTTGTACTCCAACCCCCTTGCAATAAAGGCCAACATGCCATTTGCCTTCCTTATTGCTTGCTGTACCTGCATGCTAGCTTTCTGTGTTTCATGCACGAGGACACCCAAATCTCTCCGAACACCAACATTTAAAAGTTTCTCACCATTTAAAAAAATATTCTGTTTTTCTATTCTTCCTACCAAAGTGAATAACCTCACATTTCCCCACGTTATACTCCATCTGCCACCTTACTGCCCACTCACTTGGTCTATCTATATCCCTTTGCAGACTGTGTTCTCCTCACAGCTTACTGTCCCACCTAGCTTTGTATCGTCAGCAAACTTGGATACATTACACTCGGTCCCTTTCTATATTAATGACATAGATGTTGTAAATATTTGAGGCCCCAGCACCGATCCTTGCGGCACCCCACTAGTTACAGCCTGCCAACCTGAAAAAGACCCGCTTATTCCTACTCTGTTTTCTGTCCGTTAACCGATCCTCTATCCATGCTACTATACAGTAATCCCTCCCCAACCACGGGGGATACGTCCCTGAAAACCCCCATTGGCAAACACAAGACCCTATGGGAAAAATGGAGTTGGGGGAACGCGGCCGCATTTACACTCGTCAGAGCCTATGTAAGTTGCTTGTTCTTTTAATAAACACAAATAAAATACACAATAACCTAACAAAAACAATAAATGTTCAAATAATAAAAAAGATCAACTGGCCGGTTTCTTAAAGAATTCTGCAATGGATGGTTGACTCATTTTTTTCTGAATATCTTTCTGGACCTGCTTGTATGGTCTTATTAAATCCGCCAAACCTCGCTTGAATTTTAAACTACGCTCCAAGAATGGGTCAATCTCCATAAAGAGGTCTGAGAGATTATTGGCAAGGAGCATTGCCTTGCTAAGGTTGGCACTTGTCATCTTCGACTTCTCCACCATATCCTCGTCCTCTGCCTCACTAGAATGCTGTATCAGCTCATCAAGGTCCTCCTCCGTCAACTCCTCGCCGTGCAACTCAAGGAGCTCCTCGATGTCATCAGGCTCTATGTCGGCCAGCCCCTCGCCTCCCAAACGTCGCGCAACCTTCACAATGCGCTGAACTTCAGCTTCAACTGTAGGGAAGCCTCGGAAGTCATTCACTGCCTCCTTCCAAAGTTTACCCCAGCAGGCGTTGATTGTCGTCCTCTTCAGTTCATCCATCGATTCTTTTATGTTGGTGATGCAGTCAGCGATGGTGTAACCCTTCCAACAAGTTTTCACCGTCAGTGTTGCGTCATCCTCCATAGCCTCCATCATGCGGTCAAAGCTGCGTCGTATGTAGTATGCCTTGAAGGTGGCTTTCACACCTTGGTCCATGGGTTGAAGGAGTGAAGTCGTGTTGGGAGGCAGGGAGACGACTTCAATATTAGGGTGGGTGAATTGGAGTGCCAGCAGGTGGCCGGGGGCATCGTCGAGGATGAATAGGACCCTGAAGGCCAGATTTTGTCTCGCAAGGTACCGCTCCACGTCATGCACAAAACAGTTATGAAACCAGTCCATGAAGACTGCAGCAGTAACCCACGCCTTGCGGTTAGAATGCCAGAAGACAGGTAGATAGTTTTTGTTTTTGCCCTTCAGAGCGCGGGGATTAAGAGAGCGGTAGAGCAGCATCGGCTTCACTAAACAGTCTCCCTCGGCATTAGCACAAAGGAGAAGGGTCACCCTATCCTTAGCCACCTTGAATCCCGAAGCATGCTTCTTAGCCTTCGCAATGAAAGTTCGGGAAGGCATCCGCTTCCAGAAGAGACCAGTCTCATCCGCATTAAATACCTGCTCCGGCAGGTAACCCTTCTCGGCGATCAGCTCCTCCGGGAACTTGGCAGTGGCCTCGTGATCGGCTGCGGCCGATTCCCCCACAACCTTGAGGTTAGTCAAGGCGAACCTCCTCTTAAAATTTTCCAACCAGCCCTTACTCGCCTGAAACTTTACGTCATCTACACTTTCCCTGGCAGCCACAGTAAGACACTTGTAGATACTCAGGGCCTTCCTACGTACCCATGCGGAATTAACATTCGCTTTTTTCTGGTTCTGGTCTTTCAACCAGATATTAAGTGCCTTCTCCATTTTTTCAAGCTTATGGTCCCGTGGCATAAACGACACTTTAGCACTTTTCGAAGAGCCACCCACAATACTAGCCCTTATCGACACCTCACTTTTTATGGTTCTAATGGTGGACTCGTTAACCCCCGTTAGTCGTCCAACCGACGCTGTACTTTCACCACGGGCAAGTCTATTAACGACATCTAATTTCCTATCTAAGGTTAGTACATTCCTTGCCCTTTTCGCTATTGATTCATCTTTTCCACTGAGATTACACTTAGGGGCCATGATTAAGGGCTAAACGTTCACAAACACACAGTACAGATACAGTATATCCATGAGTGGAGCGAGACCAAGCGTGGTAGTAATTATGCTGAAAAGAGCAGCGCGGATGAATGCAGTCTCGTGTTTGGAAGCGCGACCCGTGAAACTTGAAAATTAAAAACCGCGTAGACGCAAAATTCACTGTCGTGGTTGGCAAAAATTGTCGCAGAGAGGAAACCGTGTATACGTGAAATCCGTGTATGGCAAAACCACGGTTGGGGCGGGATTCCTGTACTACCCCCAACCCCATGAGCCCTTATCTTGTGTAATAAGCTTTTATGTGGCACCTTATCGAATGCCTTTTGGAAATCCAAATATACTACATCCACTGGTTCCCCTTTATCTACCCGGCTAGTTACATCCTCAAAAAACTAAAATGTCAAACACTTTCCCTTTCAACTCTGCCTAATCACGTTATGATTTTAAGTGCCCTGTTACCACGTCCTTAACAATGGATTCCAGCATTTTCCCCGACGACTGATGTCAGGCTAACTGGCCTGTAGTTTGCAGTTTTCTCTCTCCCTCCTTTCTTGAATTGTGGTGTTGCATTGACTACCTTCCAATCCACTGGGACCATTCTAGAATCTAGGGAATTTTGGAAGATCAAAACCTCTGCAGCCACCTCTCAGAACCCTAGGATGTAGGTCGTCAGGTCCAGGGGATTTGTCGACTTTTAGTCCCATTAGTTTCTCTACTTATATTAATTACGTCAAGTTTCTCACCCTCATTCGACCCTTGGTCCCCACCATTTTTGGTATGCTTTTGTGTCTGCTGCTGTGAAGACAGATACAAAATATTTATTTAACGTTTCTGCCATTCCCTTATTCCCCATAATAAATTCTCCTGTCTCAGCCTCTAAGGGACCAATGTTTACTTTTGCTGCTCTCTTCCTTTTTACACACTTGCAGAAGCTCTTACAATCTGCTTTTATATTTCATGCTAGTTTTCTCTCATTCTATTTTTTCCCTTTATCAATTTTTGGTCATCCTTTGCTGGTTTCTGAAACTTTGCCAATCCTCAAGCTTACTATTATTCTTCGCAACATTATAAGTTTCTTTCAATCTAATGCTTTAGTTAGCCACGGTTGGATCACTTTTCCCATGGAGTTTTTTGTTTCTCAATGGAATGTATTTTTGTTGAGAATTATGAAACATTTCTTTAAATACTAGGCACTCCTTATCTACTGCCATACCTTTTAATCTATTTTTCCAATCTACCTTAGCCAACTCGCCCCTCATACCCATATAATTGGCTTTATTTAAGTTTAAGACTCTAGTTTCAGACTTAGGCAAGTCACTCTCAAACTTAATGTGAAATTCTATCATATTTGATCACACCGCCCCAGAGGACCCGTTGCTATGAGATTGCTAATTAACCCTGTCTCAATACACAATACAAGATCTAAAATAGCCTGTTCCCTGGTTGGTTCCATGACGTATTGTTCTAGGAAACTGTCCAGAATGCATTCCATGAACTCGTCCTCCAATCTGATTTGTCCAGTCTATGAAGATTAAAGTCCCCCACGATTATTGCATTACCTTTGTTACAAGCTCCTACTATTTCTCAATTAATACTCTGTCCAATGGTACAGCTACCATTAGGGGGCCAAACACTACTCCCACCAGTGTTTTCTGCCCCTTGTTATTCCTCATCTCCACCCACCCATACTGATTCTACTTCCTGATCTTCTGAGCAGAGATCCTTTCTCTCTACTGTCTTTATGTCATTCTTCATTATCCGGTAAGTGTGAAGTGATGCGCTTTGGGAGAAACATGGAAAGGCAGCATAATCTAAATGGTACTATTTTGTGGGGAAAGTGTGAGGTCATCCACTTTGAACAAGAAAGATAAATTGGAACATTTTCTCAATGGCGAGAGAACTGTGGAGGAGCAAAGGGATTTGGATTTCCAGGTACACAAATCACTTAAATGTACAGGTACGAAAAGTAAATCAGATGCGCTAATGAAACGTTGCCTTTATCTCAAGAGGGCTGGAATACCATGGGGAAGAAGTCATGCTTCAGTTGTACTGAGCCTTGATCAGACCCCATCTGGGAGAACTGCATTTAGTTCAGTTTTGGGCAATATACCTCAGGAAGGATATATTGGCCTTAGAGGGTACAGCACAGATTCCTCAGAATACCAGGCCTTAAAGAGTTCAATTATGAGGACCAGTTGCATAAACACAGCTGATATTCTCTTCAGTTTAGAATGTTGAGGAGTAATTTAATTACGGTATTTAAAATGATGAAGGGATTCGATAGGGTAGATACAGGGAAAAAAAACTATTTCCTCTGGTGGGGGAATCCAGAACAAGCTTAAAATTAGAGGTAGGCCATTGAGGACTGAAATCGGGAAGCATTTTTTTTTCTACAAAAAGGATAGTAGAAATCTGGAATTCTCCCCCCCCCCCCCCCCCCACCCCCACCCCAAAAAAAATATGGTTGCTGAAAATTGAAACTTTCAAGACTGAGATCGACAGATTTGTTTTTAAATCAGGCAAGGGAAGCAAGGGATATGAATCAAATGCAGGTAAATGGAGTGGAGGTATAGATCAGCCATGATCTAACTAAATGGTGGAACAGACTCAAGGGGCTGAATGGCCTACTCCTGCGAGAGCACTCTGAACTTTTCAAAGCAGTAGTTAATTGGATTTCAAAAAATATAATTTAAACACACACACACGGGTACAGTACAAGACAATTCTTATTTAAAACTGAAAGAAAATTTATCTAGCATCTTTCTAGACAAGATCTGATTTTAAATACAAGACACTTGTTATGAGCTGACAACTATGAATATTTTCCACATTTCTACCAGAGCGACTTTAAGAATCTGTCTGGAAATAGGAAAGCAAATAGGAGATGGTACATTAACAGACAGTCCCTGAATCTTCCCCTTCAGCCAGGATTAGGTTAATGGGGATTTGGAGAAGGTTATTGCTGGAAGCTTGGGAAGCAGGAGTCAGACTGATTGACCTGTCCTTGTTGGGAGAAGAGATCGAGATAACCCAATAGAATTTTTTTATTTTTTATTATTAAATTGATAAAAGTTGATCTGGATAAATTGTTGAAATTGAGCGATTTTTTTTTTTTTAAAAACAGGAGGGGGAATTTAAAATTGGAATTCATGGACCCTCCAAGGCTCAGCAGGTTTAGTGACTGACTGCACCAAAAAAGGTCAGAAATATACCGGGTTTGATCGCTGATCTGAGTTAACAGAGTGCCCTGGATTAGGGAACAAAAAAGAGACTACAGCCAGAGCACCCTTGCTTGATCACCAACTCCTGCTATAAACATACTGCTGGATGACACCCACTGTCAAGGCCCACTTGTGAAATAGTGGCCACTCAAAAGCATCAGAAACAAACACCCGCAGAGCCATACGCCAGCAAGGAGCCCAAGTGTCCAGGAAAGATGGGGAGGGAAAAATTCAAGTAGAACTATTACACCCAAAAGGGCAACAGAACTGTTCAATAAGTTACCAGGGAAGGTCATTGAAATGACTTTGGAAAAATACAAAGTTTCTGGAGAAAGCTTTCATTTATCTAATATATTGTCACATTTTGGGATGTCCCATCGTGCTTCACATACAGTGAATTACTTTTAAACTGTAGTCATTGTTTTTTATACAAATATTCCAGGAAGTTTACACACAAACTTGAATGGATAGCTGAGAGAAAAATGAAGAATGAATCTGTTCATGGTGATGTTGACGGAGGTCAGAACATTGGCCAGGATACTGGGAGAAACTCCCCTGCTCTTCAAATGGTGCCACAGTGGTATCCTAAGCGTCTACCGGAACCATCGGTTTAACATCTCACTCAAAAAAAAGTGGCATTTCTGACAATTTACCACTACCCTCAATGTCAGCATAGGTTGCCTGAAGTTGGGCTTGAACCGCACGCAACCTTCTGACTCAGTAGAGTGTTATCAACAAGTGCAAGCCAGACTACTCCAGTATGTAGATCTTCAGGATGTACAGCCAGTGAAGCAGGCACCAGACACTGCATCCTCTAGTTTCATCTGAAACTCGGAGCACCAAATGTTCATGTGCCAAGTTTCACAGGAACCAGCAAGCAAATACAAGTCAGCAGGTGCAACTGAGGTGCCATTCTTGATGTCACCCCACTTGAGTGGTGCCAGCATGGTTATGCCAATATTACCGCTGCAAGGTAGTGAATATCCACATCAGCCTTGCCAACAAGCAGCTACTCAGCAGACTTCAAATTAGGATATTATTTCACCAGCAAAACAAATATACATTACTACCCTGAACCTCAAGGAGGGTACCAGTGAATAACTGACCCAGACCAGAACGGTTCCAAGTTCATTTCCTGAAAAAAGACAGACAGGGTTCCAGCTCCTGATTACTATCCAGAAACCCTGGTAGAAAATTGCATCAAGGACAGGATTGAGTGCAATCAATCACAACCAGCCAGCATGGTGTCACAGTTGCGATGGGAGGCAGTCCTTTGCTGGAAACAAGCAAACTATAAAACGCTTTTAGCGTACAAGAAGATGAGCTGTTCCCAGCCAAAGGGACATCAGGAAGGTTGCAGTTACAAGCCAGGGAAGCAGAGACCATCAACCGAGTTCAGACAGCTATAGCATATGTCAGAGTCTGACTTGCATTAGGTTGGAGGCACCACATCCTTTCTCAGCAGGCCAAGATCTCAATGGCTTGCTTCATCATCTTCTGTACAATCCAACTGGTCATACCACAATAAACAGAAGCATAGTAGAGCACATGATCAGGCCAATGGTCTGAACTTGGCTCAGGTGAAGGACAGCCAAAGTCCAAAATGCAGAGCTTGGAAGAGCCAACAGTCACAAGTTCTAGAAGAGGAAGGAAATCAGGATGGAATGATGATTTCAGAACTAGATGATGAAATAGTCTGTGTTGTCACTAGGTTTACTGAGCATTTTAAGGATCATTTTCTGAATTGACGCTTCTGGCAGAGAGCTTCAGCCACTAATAGCGCGCATCAGAAATGTGCACCCAAATTTTCAATATGGGGGAAAACCACACTCAAACCAATATACTTTACCATTCTGCAATTCGGTTACATGATTAAATTCAGCACTTAAAATTGCTCCCACTATTACCACCAGTACATCATTCTAGCATTAAATAAAGCAGAATTCTCTTTACAACCAAGTTTGAAAAACCTACAATTCTTTTTCATTCAGCATCCTCCACATAGTGCTGGAGAAACCAGACTAGGCAACAACACCCTAGCAATGGTGGATGTCAAGTGATCTCAACCCACATTGACCACCACAACACAGCCCTACCTCAGGTGTCCATTCCAAACGGTTGACCAGTTTCAAGTGGACTATTGAGTTACCTACAGTTTTCTTCAAGATTATTGAACTGTTAATAGTTAATTAAGTTCAGATGCCTTAATTTAAAGCAAAAAAATTAGAGGTTAAATGGCACAGTTGTGCTTCAGTTAACTGTTACTGGCTAGCACTTTGAGTTAAAAAGGATTGGCATCTTCATATTTCAATCATAATTATCGATCAGCAGATTCATATCTGCCAGGATCATTATCAAATTATGTCCTAATCGTCTGGAAAAGAAAGCTAGGTGGCAGTGTCAGTTGCGAAGAGGATGTGAAGAGGCTTCAAGGGGATCTCGACAGGCTCAGTGAGTGGGCGAGAACATGGCAGATGGATTATAATGTGGACAAATGTGAAGTTATCCACTTTGGTAGAAAAAACAGAAAGGCAGAGTATTTCCTAAATGGTAAAAGATTGGGGAATGCAGATGCTCAAAAGGGACCTGGGTGTCCTTGTACATGAGTCACTGAAAGTGAATGTGCAGGTGCAGTAAGCCATTAGGAAGGCAAATGGCATGCTGGCGCCTTCATTACAAGAGGATGAGAGTACAGGAGTAAAGAAGTCTTACTCCAATTATATAGGGCCTTGGTGAGGCCACACCTGGAGTACTGTGTACAATTTTGGTCTCCTTACCTAAGGAAGGATATACTTGCCATAGAGGGAGTGCAACGAAGGTTCACGAGATTGATTCCTGGGATGGCGGGGCTGTCGTCTGAGAAGAGATTGAGTAAACTAGGCCTGTATTCTCTTGAATTCAGAAGAATGAGAGGGGATCTCATTGAAGCATACAAAATTATTACAGGACTTGATAGGGTGGATGCTGGGAGAATGTTTCCCTTGGCTGGGGAGTCTAGAACCAGGGGCCACAGCCTCAGGATAAAGGGTAGGCCATTCAGGACTGAGATGAGAAGAAATTTCTTCACACAGAGGGTGGTGAATCTTCAGAATTCTCTACCCCAGAGGGCTGTGGAAGCTCAGTCATTCGGTATATTCAAAACAGAAGTCGATAGATTTCTGACTAGTAAAGGCATCAAGGGATATGGCGATAGGACTGGTAAATGGAGTTGAGGCAGAAGATCAGCCATGATCTCATTGACTGGCGGAGCAGGCTCGAAGGGCCGAATGGCCTACTCCTGCTTATGTTCTTAGGACAAAATGCAAGCAAAAAAGGAGGATGCTCCTGAAGGGATAATTACTAGTCCTAGCTCCTTTAGGGCTACCCCGGATCAGGCGTATTCCTCAGACGTTCACTTTCAACTAAAGTTTGAGGTAGCCAAATCCTAAAGATGCTTAATTGGGTCTAAAGGTCCAGACTATCTCTCCCTAAAGGAAAGGAACAACTTGACAATGTTACCATCCTCCAGATAGCACTTTCAATAAGTTTAGCTAGACTAACGTTCCAGATATTATGAGGGTCTGGAAAACTCCCCCAGAATTCTGCAACTTCTCACCAAAGAGTGTGCAGAGATTGAGTTTGCAAGTTTGATACAGAAGTCTTGAGACAATTATACAGATTTATTAAAAGAACTGACATGCAGTTTACAGTTGGAGTCAATCGCAACATTAACAGTTCCAAAAAGAGAAAGCTTACAATCCTATCCGAGAACCTTACTCTCAAATCTTAACTTCGCTACTGTTTTACAGTTCTTAAAAGTTCTATTCATGATATCCACCAAAATCAAATACCTTTGATCCCCGAGGTACAAAGAGTTGGAGACTTACAGAGCGGCCTCTGAAGCCGAGAATCGCTTTGCCCCTTTAAAGCGAGTCTGTTATCCCATTTGAGAGTTCAATATTTATACCTTTTTCCAGTGGTATTTCCTTTAAGGTTTTCTGCTGATGTAAGCTAATTATCTCTAGTCATTTTTCTGCTGACCCCTGCAATTCTGACAGTCACCTCAGCTGGTAGCATTACAGAATTATGTCTCTTCTCTAGGTGTTTTAAGTTTACCATAAAAAACGATGTTACGGCAGGTGTGTTTTTTACTTGGTCATTTTTACAAAGGCAGATGTTTCTTACTTTTATGTGCTTCTTTACGAAGTGTAAATTAGAACACCTTATCCAGGGTGAACCATTGTTTCATTCCGAAAGGTTCAGCCTGCCGGAGCCTTTAACCTTCTGTTTCAATAACCTTATTGATTCAGTGTCAACAACTATCTTATCTCTATAGCCAGAATGCTTTCACAGCTTTTTCATAGTTAGGTTTCTAGATTTCCAAACCCAGTTTGTCATGCTTTAAAAAGGCCAGAATTCTTTCACGAGACAGTGTATTTTTCTGAATAGGTTATATGGCTTATTGCTTCACACTCCAGCACTAACCCTTGGCACCAATGCATAATGCCCCTTTTAAGCAGAAGAGGCCCCCAGTAGGCACCAGATTACCAAATGATTCCAGTTTAAACCCTTCACTCCCTTGGGTGGCATCAGACGAGCTACAGGACAGTGGTTTCCCCCCCCCTTTGGCACTATATTATTCACGTATATCCATCCAAGGACTAATCCTACCACAACCTCATTGAGGGCTCTGACCTTGGTATCGACAAGGAAACAAGAGGGTAGTCCCAGAGCACCATCTGTTTCTTGTGGATCTTGGTTTCCCCCACCTACCTGCTCATGCTCACCCAACTCCTGTTAAGATGGAGGTCAGCAGGTCAAGGCCCCTCCACAGTACCTCCACTCACATGCTGGGTATTTTTCACTGTTCCAGTGGACATAGTATGCAAATTCCACAAAGCCAGTTTACAGAAATCCTACTGCCATCACTACCATTAGTATAACTTAACTAATTGATTTGGCAATTGACACCTTTAACCTGGTAGAACAGTTCAATGGCTGGAAACTAACTGTGCAAAAAAAACTGTCCGGCTGCTAGGGCCTGTTTACTCTGCGTAGGTGCAATGCTGAGACACCATTTGAGCTTTCTAACCAGCTAATAACTATTAAAATAACTATTAAACATGTGGCTGAGCTGGTATTGGGGTTGGATGCAGCAGTTTAGCAGATACACTGAATAGTTAGATACATTAAAGATCAAACCTTTGGGGTCAGGCTGTATAAACCCAAACATACTCATGTCGAATAGGAAGGAACACCAGAAATGCCTGTGACAAATTCCACAGCACTGTTACTATAGATAGAGGATAGAGGCAGAACTAGCTTTCTACATAAATGTAGGTGGAAATTTCTTGTGGCCTGTATAAATTGAAAGCTAAGGATGAAGATGGTCACTTGCTCCTGGAAAACTGGCTTCTCTCAATTCTATTCAGTACTGATTTATTAGTTAAACCTGTAAGACTCCATTTGGGAGGTGTGAACAACCACCCTGTGGATCATTCAAGCTGGAGATGGGAATGACAGAGGAAGCATTATGTATTTTTTTGTCTGCTCAATTCACCATGCACGCCAGACAGTATGAAGGCCAAAGGAATATTTAAATCTCTGGCCTAAGAGACTCAAGTGGCCCTGGGTCAAACAGAACCAAAAACAAATGCTGGATTGTGTTACAGGACCATTGCTAAAAAGATCTCAACATTCACTGCTATAATCACAGCGTAGCCTTAAAAGATCAAGCCTTTTACTGCTGTCATTGCACATAAGCTTGCGCTGTTCCGCCAGAGTCCTACTTGTTTAGTTCCTGTAAGTAAACCTGGCTAGTTAATTCAGAATCTGACCCCGGCGTGAGCATCATGTGTTGATAATACTATCTTTGAGTGGTTTAGAGAATGCAGTCAGCACCAGCAATCTAGGATTATGAGAGTCCTGAAAGATTCAAGGGCTCTGCAGGGGCAGAACTGCAGCTTCAGGCACCCAGAAGGTGCAAGATCCAGTTATGGGAGTGGTAGCAAGAGCATAATGATATTAAACATTCAAAAAAATACCCTCAAACTAGCGGCTGCAAGTTGCAAGAGATAACTGCTGCACTGTCAATGTAAAACAAGACAGTCAAGAACCGTTAGCCTACAAGAAGAGTAAAATTCTCCTAAAAAAGCAACTCTAATTAGGGTAATGGGCCGAAAATTGATCCCGGGACGCGAGAGTACGCACTGCAGACTCTCGCGTATTCCCACTCCAATTGCCGGTTTTCTGCATGCCCTGCGCATGCGCTGAAAACCGGCAATTGCTCTTCCGAAAAGGGGGCGGGGCCGGAGTGCATCGCGTGCGCGCTACAGGCTGCGCGCACGCTGTGCACTTCATGCTTTGGACACGCAGGTAAGTACTGAAGATTTTGGAAATGTAAAAAGGAGGAGTAAGACCCGCTTTTAAGAAGGTAAGTAGTGAATTAAGTATTTTTTTGAATTTTTTTTTACAGGTATATCTTTTTTATAGACTTTAAAGACAGGTAAGTTTATTTTTATAACTTTTTAAAAGATTTTAAATTTTTTCAAAAATTTAATTTTTTATTTAAAATGGTTAATTTAATTAACTATACTTATTTTATTAATGTGATGGTTTTTTTTTTTAAATTTAATTGAGGTTTAGCTGTTATTTTGGGGGGGTGTAAGATTCATAAGTCTCTCAGCCATGCTGTGAGACTTATGAATGGAAGATGGTGTGCTGCCATTGGCTCTAACTGAGTCACGTGATCCCACAGCTCGCACGAATTAACTACGCCGCTGGGATACGCAAGCCCAGCACAGCTGATGTCTGGAACATCAATTTCGTGCGAGCTGGATCAGAAAAAGCATAAGCGAGGTGAGACATCGCGGGAAAGGCTTACCCCCGCGGGAACAGAGCGAGATCAATTTCTGGGCCAATATGTCACATTACAAAATGGAGAATTCTACAAAGGAAGTTTTTGTAACTGTTTTTTCAAATGCAAAGAATGATTGACTTGCGACTCCAATGAGATAAAACTAATGAATTGCTGAAAAATAAGCCAAACAATCCCGAGGATGGTTAAAAATAAAAATCAGGAAGAAAACAAGTTGAGTGTAATTATAGGTTGTGTAGCTGTTGTCTGTTAGAACAGACCGAGGAAAAAAGGAACAGACCGAGGAAAAAAGGAACTCCGAAGCCACTGTATCTCTGATCGCCAGACTGGGTAATTATGCTCTGTCTGTATCTTTGCACTGCTTTTTATAAAAAGTTCAACTAAGTTGTCAGCCTGATTGCCCGGTATCTAAGAACACAAGACTCCAGGCATTTTCGCTTACATTTTAAAAACAACATTTAATACCAGCTGATAAGGGCTCAAGGTTAAAAAGGTAGAAAACAACAAGTACTTGTTAAAGGAATTATGTCCAGGGGAGGGAACTGCTGAGTGGACCACTAATTAAATCAATGACATGGATTCAGAAACAATGCAAACTGGTCAAATTTGCAGAGGATACCAAACTAGAAGGGCCAGCTCAAATTGCAGAACAATATGTTGGCAGAACGACAGGTGAAATTTAAAGGGGGCAAGTGTGAAGTACTACACACTGGAAGAAAAGTTGAAGACATGTGCTCCATAAATCATGTTGAAATAGTTATGGATGAAGTTGAAGGAGTCCTAGGAGTCTTAGTAGACTCAAAGCTCAACATGTCCAACTAATGTACAGCAGCAATCAACAAAGCAAATAGAATACGGCACGATACAGCCAACAGTAAAATACAACTCAGGAGGTCATGATGAAACTACAGGGCTTTGATCAGATCACAACTTTAGTACACTGTCCAATTCCAGTCACTGACACACAAGGGAGACATTTAAGGTGCAGAGACAAGGCAAGTGGCTACCTGGGCTTTTTTTCTGCGAGGATTTCTTTAAGGCGGCAGGGGGGGGGGGGGAGGGGAGTCACATTGTACGCTTGCAAATATGGGAATTGTTTACACCAGCGACTGACCTGCAATTTACCCCATTATTATACAACTGAAAATGCCCAACCACACACAACCAGACTTTGGAAGGGCAATTCTACTGCTGACTGTTTTTCACAGTTCAAGTGGAAATAGAAGAATTTAAAACATTCCATCACGATGGTCCACTGGAATCCTAGCAACATTTGCAGCTTGACTAGCGTCTAGATACACTGAAATAATTCAAATACGTGGGTGAAATGAGCTTACAGACTACAAGAGCCAAAGTTGATGAGCTTGAAGATCAGCAAGCACGAGACTGAACTCTTCCTTCCAAATTCACTGCTGAGCATTTACTGATCCTCGTAAGGCTATCTATAATATTATGCATACCAAGCACAATCTAGGAATCTTAACAATGGCAAAAGGGTGATTTGAGAACAGCAACATGAAGGCTAAAGACATTCTATCTGATTGCCACCACAGCAGAACCCAGCAACTCTTAAGAAAACAATGCTCCAAGATGCTAAACATGACTTCTTAAAGCCAAGATGTTGAGCTGAAAATGTACAACTGGTATTCACCATGTCCTTGCTGAATTTCACCAATACAACAGAAATATTGGGTACTTTTGCTGAGCTACCAATCATATTTGCGGCACCAGAAAAAAGCTTCTCCAAGGCTAGATCTTCAAATGGGAGACTGCTCTTCGGAGATTAGGATTATTGTACATTGTTGGGGCAGAGTAGATTTAAGGGAGCTTTGTACTACCACCAACTGCCCTAAAACTGACAAGAGCCTGATGTAGAGAATGGGTGCCCAAAATGGGAAAGTGTTCCATTTCCCAACAATAATATCCTTCAGCTTGGCCACAAAAATGACCATAAAAAGCTTTTTAGAAAATCCATTTAGGATTTCAAAAAGACTTGGAAGATCGATGAGAAAGAGGAACAGATTTGAACAATTTACAATGTCATTGATTGCAGGTCAGTGAGGATCCCAGCACTCAGACATCACAGAAAATCCTGAGCACAGGAATACTACATTTTAAACTTGTTCTGCTGTGCTCATTCCAGCAACAGTTAAAGATTAAAAACAAGCTTTGGACAAAGACCAACATCTCTCTACAGCTGGTCTGCTCACTTCTCGGCTGATGCAAGCACTCCAACTTGAGCAACAGGCTATGAATGTTTTAGGAAGGGTAGTGTTTTTTCAACGTAACTGTGCATGGTAACGACAGTCGTTACAAAGTGACTGTACCAAAGTAGCACCAATTGCAATGTTTAGACGACAGTCCAACAGCCAGATGATGACCGTTATTACACAACAACATCTCTCCAGCTGATACAACTATGATCACTACATCTCTAGGCTTAATTCTCCATTCTAAACTCCAACAGCAATGTCCAACAAGCTCTTCCTCCTCTCTGAATCTTTGGACCAGGGGACAAATGCAATTCGGTCCCATTTTCATACCGTCTTTATTTTTGCACATCCGTTATAAATGCCTTCTGCCACTGGTAGCGCTGCAACATCCGAATCCTCCTCTCCTCCCCCCACTGTAATGTAATTACAGTGCAAGTTTACTTGGGCTCTTTCCATTATATAAAGTTTTAAAGTAAAAAGATACTAGGAGGTGCACATAGACACAAGATTAACTTCTTCCTCCTCCCTAGCTTAGAAACACTGAAGCTAAATTTAAG
Source organism: Squalus acanthias (assembly GCA_030390025.1). Lineage (NCBI taxonomy): Eukaryota > Metazoa > Chordata > Chondrichthyes > Squaliformes > Squalidae > Squalus > Squalus acanthias. The sequence continues at coordinate 80,167,212 of CM059429.1, read as the reverse complement.
CCCCAAACTGGCTGAGATTGGTCAAATTACAGCACAGACCCAAGAACAGAGCCTGGGGCTTTCGAATGTACAATGACAGTGTCTTTAGCCACAAAGCCAATGGGGAAACTCATCATGCAATTTGTTTTCTCTGCAATACTGGAAATACAGCCTCCCCCGAATCCAGTCAAAACCAAGTCACCCCCTTTCCCACTCTCCCCCGCAAACCAAGTCACCCCCTTTCCCACTCTCCCCCGCAAACCAAGTCACCCCCTTTCCCACTCTCCCCCGCAAACCAAGTCACCCCCTTTCCCACTCTCCCCCGCAAACCAAGTCACCCCCTTTCCCACTCTCCCCCGCAAACCAAGTCACCCCCTTTCCCACTCTCCCCCGCAAACCAAGTCACCCCCTTTCCCACTCTCCCCCGCAAACCAAGTCACCCCCTTTCCCACTCTCCCCCGCAAACCAAGTCACCCCCTTTCCCACTCTCCCCCGCAAACCAAGTCACCCCCTTTCCCACTCTCCCCCGCAAACCAAGTCACCCCCTTTCCCTCTCCCCCGCAAACCAAGTCACCCCCTTTCCCACTCTCCCCCGCAAACCAAGTCACCCCCTTTCCCTCTCCCCCGCAAACCAAGTCACCCCCTTTCCCACTCTCCCCCGCAAACCAATTCACCCCCTTTCCCACTCTCCCCCGCAAACCAATTCACCCCCTTTCCCACTCTCCCCCGCAAACCAATTCACCCCTTTCCCACTCTCCCCCGCAAACCAATTCACCCCCTTTCCCAGTTCCCCCGCAAACCAAGTCACCCCCGCAAACCAATTCACCCCCTTTCCCAGTCCACCCCCGCAAACCAATTCACCCCCTTTCCCAGTCCACCCCCACAAACCAATTCACCCCCTTTCCCAGTCCACCCCCGCAAACCAATTCACCCCCTTTCCCAGTCCACCCCCGCAAACCAATTCACCCCCTTTCAGTCTCCCCCGCAAACCAATTCACCCCCTTTCCCAGTCTCCCCCGCAAACCAATTCACCCCCTTTCCCAGTCTCCCGCGCAAACCAATTCACCCCTTTCCCAGTCTCCCGCGCAAACCAATTCACCCCTTTCCCAGTCTCCCCTGCACACCAATTCCCCCCCTTTCCCAGTCCCCCGCAAACCAATTCACCCCTTTCCCAGTCTCCCCCGCAAACCAATTCACCCCTTTCCCAGTCTCCCCCGCAAACCAATTCACCCCTTTCCCAGTCTCCCCCGCAAACCAATTCACCCCTTTCCCAGTCTCCCCCGCAAACCAATTCACCCCCTTTCCCAGCCCCCCGCACCAATTCACCCCCTTTCCCAGTCCCCCGCAAACCAATTCACCCCCTTTCCCAGTTCCCCGCAAACCAATTCACCCCTTTCCCAGTCTCCCCCGCAGACCAATTCACCCCCTTTCCCAGTCCCCCGCAAACCAATTCACCCCCTTTCCCAGTTCCCCGCAAACCAATTCACCCCCTTTCCCAGCCCCCGCACCAATTCACCCCCTTTCCCAGTCCCCCGCAAACCAATTCACCCCCTTTCCCAGTCCCCAAACCAATCCACCCCCTTTCCCAGTCTCCCGCAAACCAATTCACCCCCTTTCCCAGTCCCAGCCCCCAAACCAATTCACCCCCTTTCCCTCCTCCTTTCGCGTCGCGCCACGCTCCCCGGGGATGAGAGCGCCTACCCCTGCCCTGCTAACCCAGACCCTGCTCCCCGCTCCGCCCCGGGCCGGAGTCAGGCGGGAGAGCCGGAGCTGCATGGACTCGGTTAAGTGGCGGATGAGAGCCCGCAGGCTCGGCGGGAAATGGTCTGGGGCAGAAGGGGTGGGGCAGTCTCCGGGGACCGACTCATACTCACGGGGCTACGCTGCTGTGATGTGGTCTGGTGTTGTCTGCGGGCCCAGGTTGCAAGCTCCCCTCTCTCTCTCTCCCTCTCACACACTCACTGACCAAGCGAGCGCTGCCCGGCGCTCTAACACAGTCTCGCGAGACCAGCGCGCTCTGTGCCACACCCCAGAGGGCGGGGCCTGTTTAAAGGGGCAGGCACATGCCTTGTGGGGCCTGTTTAAAGGGGCATGCACATGCCATGTGGGGCCTGTTTAAAGGGGAAGGCACATGCCTTGTGGGGCCTGTTTAAAGGGGCATGCACATGCCATGTGGGGCCTGTTTAAAGGGGAAGGCACATGCCTTGTGGGGCCTGTTTAAAGGGGCATGCACATGCCTTGTGGGGCCTGTTTAAAGGGGCATGCACATGCCATGTGGGGCCTGTTTAAAGGGGCAGGCACATGCCTTGTGGGGTCTGTTTAAAGGGGCAGGCACATGCCTTGTGGGGCCTGTTTAAAGGGGCATGCACATGCCTTGTGGGGCCTGTTTAAAGGGGCATGCACATGCCTTGTGGGGCCTGTTTAAAGGGGCATGCACACGCCTTGTGGGGCCTGTTTAAAGGGGCATGCACATGCCATGTGGGGCCTGTTTAAAGGGGAAGGCACATGCCTTGTGGGGCCTGTTTAAGGGACAGGCACGCACGCTGCTGCACTTTAAGAGACAGGGAGAAAAGGCACACACCACCTTCTCTACACGATCTGTCTTTTCCGATACTGTACCTCAGGAATACTTAAACGTGAAATGTGATGTCAACTGGATGTGTGTGCTTTTTGCAAGACTTATAATATACCATAGATACAAAAGCAAAATACTGCAAATACTGAAAATCTGAAATAAAAACAGAAAATGCTGAAAAACACTCAGCATTTATTTAGCGCCTTTAACGTAGTAAAATGTCCCAAGGCACTTCACAGGAGTGTTATCACACACAAAGCGTGGTAGAAGTTTGGAACTCTCTTCCGCAAATGGCATAGAAACATAGAAAAATAGGAGCAGGAGTCGGCCATTCGGCCCTTCGAGCCTGCTCCGCCATTCAATATGATCATGGCTGATCCTCTATCTCAATACCATATTCCCGCTCTCTCCCCATACCCCTTGATGCCTTTTGTGTCTAGAAATCTATCTATCTCCTTCTTAAATATATTCAGTGACTTGGCCTCCACAGCCTTCTGTGGTAGAGAATTCCACAGGTTCACCACCCTCTGAGTGAAGAAATTTCTCCTCATCTCAGTCCTAAATGTCCTACCCCGTATCCTGAGACTGTGACCCCTCGTTCTAGACCCCCCAGCCAGGGGAAACATCCTCCCTGCATCCAGTCAGTCTAGCCCTGTCAGAATTTTATACGTTTCAATGAGATCCCCTCTCATTCTTCTAAACTCTAGTGAATAGAGGCCTAGTCGACCCAATCTCTCCTCATACGTCAGTCCTGCCATCCCAGGAATCAGTCTGGTGAACCTTCGCTGCACTCCCTCTATGGCAAGTATATCCTTTCTTAGGTAAGGAGGCCAAAACTGCACACAGTACTCCAGGTGTGGTCTCACCAAGGCCCTGTATAACTGTAGTAAGACATGGCAATTGATGCTAGATCAATTGTTAATTTTAAATCGGAGATTGATAGCTTTTTGTTAACTAAACTTATTAATGAATAAGGGCCAAAGGATACGGAGTTAGGTTGCAGATCAGCTATGATCTCATTGAATGGCGGAAAAGGCTTGATGGGCTGAATGGCCTACTCCTGTTCCTATACACCACAGAAGGAGGCCATTCGGCCCATCCACTGGGAGCCAATGTAGGTCAGCGAGCACAGGGGTGATGGGTGAATGGGACTCGGTGCGAGTGAGGATATGGACAGCTGGGTTTTGGATGACTTCAAGTTTATGGAGGGAGGAAGATGGGAGGCCAACTGGAAGAGCATTGAAATAGTCAAGTCAAGAAGTAACAAAAGCGTGGATGAGGGTTTCTGCAGCAGATGAGCTGAGGCAGGGGCGGAGAAGGGCGATGTTACTGAGGTAGAAGTATACGGCACCTGCTGAATGTTTTCAGCATTTTCTGGTTTTCCTCGTGCATACTTGCCAGGTTTCGCTGTCCGAGCATAATCTCTCTTCCCAAGTTGAATACATCCTACATTCCATCTACATGGGACAAATTGCTGAGTAGGTGAATTCAACCTATCAAAATAAGGAAGTTGGCTGGATGGCAGGAAAAAGTTCATTGATAGCAAGAAGGCAGCTAAAATTGCATTAATCACCAGTTTCAAGCAACCGCTACAGGACAACCCCAGACTAACTCCCGCAGAGTTTGGGGTGAGAGCAACTGAAGTCTGTTTATGGAGTCTTTGGCTGCTGTTGGTGAAGTTCGAGGGGAGGGTACAACATTAGTGGGACAACTACTGATTCTAATAAGTTTTAACAACTTATAAAACATTTTTTTCTCCCGAAATGGCAAATCAACTAACACTTTTAAACAGAAAATTATATTTTCAATACATCTTTAATGCAGACAGTATTATGGGCTCAGACAGAAACAAAATTAAAAATAGCCGAAAGACAACAAAAAAAGATGAGAGCGAAGTCCAGGTCATCAGTAGTGTTAAAGGTAACATAAATACTTCAGTTTCAGAAAAAAATATAGGAAATAATAACAAAATAACTGATCAAAATATAAACAGAAGTGATGAAAAACAAGGAATGTGATAAGTTAAAACATGTGTTAAAAACAACATCAGGGCACAAAGGCACGACATCGGTCTATTGCCCAATTAAAAGTTCTATACACTAATGCACGTAGCATAAGAAATAAAACAAGTGAATTAGAAGGGCAAATTCAGCTAAAAGGGTGTGACCTGGCTACAAGCTGGGCATGACTGGGAGATAAATATTTCAGGTTATAAGGTCTATAGAAAGGACAGGGAAATTGGATAAGGAGGAGGTATAGCAATATTGATAAGGGACATTATTACAGCAATAGGAAGAGGGGATATCAGCAAGAGTGAGCGGGCAGTAGACACGCTATGGGTAGAATTGAGGAATAGAACAGGATGCAAGGCTTTGGTGGGCGTTGTTTATAGACCTCCAGTTAGCAGTGATAAAGTAGCAGGATACATAAACACGGAGATCAAAGACGTTTGTTGCAAAAGCAACGTAGTTATCAGGGACAGAGTGACTGAGCATTTGGATAAATATGAGCTGATCAGAGAGAGCCAGCATAGATTTGTGGAGGGTAAGTTCATGTCTAATGAACCGAGTTGAATTTTTTGAGGCGTAACTAATGTGGTAGAAAAGGAAGTATCTATGAATCTTATTTATATGGACTTCCAGTCGGCATTCAACAAGGTTCCACATAAGAGAGAACGCATGGAATTGAAGACATCCTATTGGCTTGGATGGGGAATTGGTTAGGAGGTAGGAGACAGAGAGTAGGTAGGGATAATGGGTTTGTACTCAAATTGGCCGGATGTGGTGAGTGGTGTCCCCCAGGGATCTGTACTGGGGCCGCAGCTTTTCACTATATTTATAAATGACTTGGATGAAGGAATAGAGAGCTGTATATCTAAGTTTGCTGTCAACATTAAGTTAGGTCGCTCAGTAAGTAATGTAGATGGGAGCAGAAAGTTGCAAAAGGACATTTAGATGAAGTGAGTGGGCAAAACTGTGGCAGATGGAGTTCAACGTGGGAAAGTGTGAGGATATCCACTTTGGACCCAAGAAAGATAGATCAGAGTATTTTCTAAATGCGAGAAGCTAGGAACTGTGGAGGAACAGAGCGATTTAGTGGGCCAAGTACAGAAATCACTCCTCCGCGACCGGTGGGCGCCGCGGGGACTGGAGTGTATCATCACCCCGGCCAACCAAATTTTAATTTAATTTGTTAAGTTTTATTTAAAGTTTTATTAAGTTACAGACAATTTGTTTAATCACCCAAAATCAACAAAAAAAAAGTACAGAAATCACTAAAAGCTAGTGGACAGGTACAAAAAAAAATTAAAAAGGCTAATGTAATATTGGCCTTTATCTGCAGAGGGCTGGAATACAAAGGGGTGGAAGTTATGTTACAGTTGTACAGAGCTCTAGTTGGACCCCCATCTGGAGCTCTGCGTTCAGTTCTGGGCACCGCACCTCATAAGAACATAAAAAATAGCAGCAGGAGTAGGCCATTAGGCCCTTCGAGCCTGCTCCGCCATTCAATGAGATCATGGCTGATCTTCTGCCTCAACTCCATTCATCGGCCCTATCGCCATATCCCTTGATGCCCTTACTAGTCAGAAATCTATCGACTTCTGCTTTGAATAGACCCAACAGAAGGAAGGATATATTGGCCTCAGAGCGCAGATTTAACAGAATGATACCGGGGCTAAAGGGTTAAATTGAGGACACGTTGTATAGATTAGGCTTGTATTCCCTTGAATATGGAAGATTAAGGAGTGATCGAGTTGAGGTGTTTAAGATGATTTAAAGATTTGATAGGGTAGATAGAAACTATTTCCTCTGGTGGGGGAGTCCAGAACAAGGGGGCATAACCTTAAAATTAGAGTAGGGGAGGAACTTATTGGATTTAATATAATTTTTTTATGGTAATGGAGAAAATAATGGGACTTAAGACAGACCTGATAGTATCCACCCTATAGTATTAAAAGAAACAGGTAGAGAAATTGCAAATACATTCGTCAAAATTTTCCAAAGCTCCCTAGATTCAAGAATTGTGCCATTGGATTGGAAAATTGCAAATGCCACTCCATTATTTAAGACAGGAGGGAGGGAGAAACCAGGAAATTACAGACCTGTCAGTTTAATGTCAGTTCATAGAATCATAGAAACGTACAGCACAGAAGGAGGCCATTTGGCCCGTCGTGCTTGTGCTGGCTCTTTGAAAGAGCAGTTGTGCTTAGTCCCAGACCCCCGCTTTTTGTCTGTAACCCTGTATGTTCCTTATCCTCCAGAACCCGTCCAACTCCCTTTTAAAATTATTTATGGAATCAGCTTCCACCACCTTTTCAGGTCGAGCGTTCCTGAGTGAAAAAAACCTCATCTCCCCTCTAGATCTTTTTCCAATGATTTTAAATCTATGACCTCTGGTTGTTGACCCACTCGCCAGAGGGGATAGTTTTTCTCTATCTATTCTACCAAAACCTCTCATCATCTTGAAAACCTCTATTAGGTCACCTCTTAACCTTCTCTGTTCCAAGGAGCACAGTCCTAACTTTTCCAACCTCTCCTCATAACTGAAGTCCTGCATCCCTGGTAACATCCTGGTAAACCTCCTCTGTACCCTTTCTAAGGCCTTTACATCTTTCCTGAAGTGTGGTGCCCAGAATTGTCCACAATACTCCAGCTGAGGCCTGTGGTCTGTAGCAGTGGCCCGAGTTGTGGGGACGTTACTGGAATTTTTCATCAGGGACAGAGTGACTGAGCCTTTGAACAAGTATGAGCTGATCAAAGAGAGTCAGCATAGATTTGTGAAGAGTAGTTCATTTCTGACTAAGCTTGCTGAATATTTTGAGGTTATTACCATAGTGGACAGGGTAATAATCTGTGGATTAAAAACAGAAAATGCTGGAAACACTCAGCAGGTCAGGCAGCATCTGTAGAGAGAGAAACAGAGTTTTGGGGGGCGATTTTCCCAGCCCTGGGGAGGCGGGTATGGAGGCGGGACTGCCGGGAAAATGGCAGAATCTGGGAGCGGGCACCCTTCCCGCCCCCAACCCGCCTCCGTGCCATCTTCCCAGGATGCGGGTCCCGTCTCCTCGAGGCGGGAAGGGGATTAGTGCCAATTAACTGCCTGTTAACAGGCAGTTTTTTGGCTAATCCCTATTTTGAGCCCTAAAGTGTGGGCTTCCTGACGGCTCCGAAGCTCGCCAGAGTCAGCGAGGCGAGCCGTGGGTCTGCGGGGGTTGGAGGGGCTGAAATGTCCGGTGTGCAGGTGAGTGATGCGTGCAAGTGTGGAGAGGTAAGTGTGTGAGGTGAGTCTAAAGTATTTTAATAAGATTACCTACCTTTGCTTCTTCCTCCAGGCGTCATCCCTTTAGGCTGTGGAGCTGCCTCATCTCACCGGCAGAGAAAGCAGAATGGCCGCTGCATTCTTAAATGCAGCAGCCTTCTGCTTTCTGCTCAGGAAAGCTTTCTAAATGAGCCTGTGTCCAAGGTCTCAACTTAGAAGACAGATTGTCAGTGTCTGACAGCTTCATAGAGCTGTCAAATGATGACAATTCATCTGTCAAAAAATCTTGACAGATGAAACGTTATTCGCTGACGTCATCTGTCACTGGCTTTCCCTTAATTGGTCTGCTAAGCCTGCTGGGCGGGTTTAACAAGGCCAATCAAGGGAAAATAGCGTGGGTTGGCCAGACGTCGATGGAGGCGGGACTAAAACCTGATAAGCAGCTTTCCCGCCTCCATCACGTCCCCATTGATAAAATCACCCCCAGCGTTTCAGGTTGAGGACCTTTCATCAGAACTGGAAGATGTTAGAGATGTAGCAGTGTTTAAACAAGTACAGAGGCAGGGAAAAGGCAGCGGGGAGGGTCAGGGAAAGAACAAAGGGGAAGGTCTGTGATGGGTGGAGGGCAGGAGTGATTAAAGGATGGTGCAAGGCGAAAGGGGGTGGTAATGAGACAAGAATAGAAACAAAAGATGGGTGCAGAGGAGGTGTGAATGGTAACAGCAGAGGAGGAGGGAAACATGGAAAATCTCGCTAAGTGGAGAGGGTTACCGTGGGCCAGGAATGTGGCGGAAGGCAGGTAGACACCAGGGGTGCGGACCACCCTGCCAGCTGTGTACCGACAGGGAATCCCCACCCCAAGCACCGCCCCACACCTCCTCCACTCCCAGTGGCTCTGGTGCAGCCATTCTCCATTACCAGCACCTGCTGTCCGAGAGAGAATGGGAGCAGTGGTTAAGATCTAAAGTTGTTAAACTCACTGTTAAGGCCGGAAGGTTGTAAAGTGCCGAGTAGAAAGATGAGGTGCCTTTCCTCAAACTTGCACTGAGATTCATTGGAACAGTGTAGAGGTCCAAGGACAGAGAGATCAGAGTGGGAGTGGGAGGGAAAATTAAATTGACAAGCGGCCGGAAGCTCAGGGTCACGCTTGCAGACTGAACGGAGGTGTTCAGCAAAGCGGTCACCCAATCTGCGTTTGGTCTCCCCAATGTAGAGCAGACCGCATCGTGAGCAGTGAATACAGTATATTAAATTGAAAGTTGTACAAGCAAATTGCTGTTTCAACTGGAACATTTCTAGGCCAGAGTCTCTATTACATCATTTATGACACTGCAGGAGAACCCACAGAAGTGTTGAGTGCCTCTGTTTGGAGGAGTTTCAGTTGTAGATGTACTTGATTGCTATGCACTCCAGAGTGGACTATAGTTCTGTGAATAATTGTCTGCAGCCTTTGACACGGTTGACCACACCATGCCTTTCCTCCATCGTCCAGCTTGGTGGGACTGCACACACCTGATTCCATTCTTATCTGTCCAGTCGTAGCCAAAGAATCACCTACAATGGCTTCTCTTCCCGCTCCCACACCGTTACCTCTGGAGTCCCCAATGGATCTATCTTTGGCCCCCTCCTGTTTCTCATCTACATGCTGCCCCTCGGCGACATCATCCGAAAACACAACATCAGGTTCCACATGTACACTGATGACACCCAGCGTTACCTCATCACCAATGTTCTGGACCTCCTGCTCATCCGGCTCGCCAGCTTTTCAATGAGTAAAACCACGCATGTGCAATATTTCAAATGGGCCATTCTGTTCTTGGCTTCTTTTTCCTACAATCATAAAGAGATTGGTGAAGTGCAGACTTTTTAATGAGCCCTGCTATTACTACACAATAGGCCACTGTGGCCTCCAAAATTATAAGGACATGCAGCATGTAAGTGGGGTAGGGGGTTGGTGGAGACTTTTAAGGTCCTAACCACCATCATCAAAAAGTTTCCTTGGATTGTGTGATGTATGTCATGAATAAATATTGATTGCCTCGTGATGGTTAAAGATAGGCCAAAGGGTTCCCTAGTGTTGAGCAAGCGTTCCATGAAAGGCTGAGTTGAAAGTGTGTGATGCTGCCATGCTATATACCACAACACTGGAAAGAGGTAATAAGAAAAGTAAAAGTAGGGGAACATCTAGGCAATAGCATAATATAATACGCTTTAAGATAATTATTGAGAAGGACATAAATATGATGAAGACCAGGGTAATAGATTGAAGATAAGTCAATTTTGAGGGGCTGAGAATGGAACTTGGGAAAATAAAATGGACAACAATATTGGGAAACAATGGGAAACATTTAAATGGTGTTCAACAGAGTCCAGGAAAAACATATTCTGCTAAAAAAACAAGAACAAGCTAAACACTGATGAGACACCATGGATGAATAAAGACATAAGGGAAAAATTGAGGGTAAGGAAAGAGGCATACACTAAGTAAATGGATAACAGGGGAGAGCATGATAAGGGAGAAGACAAAGAGATTAGGAGAGAAGTCAAAAAGACAATTAGCAAGGCAAAGAAGAGCTATGAAATTAAATGATCAAGGAACATAAAACAAAATAGTAAAATATTCTACAGGTACATAAGTCGGGATGGGAATAGAGCCACTAAGGGACAGTCAGGATAAAATCACAGGCAGCGATAGTGAAATGGCAGAAATATTAAATAATTACTTTGCTTCAGTATTTACCAGGGAGACAGATCAGGTGGACGTGACATCGGAAGGTGAAATTAGAAATGATATAACTGCATTTAAAATAAAGAGGAGAAATGTTAAATAAACTAATCAAACTCAAAGAGGATAAAACCCCTGGTCCGGACAGATTACATTTTGAAAGAATCTAGGAAAGACTTAGCAGAGGCACTATTACACATATTTAATAATTCGTTAGAAAAAGATGTAATACCAGAGGACTGGCCGATAGCTAACGTAATACCTATATTTAAGAAGGGAGATAGAACATGTCCAGGGAACTATAGACCAGTCAGCTTAACATCGGTGGTAGGAAAAATAATGGAATCCCTACTAAAGGAGAAAATAGAAGAACATCTAGAAACCAAAAATATAATAATGAATAGTCAGCATGGACTTCAAAAGGGAAAATCTTGCTTGACCAACCTCACTGAATTTTTTGAAGAGGTAACAGAAAGAGTAGACAAGGGTAATGCAGTAGATGTAATTAATCTAGCTTTCCAAAAGACCTTTGATAAAGTATCACATAATAGACTAATGAAAAAGGTCAGAGAATGCAGAGTCAGGATACAAGTAACAGAATGGATTGCTGGCTGGCTTCAGGACAGAAAGCAGAGAGTAGGGGTAAAGGGTAGCTATTCAGAATGGCAGAAGGTGGAAAGTGGGGTCCCACAAGGATCAGTGCTGGGACCAACGTTGTTCACAATCTATATTAATGATTTAGACTTTGGAATCAAAAACACAATTTATAAATTTGCGGATGACAACAAATTAGGGGTGGGGGGATAGTCAGTACTGAGGAGGACGACAAAAAATTACAAGAAGACATTAATAAACTTGCAGAATGGGCATACAATTGGCAAATGAATTTCAACACAGATAAATGTGAGGTATTACAGTTTGGTAAGAAAAATAGGGAGGTCACATATTACTTGGAAAATACAAATCTAAGTGGGGTAGAAGAGCAACAGGATTTCAGAATACAAATACACAAATTGCTAAAAGTAGTGACACAGGTTAACAAGGCCATAAAAAAATCAAACAAAGCACTAGGGTTTATTTCTAGAGGGACAGAATTGAAAAGTAGAGAAGTTATGCTAAACTTGTATCGAACCTTGGTTAGACCACACTTGGAGTACTGTGTACAATTCTGGTCACCGTATTATCAAAAGGATATAGAGGCACTGGAGAGAGTTCAAAAAAGATTTACAAATATGATAACAAGAATGCGAGGTTATACCTATCAGGAAAGGATGAACAGGCTGGGTCTCTTTTCTCTTGAAAGAGAAGGCTGAAGGGTGACCTAATGGAGGTCTTTAAAATTATGAAAGGTTTTGATAGAGTAGACACAAAGAGCGTGTTTCCACTTGTGGGGAAGAGCATAACTAGAGGCCATCAATACAAGATATTCACCATATAATCCAATAGGGAATTCAGAAGAAACTTCTTTACCCAAAGAGTGGTGAGAATGTGGAACTCGCTACCACAGGGAGTGGTTGAAGCGAATAGTATCGATGCATTTAAGGGGAGGCTAGACAAGCATATGAGGGAGAAGGGAAGAGGGTTATGCTGATAGAGTTAGATGAGGAAAGATGGGAGGAGGCTCGAGTGGAGCATAAACGCCGGCATGGACTGGTTGGGCCGTATGGCCTGTTTCTGTGCCGTATATCCTAAGTAATCCTATGTCGGTAAACTCAGCAGACACTAACCTTCAAGGTGTTAAACTTCTGCATTTACAATGATTGCAGAAACTGCAGCTACCTGCTCTGGCACCTCTTGGCATGTAGATCAGCCCAACCATTGGGTCACTCGTAGCCTTTTGCAACTGACGGGCACTGATGGACATTGTTTGTTTTATCAATATTGAGAATTAAATATAGTCAAAACTAATCTGTGGAAACGGTATTTCAGTGAGCAAGCCCATGGAACAGGCTCCCCAGGGAGACGGTGGAAGCAGATAGAACTGATTCATTCAAATACAAATTAGATAGATTTCTTTCAGCAAGTAATATTTTGGGATACAGTGTAGGAGTAATTTGCGATGTGACATGCTAAAGTGTAGCACGCTTGGGAGGAAAAAGGTGACTTTGGACCCGCAGTTCCCACAGCTCTCCACCACTGGGGTTTTCCTCGCCCCATGTCTGGGTCTGTTGTAGACTAATTGATAGAGCTTGATTGCTAGGATTAGTCAACAACTCCATTATTGTTGTATCGTGTGACTACCAGGATGATAGAAGGCGAACTAGATGGACCTTGGTCTTTTTTTGTCTAGCAATTCCTGTGTTTCTATGTACAATACCTGTTTATATTTTAAATTAGGGCACTTGTTTTGTATTAGTGGTAGCCTCCTTCCAGGGGAGCATTTGTAGAGATATTTGCCTCAGCGTCATTGGTGTAGGAAGCAAAATAGGGCAATGTAGCCCAGAAAGTTGCCTTTTTAGGAGGGTGTCCTCCTAACCCAAAGGCAATAACGCTCCTTTGCTTCACCTCTCTGAGCATAATCTCCAGCACTTTGTCAGAAAAGGGAGCAGTTCTCCCTCCTCACTGAGCACTTGCAGTCTCCTCTGGCACCTTCCAAAACCAAGCAGAAACAACTGACAAACTTCACCCTTACCACACCAGAAACAGCAGCTGCCCCTTTAAGAAGCAGGAGCAGCTATTTGTGCTGCTGCCCCTGATATCCCACACCCTCTTGACCTTCAAACTCCCAGTTCATGGTACATAGCCCAATTCGCATTGAGGACACCTCAAAGATCTTGGGTGGTCCTGTCCACATGGCTGTAAAGTGAAATGTGCTTCGGTTACTCCACCAGTGCGCTCCCAACGGAAAATTAACCATATAGTATTTTGTTGCTGCATGTTTACTCTGGTGAATGGCAATAAGATGGAGTGGGTGTATTTCCTATCCTTTACACTAGAATGAGTTGTGTTGCAGAGTGTCAGCATAAAGGAATTGTAATGAGCTGAGTTGGACAATACACAGCAGTCTCTTTGAGGAGATCCAGTTCACCAAGAAGTTAAATTATACACTTTACAGGAACTATATGTTAATATTAGAGCCTCTAACAGTTTATGGCTTATGTCTAGACTCTGACTCAACTCACTTTGTTTTGCTTACTGCAATTCTTTCAAAGTATCTGCTTTGCTTACTCGATGTCTCCCTGGCACTGCCAGGAAGGCATTTCGGAAGGAGGCCCCCAAGCAGCTCGGCTGTCTTGTCATATATTTGTACAGATACTGTATATCACAGTAATTTAGAATTTCATGAAATGATGATGGGTTGCAGATTGCTCATGGCATTGCTCATAGTGTGTCAGGATTCTGTTACTACCATGGGGGAGACGTAGCAGTACCTGGGTGGCTTAAGGTGTGGGAGAACATTTGGAACTGGGGTGTGGCAGTACTTGGACCTTGGGGAGGACCGGAAAAACTGCAAGAAGACTGGGTTGGGAACATTTCAAGGGTGTAAGGTTGGGGACAAGCGGGCGGAAAGTGTAGAGTCTTAAATAATCACAAGGCTGGGGTCTAATTATAAAATGATTGCCATCCAATTCTACAGTATCACATACCCTTCATCCCAACTGAAATGACTCAAAATATCACGATTTCAGATTGGGACACAGTATTTAAAGTTATGCACTTATGTCTGGGCACCAGGAAAGGAATGACTCAGTGTTAATGGACCTGATATTTGCAGGAAGGATGCGGGTGAGGCTGAAAATGGCCGAAGAGCCCTGCAGGGCTGGGGATGCGGAGGTCCTGCTGATTTTAATGGCGCGATGTGCCACAGTACGTGGCGCTGCGGCACGTAGCACCGCGATATTGACTCACAGCGCCCCAAGGGGGACGCGGGGCGTTTCCAGTAGCGCCCCTCCTCCCTCTCGGGGCGTACCTGGGAAAATCGGCTGCGGCTAAAATTAGCGCCCCAGCGAAGGTAGAGCCCCCAATTTTCCCCCCCATACCTTTCAGCAAATGTCCCAAACTCCTCCATCACCATCCCTGGGTATGTCCTGTCCCACCGGCAGGACAGACCCACCAGAGGTGGCGGTATACAGTCGGGAAGGAGTTGCCCTGGGAGTCCTCAACATTGACTCCGGACCCCATGAAGTCTCATGGCTTCAGGTCAAACATGGGCAAGGAAACCTCCTGCTGATTACCACCTACTGCCCTCCCTCAGCTGATGAATCAATACTCCTCCATGTTGAACACCACTTGGAAGAAGCACTGAGGGTAGAAAGGGCTCAGAATGTACGCTGGGAACGTCAATGTCCATCACCAAGAGTGGCTCGGTAGCAGCACTACTGACTGAGCTGGCCGAGTCCTGAAGGACATAACTGCCAGTCTGGGCCTGCGACAGGTGGTGAGAGAACCAACACGAGGGAAAAACCTACTTGACCTCGTCCTCATCAATCTACCTGTCGCAGATGCATCTGTCCATGACAGCATTGGTAGCAGTGACCACCGCACAGTCATTGTGGAGACGAAGTCCCGTCTTCACACTGAGGACACCCTCCATTGTGTTTGTGGCACGACCACCGTGCTAAATGGGATAGATTCAGAACAGATCTAGCAGCTCAAAACTGGGCATCCATGAGGCGCTGTGGGCCATCAGCAGCAGCAGAAATGTATTCCACCACAATCTGTAACCTCATGGCGCGGCATATCCCTCACTCTACCATTACCATCAAATCAGGAGATCAACCCTGGTTCAATAAGGAGTGTAGAAGAGCAAGCCAGGAGCAGCACCAGGTGTACCTAAAAATGAGGTGCCAACCTGGGGAAGCTGCAACACAGGACTACATGCATGCTAAAAAGCAGAAGCAGCATGCTATAGACAGGGCTAAGCGATCTCACAATCAACAGATCAGATCAAAGCTCTGCTGTCCTGTCACATCCAGTCGTGAATGGTGGTGGACTATTAAACAACTAACGGGAGGAGGAGGCTCCATGAATATCCCCATCCTCAATGACGGTGGAATCCAGCACATGAGTGCAAAAGAAAAGGCTGAAACGTTTGCAACCATCTTCAGTCAGAAGTGCTGAGTGGATGATCCATATCGGCCTCCTCCTGAGGTCCCCACTGTCACAGTCTTCAGCCAATTCGATTCACTCCATGTGATATCAAGAAATGGCTGAGTGCACTGGATACAGCAAAGGCTATCGTGCTGAAGACTTGTGCTCCAGAACTAGCCGCGCCTCTAGCCAAGCTGTTCCAGCACAGCTACAACACTGGCATCTATCCGACAATGTGGAAAACTGCCCAGGTATATCCTGTCCACAAAAAGCAGGACAAATCCAATCCGGCCAATTACCGCCCCATCAGTCTACTCTCAATCATCAGCAAAGTGATGGAAGGTGTCGTCGACAGTGCTATCAAGCGGCACTTACTCACCAATAACCTGCTCACTGATGCCCAGTTTGGGTTCCACCAGGACCACTCAGCTCCAGACCTCATTACAGCCTTGGTCCAAACATGGACAAAGGAGCTGAATTCCAGAGGTGAGGTGAGAGTGACTGCCCTTGACATCAAGGCAGCATTTGACCGAGTCTGGCATCAAGGAGCCCTAGTAAAACTGAAGTCAATGGGAATCGGGAGGAAAACTCTCCACTGACTAAAGTTATACCTAGCACAAAGGAAGATGGTTGTGGTGGTTGGGGGTCAATCATCACCGCCCCAGGACATCACTGCAGGAGTTCCTCAGGGCAGTGTCCTAGGCCCAACCATCTTCAGCTGCTTCATCAATGACCTTCCCTCCAACATAAGGTCAGAAATGGGGATGTTCGCTGATGACTGCAGTGTTCAGCGCCATTTGCAATTCCTCAGATAATAAAGCAGTCCATGCCCGCTTGCAACAAGACCTGGACAACATTCAGGCTTGGGCTGATAAGTGGCAGGTAACATTCACACCACACAAGTGCCAGGCAATGACTATCTCCAACAAGCGAGAGTCTAACCACCGCCCCATGACATTCAACGGCATTACCATCGCCGACTCCCTGGCCAAAGTGGCCATTAATAGGTCCAGGCAGCGGGCGGTCGAGGGGGTCGTTCGGCCCGATTGCCTGCCTCTCTTCCGCGGCTATGTTCGCGCCCGGGTGGCCCTGGAGATGGAGCACGCGGTGTCCGCCGGCACACTTGAGGCCTTTCAAGACTGGTGGGCGCCACGGGGACTGGAGTGCATCGTCTCCCCGGAGAATATAATTTTGATTTAATTTAATTTAATTTGACTTGATAAGTTTTATTTAAATTTATCCTAATTTACAGACATTTGGTTCAACAAAAAGAGGACCATCGCCGACTCCCCCACCATCAACATCCTGGGGTTCAACATTGACTAGAAACTTAACTGGACCAGCCACATAAATACTGTGGCAACAAGAACAGGTCAGAGGCTAGGTATTCTGTGACGAGTGTCTCACCTCCTGACTCCCCAAAGCCTTTCCACCATCTACAAGGCACAAGTAAGGAGTGTGATGGAATACTCTCCACTTACCTGGATGAGTGCAGCTCCAACAACATTCAAGAAGCTCGACACCATCCAGGACAAAGCAACCCGCTTGATTGGCACCCCATCTATCACCTTAAACATTCACTCCCTCCACCACCGGCGTACTGTGGCTGCAGTGTGTATCATCTACAAGATGCACTGCAGCAACTCGCCAAGGCTTTTTCGGCAGCACCTCCCAAACCCACGACCTCTACCACCTAGAAGGACAAGGGCAGCAGGCGCATGGGAACACCGCCACCTCCAAGTTCCCCTCCAAGTCACACATCATCCTGACTTGGAAGTATATCGCCGATCCTTCATCGTCACTGGGTCAAAATCCTGGAACTCCCTCCCTAACAGCACTGTGGGAGTACCTTCATTACATGGACTGCCGCGGTTCAAGAAGGCGGCTCACCACCACCTTCTCAAGGGCAATTAGGGATGGGCAATAAATGCTGGCCTTACCAGCAACGCCCACATCCCGTAAACGAATTTAAAAAAATCATTGTTTATTCTGAGTTTTGCTGAGGAGCTAATTAAAGGCAACAGTATCTTCTTGCAGTGGGGATGGAAAACTAAAGAGAGTCACTCCTCAGTAGTCCTTTGTATCTTGAAGTTGCCAATACTAATAAAGGTCTGGAGATGCCCACCCTCGCAGCAACAGTGATGTGAAGACGAGGCAAAAAGAAAGACTTGCATTTATATAGCACCTTTCACAACTGCAGGTTGTTCCAAAGCACTTTACAGCTTTTGAAGTGCAATCACTGTTGTCATGGAAGAAACACAGTCGCCAATTTGCACACAGCAAGATCCCACAAACAGCAATGTGATAATGACCAGATAATCTGTTTTAATGGTGTTGATTGAGGGATAAATATTGGCCTTTGAAATAGTGCATGGGATCTTTTACGTCCACCTGAGAGGTCAGACAGGGCTTCAGTTTAACATATGATCTGAAAGACAGCACCTCTGACAGTGCAGCACTCCCTCAGCACTGCACTGGAATGTCAGCCTAGATTTCTTATGTTCAAGTCTCTGGAGTGGGCACTTGAACTTACAACCTTCTGACTCAGAGGCAAGAGTGCTACCCACTGAGCCCCAGCTGACACAGCAGAGCAAACATGGAAGGTATTTTTACCACAATAAATGGGAAATCAACACTAAAGAGAAAGAAGGTAGTTCTGCTCCGTGGCTCCTTTAAATGCCTTGTTGAGGGGCAATTGTGCATAATGGTCATCTGTTAGATTTATTATTTTAAATCTAAAAAGTTGTGTGGTATTGTTTAAGAGTATTTGTACTGTAAACATTATTGATTATTTGTAAAAAAAAATGAATGAATGACAAAATCGAAATCCATAAAGCTTTTTTTTTAAGGCTTTATTGTTTATTGTGGTCAAGGAATGAAAAGGTTTACTATGTAATTGATGAGTTGTATAAGTACTATTGTACTTGAATAAAAAGATTAATGTGTATTTTATATACAAAAAAAAATGGTCATCTGTTGTTGATTAGCTTATTAGTATCGATGCTAAATACCAACTAGAAAAGCTTTCTTTTTCTTTTAGCTACGCCTTTCATGGAAGGAATCATTTCAAAAATATCTGCCCTCTGTTCCGATGTAGTTAGAGCAGGTTCAATTATTGTGACAATGTTGGTTGGTTTTAAGTTTTTTTAACCCCTTATTATTACTATGTTTTATATTGGTGGCCAATACTTAGTGGATACCTGATCTTCTATAAGGAGTGCTGTGTAAGCAGCTTGGTGTACTCTTTTGTTTGGGTGTTTAAACAAAAAATCTGTAACTTAATAAAACTTTAAATAATACTTAACAAATAAAATTAAAATTTGGTTGGCCGGGGTGATGATGCACTCCAGTCCCCGCGGCGCCCACCGGTCGCGGAAGGCCTCAAGCGTGCCGGCGGACACCGCGTGCTCCATCTCCAGGGCCACCCGGGCGCGAACATGGCCGCGGAAGAGAGGCAGGCAATCGGGCCGAACGACCCCCTCGACCACCCGCTGCCTGGACCAATTAATGGCTTTTTTGGCCAGGCCCAGGAGCAGTCCTACAAGGAGGTCCTCCGACCTGCCCGCTCCCCTCCGCACCGGGTGACCGTAGATCAGTAGCGTGGGGCTGAAGTGCAACCAAAAATTGAGGAGCAGCCCCTTCAAATAATGAAAGAGGGGCTGCAACCTCTCACACTCTATGTATATGTGGAAAACGGACTCCTCCAGGCCGCAAAAATGGCAAGCAGCCTGGGAGTCCGTGAACCTATTTAAAACCCTATTGCACGGGACTGCTCCGTGCAACACCCTCCAGGCCAAGTCCCCAATAGAACAAGGGAAGACTCCCGCGTAGAGAGCCCTCCATTGGGGACCTTCGCCTCCGCCGGACGGCAGGATGGCACGCCAAGGCGTGTCCGGACGGCAAGCAGTTTGGTGTACTCTTTTTGGTGGATACTAAACCAAATAAACTGTAAATCAATATAACTTTAAATTAAACTTAATAAATTAAATTAAAATTGTGTTGGCCGGGGTGACGATGCACTCCAGTCCCTGTGGCGCCCACCGGTCGTGGAAAAACTCAAGCGTGCTGGCGGACACCGCGTGCTCCATCTCCAGGGCCACCCGGGCGCGAACATGGCCGTGGAAGAGAGGCAGGCAATCGGGCCGAACGACCCCCTAGCAGTTTGGTGTAACTCTTTTTGGTTGGACAGAACCAAATCACTGTAAATCAATTAAACCTTTAAATAAAACTTAATAAATCAAATTAAAATTTGGAAGTCCGGGGTGACGATGCACTCCAGTCCCCGCGGCGCCCACCGGTCGCGGAAAAGCTCAAGCGTGCCGGCGGACACCGCGTGCTCCATCTCCAGGGCCACCCGGGCGCGAACATGGCCGCGGAAGAGAGGCAGGCAATAGGGCCGAACGACCCCCTAGCAGTTTGGTGTAACTATGTTGAGGGATTTGATTTGGTTCTTTGCTGGTGTGGTTTGTTGCAAATGGTTTGTGCCTAATGAGAATACAGGTAGTCTACCTTCTGGAGAAACTGAACCCAATAAATGTCCACCTATTACCAGTCCTTTGTTACTGTTGATTGCAGTAGGACAGTGAATGGATAATAACTTTGCTGCTATGGTTCTCTTAACAAATTTGTTTTTTTTGTCTTTTTTTAATTTTGGGATAATAATTTGGAGTGATCACTGAGTGAATTTGAGTGATGAGATAGTTCAATGAGAAAGATAGGTAGGCATAGTGTTTAAGGATTTTAGCTAGGCTTGGACTAGCAGAGAGAGGCACTGCTATGTACAATTACTTGAGGCCAAGATAAGGATTTTTTAACTAGAATTCTCTATACACAATTAAGAGGAGCCAAGGCAATTAAAGGAGAAGTCCAATGTGATGCCCCTTTAAGAGGCTTTTGACATCTGATATTGGAATGTCACACACCTGTTTGTGCTTTGTGCTATATAATGAGACCCTTCCCAGACCTTCTTTCTCATTTCTGCTCATGGACTTGTTCTCTATAATTAAGGCTATTGTCTACCTCCTCACCTGACTTTATCCTCTTGGAAGTTTTACTTCCCTCGAATAATAGCAAAGGCATTGATGTTAACTGGTCATTAATCTTCCTGCTGTTGTTGCTGCAGTTTTGTTGTGGTGAGAAGTAATTTGTTGTAAGTGCATTGAGCTGTTTCAATGTGACAAGGTGTTACATAATGGCATATCTCTCCCTGCTTCTTCCTAATTCTAACTTTTGTTTCTGTTTCACCTTCTTTCTGTAATTGTTTCTTTCCCAAATTATCATTGGAGTGTCTGTATCTTTCTATTTGTCTCTCGCTCACTTGCTTTTTCTCCTTGTTTCTCTTTCCACTCCCTGGATGTGTTCCTTTACGAATGCTCATTTTTTATATTTCTTTGCCTTTGAGGTCAAGGGTAAATGTGCTATATTTTGGCTACCATCTTCCATCAGAAGTGGAGGCTGGCTGTGTGGAAGCTAGTACACGATGTACAGGTGACAGAGAAACTGCATGTTGGAGTTTGTGCTGAAACTGAGTGGGAATAGGGTGCTGGGGCCTAGGATTGATGTGTGGAATGGAGGAGTGGGTGGAAGCAGGATTGGCTGGGTGGGGTGGAGGAGTGGGTGGAAGCAGGATTGGTTGGGTGGGGTGGAGGCAGGATTGGCTGAGTGGGGTGGAGAAGTGGGTGGAAGCAGAATTGGTGTGCTCTTTTGGTGCGATAAATAAACTGTAACTTAACAAAATACATCAAATGAAACTTAACAACTTTTAAATTAAAATGTGGTTGCCGGGGGTGGTGATGCACTCCAGTCCCTGTGGTGCCCACTGATTGCGGAAGGCCTCGAGCGTGCCAGCGGACACCGCATGCTCCATCTCCAGGGCCACCCGGGCGCAAACATGGCTGCGGAAGAGAGGCAGACAGTGTGTGGGATGCAGTCTGGGGTGGCGGCAGGATTGGGGTGTGGGATGCAGTCTGGGGTGGCGGCAGGATTGGGGTGTGGGGATGCAGTCTGGGGTGGCGGCAGGATTGGGGTGTGTGGGATGCAGTCTGGGGTGGCGGCAGGATTGGGGTGTGTGGGATGCAGTCTGGGGTGGCGGCAGGATTGGGGTGTGTGGGATGCAGTCTGGGGTGGCGGCAGGATTGGGGTGTGGGGTGCAGTCTGGGGTGGCGGCAGGATTGGGGTGTGGGGTGCAGTCTGGGGTGGCGGCAGGATTGGGGTGTGGGGTGCAGTCTGGGGTGGCGGCAGGATTGGGGTGTGGGATGCAGTCTGGGGTGGCGGCAGGATTGGGGTGTGGGATGCAGTCTGGGGTGGCGGCAGGATTGGGGTGTGGGATGCAGTCTGGGGTGGCGGCAGGATTGGGGTGTGGGATGCAGTCTGGGGTGGCGGCAGGATTGGGGTGTGGGATGCAGTCTGGGGTGGCGGCAGGATTGGGGTGTGGGATGCAGTCTGGGGTGGCGGCAGGATTGGGGTGTGGGATGCAGTCTGGGGTGGCGGCAGGATTGGGGTGTGGGGATGCAGTCTGGGGTGGCGGCAGGATTGGGGTGTGGGATGCAGTCTGGGGTGGCGGCAGGATTGGGGTGTGGGGATGCAGTCTGGGGTGGCGGCAGGATTGGGGTGTGGGATGCAGTCTGGGGTGGCGGCAGGATTGGGGTGTGGGATGCAGTCTGGGGTGGCGGCAGGATTGGGGTGTG